>OY769910.1:9036050-9625975 GCA_963669185.1 Dyspetes luteomarginatus | reverse complement strand
GGTGGGAATGATCGACGACGCGAATACGATGTCTAAGGGCACGGTCGAGTGCACGTTTTATTCGATACACAATAATTTCAATAAAACTCTCACGTTTCTGATTATCCCGAAAATCGCGGATAATGCACCGAACGAAATTTTCCCTCGCGAATCAATCGATATACCGCGAAACGTAAGTTTGGCCGATCCGCAATTTCATTTGCCTCAAAAAATCGACGTCCTTATCGGGTCAGGGGCAACATTGTCATTATTATCGATCGGACAGTGTGATCTATCTCGCGACGGCTGCGATCTCTTTTTACAGAAAACCCAGCTCGGCTGGGCCGTCGCCGGCGGTAGAACAAACAATACGGTCGGGAAACGGGTATCGTGCCAATTAACCGAATTAAAAGAACAAATCGAGAAATTCTGGTTACTCGATGACGCAAGCGCGAGTCAGTTAAAATTATCGCAAAATACGGACTGCGAAGCTCATTTTATTCAAAACGTTACTCGCGATTCGTCGGGACGGTACGTCGTTCATCTGCCGTTTCGCAGCGCAGATCGAGATCTCGGCGACTCTCGATCAATAGCCTTACGACGATTCGTCGGCTTGCAGAGAAAACTCAGCACAAATTCGATCCTTAAACAGGAATATTACAGAGTTATGAACGAGTACATCGAGCTAGGTCATATGTCACTCGTCGTCGACGAATCGCAACCCGGGTATTATCTCCCACACCACGCGGTTATAAAATCAACAAGCGCTACGACCAAGACTCGAGTTGTCTTCGACGCGTCCGCGAAGACGAGCAAAGGAATCTCGCTTAACGATACGTTAATGGTCGGCCCGACCATACAATTAAAATTATTCGAACATCTGATACGGTTTCGCAGTCACAAATACGTCATAACCGCGGATATCGCAAAAATGTATCGACAAGTCTGGGTTCATCCCAGCGACCGTCGCTATCAACGAATTTTTTGGCTCCATAACGAGAGAACACGCGTATTCGAGTTAAACACGGTGACATTCGGCGTATCGGCGGCTCCGTTTCTCGCAATACGAACTGTACAGAAACTCGCGAGCGACGAGAGCGCGGATTATCCAATCGGCGCCGAGGCCTTGACGCGCGACTTATACGTCGACGATCTGTTATCGGGAGCGGACACGTTCGATAAAATCGTACAAATTCGAGACGAAGTCATCGAAATATTGAAGTGCGGTGGATTCGATATTCGTCAATGGGCGTCCAATCATCCGCGAGCTTTAAACAATCTGACCGAGAAAACTTCAAATATCGAATTTTTAACAGACGAGAATCCCGTGCACAAGACACTCGGTATCTCGTGGAACGCGCGAAATGACGATTTACTATACACGGTAAAACGTATTGAGCCCTCCGAAAGGGTCACTAAACGATATATATTGTCCGAAATTGCTAAAATTTTCGACCCCCTCGGTCTACTCGGTCCGGTCATTCTCGTCTCCAAGGTGCTTATGCAGCGCTGTTGGAAGGCAAAAACTACCTGGGACGAATCCGTGCCCAGCGCTTTAGACTCCGCGTGGCGATCGTTCGCGGAACAACTCTCGTTAATCGACAATCTAAAAATTGATCGATACGTCTCGATAAATGACCCAATCGATATCCAAATTCACGGATTTTGCGACGCGAGTAACACAGGCTACGGGGCTTGTATATACGTGCGCTCTTGCGATCAGAAAGGCGAAATTCGTGTGAGACTTATCTGCTCAAAGGGGCGCGTCGCCCCGCTGAAAGATCAAACGACCCCGCGACTCGAACTCTGCGGCGCGTTGACACTCGCTCGTCTATATCACGAGATCCGCGAAGTATTAACCTTTCGCGTTGACAAGACAATTTTTTGGTCAGACTCGACTACAGTTTTACAATGGCTGAAAAAACATCCGAGCATCCTAAAGGTGTTCGAAGCGAATCGCGTCGCGCAAATACAAGAGGTCAGTAAAACCGCGGAGTGGCGACACATTCGAACCGATCAAAATCCGGCAGACGCGTTATCGCGAGGTCAACTCCCTCGAGAATTTATGAGCAATGACTCGTGGTTCCGGGGGCCTTCGTGGCTGGCCCAGCCTGAATCCGTGTGGCCTCAAATTGCCGTGGCACATTCGAAAGATTTACCCGGAATCAAAAAATTATTTTGCATGGCCTCGCAATTAAAATCGGAAGAAATTTTCGAAAAATTCTCGTCCTATACGCGATTGATCCGCGTCATCGCGTACTGCTTACGATTCTTACGCGACAATAAAGCCATAGGCGCGTTAACAATCGAAGAAATTAGCGAGGCCGAGTACCGCGTTATTCGATTAATACAACGAGCGCACTTTCAAGACGAGATCAATCGTCTCTTGTCCAAAGAAAAGGTAAAATGCGCAAAACTCGGATCTCTGAACCCGTTAGTCGACAAAAAAGGCTTGCTTCGCGTTGGTGGTCGCATAAACAAAGCCGATATCTCGCTGGATCAAAAGAATCCAATGCTTCTTCCATCGCGACGTTACGTAACCGATCTTTTGATTCGACATACACACGAGAAATTCTATCATGCCGGAATTCAATCGACATTATACAATATTCGGCAAAGATTTTGGATCTTAGACGGCAGAAATCAAATTCGTAAAATCGTTCAACGATGCGTGAGATGCATCCGGTTTCGCGCCGTACCGGGAACGTATCAAATGGCCGACTTGCCTAAATCGAGAGTAGATAACGCGCCGGCGTTTTATCACACGGGAGTCGATTATTTCGGTCCCATACTCGTCAAAGAGAAAAAACATCGTAATCGCGGTAGCGTGAAGGTTTATGGCTGCGTATTCATATGCATGTCGACAAAAGCTATTCACGTCGAGATCGCGAGCGACCTCACGACAGACGCGTTCCTCGCGGCTTTACGACGATTCACAAGTCGTCGGGGTATTCCGGGGCATATTTATTCCGATAACGGGACAAATTTTGTTGGAGCGAACAGTCAATTTCGCGAATTTTACGCATTGAGAGAATCCGAAGAATTTCGCTCTCAATTATACGCATTCACGTCAAACAGAAAAATCGAATGGCATTTTAATCCGCCCCTCTCACCTCATTTTGGAGGTATTTGGGAGGCGGCCGTAAAATCGTGTAAACACCATCTCAAGCGCGTAATGCGCGATCTTTTGTTTACATACGAAGAGCTAACCACTCTAGCAATCGAAGTCGAAGCCATTCTAAACTCTCGTCCATTGTGCCCTATTTCGACAGATCCGAATGATCCAATCGCTTTAACTCCTGCGCATTTTCTTGTCGGTCGACCTCTCACAATGCTGCCGGAAAATGATTTTTCGCTTGTTCCAGATAACCGATGGTCGTCGTGGCAACTAATTACGAAAACCCGGCAAGAATTCTGGCGCAGATGGCAACTCGAATACCTAAGCGAGTTGCAAAAACGACAAAAATGGATAAATCCATCCAAGAACATCGCACAGGACGCTGTCGTCCTATTAATCGACAAGAATCAACCTTGTATGCAGTGGCGCCTGGGTCGGGTGGTCGAGCTGCATCCGGGGGACGATGGCGTGGTCAGAGTCGTCACCGTGAAAACAACGCACGGAATCTACAAGCGCAACACAAAATCGATTTGCGCATTACCCATAAGCGCATGAAAATATCGTCAACCGCTAAACGATAGACGATAAAATGACAAATTTCTCATTTTTTAATTTTCAAATTTCTCAGTTAATTTCTCAGTTATACGAAGTCAATTTCTGCTCATTCAAAATTCATTCAACATGAAACGAAAGATGTAACCTGACAATATCTGTATTACATTCCAATTACGTATTCCGATCTAAGATAATGATTTATAAAAGAATCGATTATAATAAGTTCAAGACATGTACTTTTTGAATAATTTTGTTCGTTATCACTCCCAACGGGGGGAGGATGTTCAGTGCCTGAGCGTCGTGGTGCCCGTGCCATTGCGATCTCCATGCGAGCCGCGCTCGAACGACTCGTGTCCACAGGGATGCCAAATCTCGCGTGGACAAGGAGGCGAGCGCGCATTACACATTTAAAAAAGAAAAAGAGTCGATCACGGTCGTCCGTCGAGTGACGATCGCCGGTGACGCGTATGGCGAGAGAGTCCAAGCGCTCTCTCATATACGACAAGGCGAATAGGGCCCGAGTGTCCTCTTTGTCTACACGGGACCGAGTGCCCACACACATACACATACCAGGGGGTCTTGCATCCTATCACTATACGAACGAGAGGCCCGAATATACTCTCATCTAGAGTCCAAGCGCTCTCTCATATACGACAAGGCGAATAGGGCCCGAGTGTCCTTTTTGTCCACACGGGACCGAGTGCCCACACACATACACATAGCAGGGGTCTTGCACCCTATCACTATACGAACGAGAGGCCCGAATACACTCTCATCTACGTTCGCTCTACGGAGCAATACAAATTCACGTGTGCGACACACGCTTTTATACGCTTGTGAATAATCTTCATGACGTCGTGGGTTTTTATGCCGCAAGGCTTTTCCCACAAAGAGCCAATAAACATATACAAATTCGATGGCTCAAACACGCGAGTTTTTTATTTAATAAAAACCTCATCCTCTATCCTTCGTCCGAAGAAAAAAGATTCAAGTCAAAACTACGAGGCAACTTCGCCTATGAAGAAGCTTCGACAATACAGAGAACATGATAGAGAGAGAATGATAGAGAGAGATAATGATAGACAGAGAATGATAGACAGAGAGAATGATAGAGAGAGAATGATAGAGAGAGAGAATGATAGAGAGAGGGAATGATAGAGAGAGATTATGATAGAGACAGAGAATGATAGAGAGAGAATGATAGAGAGAGAGAGAATGATAGAGAAAGAGAATGATAGAGAGAGAGAATGATGGAGAGAGAGAATGATAGAGAGAGCGAATGATAGAGAGAGGGAATGATAGGGAGAGATAATGATAGAGAGAGATAATGACAGAGACAGAGAATGATAGAGAGAGAATGATAGAGAGAGAATGATAGAGAGAGAATGATAGAGAGAGAGAATGAAAGAGAGAGGGAATGATAGAGAGGGATAATGATAGAGAGAGAGAGAATGATAGAGAAAGAAAATGATAGAGAGAGAGAATGATAGTGAGAGAGAATGATAGTGAGTGAGAATGATAGAGAGAGAGAGAATGATAGAGAAAGCGAAAATGATGGAGAGAGAGAATGATGGAGAGAGAGAATGATAGAGAGAGAGAATGATACAGAGAGAGAATGAAAGAGAGAGAGAATGATAGAGAGAGAGAATGATAGAGAGAGAGAATGATAGAGAGAAAGAATGATAGAGAGAGAGAATGATAGAGAAAGAGAATGATAGAGGGAGAGAATGATAGAGAGAGGGAATGATAAAGAGAGAATGATAGAGAGAGAGAATGATAGAGAGAGAGAATGATAGAGAAAGAGAATGATAGAGACAGAGAATGATAGAGAGAGGGAATGATAAAGAGAGAATGATAGAGAGAGATAATGATAGAGAGAGAATGATAGAGAGAGAATTATAGAGAGAGAGAATGATAGAGAAAGAGAATGATAGAAAGAAAGAATGATAGAGAGAACATGATAGAGAGAGGGAATGATAGAGAGAGAATGATAGACAGAGAAGGACAGAGAGAGAGAATGATAGAGAGAGAATGATAGAGAGAGAGAATGATAGAGAGAGGGAATGATAGAGAGAGATAATGATAGAGACAGAGAATGATAGAGAGAGAATGATAGAGAGAGAGAATGATAGAGAGAGAGAATGATAGAGAGAGATAATGATAAAGACAGAGAATGATAGAGAGAGAATGATAGAGAGAGAGAATGATAGAGAGAGGGAATGATAGAGAGATAATGATAGAGAGAGATAATGATAGAGACCGAGAATGATAGAGAGAGAGAATGATAGAGAAAGAGAATGATAGAGAGAGAGAATGATAGAGAGAGATAATGATAGAGCCAGAGAATGATAGAGAGAGTATGATAGAGAGAGGGAATGATAGAGGGAGAATGATAGAAAGAGAGAATGATAGAGAGAGAGAATGATAGAGAAAGAGAATGATAGAAAGAGAGAATGATGGAGAAAGAGAATGATAGAGAGAGAGAATGATAGAGAGAGGGAATGATAGAGAGAGAATGATAGAGAGAGATAATGATAGAGACAGAGAATGATAGAGAGATAATGATAGACAGAGAATAATAGAGAGAGAGAATGATAGAGAGAGAGAGAATGTTAAAGAGAATGATAGCGAGAGAATGATGGAGAGAGAGAATGATAGTGAGAGAATGATAGAGAAAGAGAATGATAGAGAGAACATGATAGAGAGAGAATGATAGAGAGAGATAATGATAGACAGAGAATGATAGACAGAGAGAATGATAGAGAGAGAATGATAGAGAGAGAGAATGATAGAGAGAGGGAATGATAGAGAGAGATTATGATAGAGACAGAGAATGATAGAGAGAGAATGATAGAGAGAGAGAGAATGATAGAGAAAGAGAATGATAGAGAGAGAGGGAGAATGATGGAGAGAGAGAATGATAGTGAGAGAATGATAGAGAGAGAGAATGATAGAGAGAGAGAATGATGGAGAGAGAGAATGATAGAGAGAGCGAATGATAGAGAGAGGGAATGATAGGGAGAGATAATGATAGAGAGAGATAATGATAGAGACAGAGAATGATAGAGAGAGAATGATAGAGAGAGAATGATAGAGAGAGAGAATGATAGAGAGAGGGAATGATAGAGAGGGATAATGATAGAGAGAGAGAGAATGATAGAGAAAGAGAATGATAGAGAGAGTATGATAGAGAGAGGGAATGATAGAGGGAGAATGATAGAAAGAGAGAATGATAGAGAGAGAGAATGATAGAGAAAGAGAATGATAGAAAGAGAGAATGATGGAGAAAGAGAATGATAGAGAGAGAGAATGATAGAGAGAGGGAATGATAGAGAGAGAATGATAGAGAGAGATAATGATAGAGACAGAGAATGATAGAGAGATAATGATAGACAGAGAATAATAGAGAGAGAGAATGATAGAGAGAGAGAGAATGTTAAAGAGAATGATAGCGAGAGAATGATGGAGAGAGAGAATGATAGTGAGAGAATGATAGAGAAAGAGAATGATAGAGAGAACATGATAGAGAGAGAATGATAGAGAGAGATAATGATAGACAGAGAATGATAGACAGAGAGAATGATAGAGAGAGAATGATAGAGAGAGAGAATGATAGAGAGAGGGAATGATAGAGAGAGATTATGATAGAGACAGAGAATTGTTGTACGCGAGTTTCTATTTCACGTAATTTTCCCCCTGCTCGCAATAAGGCCCGCTTATCTATTCCATAATGTTAATAATCATCCTAACTATTAATCCACCTTTATATTATATTCCGTACTGGGTACTTGTTTTGCGCCAACTACTAGGCATTACACCGTACAATATCGATCTGACCCATATTACCCGTAGATATTTACACTATTGATCGGTTTTGGGCCGTTGCGGGCGATTTCCACGCCCGAAGTATCCTCACTGGCCGCAGGGCAGCGTTCGTCCTGGGACCTTCGCGTTTATACCTTACCAGGAGTACACTCTCGGCTTCGGTCGACGAGGAATAAAACACGAGGCCTATACCTGTCTCTGTTATTTTTTTGCACACTGCACCAACACGGTGGCTGGTCATCCTGCCCCACACTCGGCGGCTGGTCAAACCTGCCCCACACACGGCGGCTGGGTCAACCTGCCCCACACACGGCGGCTGGATCAACCTGCCCCACACACGGCGGCTGGGTCAACCTGCCCCACACTCGGTGGCTGGTCATCCTGCCCCACACTCGGCGGCTGGTCAACCCTGCCCCACACTCGGCGGCTGGTCATCCTGCCCCACACTCGGCGGCTGGACAGTCCTGCCCCGTGGACGACATTCCACCACCTTCCAGCCCTCAGCGGCGAACCCACCTACTAACGCTACCCTGACAGTATTCCTACATACTCCCTGTCACTCATCCCGTTCTCCTAACACAGCTACTTTACCTCTCGTTCCCTCCCACCGAACGGACTCCTACCAACCCACCATACTCATTGACCAGCGTCACTAATCGTTACGTTGACAGAATGATAGAGAGAGAATGATAGAGAGAGAGAGAATGATAGAGAAAGAGAATGATAGAGAGAGAGGGAGAATGATGGAGAGAGAGAATGATAGTGAGAGAATGATAGAGAGAGAGAATGATAGAGAGAGAGAATGATGGAGAGAGAGAATGATAGAGAGAGCGAATGATAGAGAGAGGGAATGATAGGGAGAGATAATGATAGAGAGAGATAATGATAGAGAGAGATAATGATAGAGAGAGAATGATAGAGAGAGAATGATAGAGAGAGAGAATGATAGAGAGAGGGAATGATAGAGAGGGATAATGATAGAGAGAGAGAGAGAGAATGATAGAGAAAGAGAATGATAGAGAGAGAGAATGATAGTGAGAGAGAATGATAGTGAGTGAGAATGATAGAGAGAGAGAGAATGATAGAGAAAGCGAAAATGATGGAGAGAGAGAATGATAGAGAGAGAGAATGATAGAGAAAGAGAATGATAGAGAGAAAGAATGATAGAGAGAGAGAATGATAGAGAAAGAGAATGATAGAGGGAGAGAATGATAGAGAGAGGGAATGATAAAGAGAGAATGATAGAGAGAGAGAATGATAGAGAGAGAGAATGATAGAGAAAGAGAATGATAGAGAGAGAGAATGATAGAGAGAGGGAATGATAAAGAGAGAATGATAGAGAGAGATAATGATAGAGACAGAGAATGATAGAGAGAGAATAATAGAGAGAGAGAATGATAGAGAGAGGGAATGATAGAGAGAGAATGATAGAGAGAGATAATGATAGAGACCGAGAATGATAGAGAGAGAGAATGATAGAGAGAGAGAATGATACAGAGAGAGAATGAAAGAGAGAGAGAATGATAGAGAGAGAGAATGATAGAGAGAGGGAATGATAAAGAGAGAATGATAGAGAGAGATAATGATAGAGACAGAGAATGATAGAGAGAGAATAATAGAGAGAGAGAATGATAGAGAGAGGGAATGATAGAGAGAGAATGATAGAGAGAGATAATGATAGAGACCGAGAATGATAGAGAGAGAGAATGATAGAGAAAGAGAATGATAGAGAGAGAGAATGATAGAGAGAGGGAATGATAGAGAGACAATGATAGAGAGAGATAATGATAGAGCCAGATAATGATAGAGAGAGTATGATAGAGAGAGAGAATGATAGAAAGAGAATGATAGAGAGAGAGAATGATAGAGAGAGAGAATGATAGAGACAGAGAATGATAGAGAGAGAGAATGATAGAGAAAGAGAATGATAGAGAGAGAGAATGATAGAGAGAGGGAATGATAGAGAGAGAATGATAGAGAGAGATAATGATAGAGACAGAGAATGATAGAGAGATAATGATAGACAGAGAATGATAGAGAGAGAGAATGATAGAGAGAGAATGATAGAGAGAGAGAGAATGTCAAAGAGAATGATGGAGAGAGAGAATGATAGTGAGAGAATGATAGAGAGAGAATGATAGAGAGAGAGAATGATAGAGAGAGGGAATGATAGAGAGAGATAATGATAGAGACAGAGAATGATAGCGAGAGACAGAATGATAGAGAAAGAGACTAATAGAAAGAGAGAATGATAGAGAGAACATGATAGAGAGAGGGAATGATAGAGAGAGGGAATGATAGAGAGAGATAATGATAGAGAGAGAGAGAATGATAGAGAAAGAGAAAATGATGGAGAGAGAGAATGATGGAGAGAGGGAATGATAGAGAGAGAATGATAGAGAAAGAGAATGATAGAGAGAGATAATGATAGAGACAGAGAAAGATAGAGAGATAATGATAGACAGAGAATGATAGAGAGAGAGAATGATAGAGAAAGAGAGAATGTTAAAGAGAATGATGGAGAGAGAGAATGATAGTGAGAGAATGATAGAGAGATAGAATGATAGAGAGAGAGAATGATAGAGAGAGAGAATGATAGAGACAGAGAATGATAGAGAGCGAGAATGATAGAGAAAGAGAATGATAGAGAGAGAGAATGATAGAGAGAGGGAATGATAGAGAGAGAATGATAGAGAGAGATAATGATAGAGACAGAGAATGATAGAGAGATAATGATAGACAGAGAATGATAGAGAGAGCGAATGATAGAGAGAGAATGATAGAGAGAGAGAGAGAATGTTAAAGAGAATGATGGAGAGAGAGAATGATAGTGAGAGCGAATGATAAAGAGATGGAATGATAGGGAGAGATAATGATAGAGACAGAGAATGATAGGGAGAGAATGATAGAGAGAGAGAATGATAGAGAGAGACAGAATGATAGAGAAAGAGAATAATAGAAAGAGAGAATGATAGAGAGAACATGATAGAGAGAGGGAATGATAGAGAGAGGGAATGATAGAGAGAGATAATGATAGAGAGAGAGAGAATGATAGAGAAAGAGAATGATAGAAAGAGAGAATGATAGTGAGAGAGAATGATAGAGAGAGAGAGAATGATAGAGAAAGAGAAAATGATGGAGAGAGAGAATGATAGAAAGAGAGAATGATAGAGAGAGAGAATGATAGACAGAGAATGATAGAGAGAGAGAATGATAGAGACAGAGAATGATAGAGAGATTGATAGAGAGAGAGAATGATAGAGAGAGAGAATGATGGCGAGAGAGAATGATAGAGAGAGAGAATGATAGAGAGGGAGAATGATGGAGAGAGAGAATGATAGTGAGAGAGAATGATAGAGAGAGAGAATGATAGAGAGAGAATTATAGAGAGAGAGAATGATAGAGAAAGAGAATGATAGAAAGAAAGAATGATAGAGAGAACATGATTGAGAGAGGGAATGATAGAGAGAGAATGATAGACAGAGAAGGACAGAGAGAGAGAATGATAGAGAGAGAATGATAGAGAGAGAGAATGATAGAGAGAGGGAATGATAGAGAGAGATAATGATAGAGACAGAGAATGATAGAGAGAGAATGATAGAGAGAGAGAATGATAGAGAGAGAGAATGATAGAGAGAGATAATGATAAAGACAGAGAATGATAGAGAGAGAATGATAGAGAGAGATAATGATAAAGACAGAGAATGATAGAGAGAGAATGATAGAGAGAGAGAATGATAGAGAGAGAGAATGATAGAGAGAGATAATGATAGAGCCAGAGAATGATAGAGAGAGTATGATAGAGAGAGGGAATGATAGAGGGAGAATGATAGAAAGAGAGAATGATAGAGAGAGAGAATGATAGAGAAAGAGAATGATAGAAAGAGAGAATGATGGAGAAAGAAAATGATAGAGAGAGAGAATGATATAGAGAGGGAATGATAGAGAGAGAATGATAGAGAGAGATAATGATAGAGACAGAGAATGATAGAGAGATAATGATAGACAGAGAATAATAGAGAGAGAGAATGATAGAGTGAGAGAGAATGTTAAAGAGAATGATAGCGAGAGAATGATGGAGAGAGAGAATGATAGTGAGAGAATGATAGAGAAAGAGAATGATAGAGAGAACATGATAGAGAGAGAATGATAGAGAGAGATAATGATAGACAGAGAATGATAGACAGAGAGAATGATAGAGAGAGAATGATAGAGAGAGAGAATGATAGAGAGAGGGAATGATAGAGAGAGATTATGATAGAGACAGAGAATGATAGAGAGAGAATGATAGAGAGAGAGAGAATGATAGAGAAAGAGAATGATAGAGAGAGAGAATGATGGAGAGAGAGAATGATAGAGAGAGCGAATGATAGAGAGAGGGAATGATAGGGAGAGATAATGATAGAGAGAGATAATGACAGAGACAGAGAATGATAGAGAGAGAATGATAGAGAGAGAATGATAGAGAGAGAATGATAGAGAGAGAGAATGAAAGAGAGAGGGAATGATAGAGAGGGATAATGATAGAGAGAGAGAGAATGATAGAGAAAGAAAATGATAGAGAGAGAGAATGATAGTGAGAGAGAATGATAGTGAGTGAGAATGATAGAGAGAGAGAGAATGATAGAGAAAGCGAAAATGATGGAGAGAGAGAATGATGGAGAGAGAGAATGATAGAGAGAGAGAATGATACAGAGAGAGAATGAAAGAGAGAGAGAATGATAGAGAGAGAGAATGATAGAGAGAGAGAATGATAGAGAGAAAGAATGATAGAGAGAGAGAATGATAGAGAAAGAGAATGATAGAGGGAGAGAATGATAGAGAGAGGGAATGATAAAGAGAGAATGATAGAGAGAGAGAATGATAGAGAGAGAGAATGATAGAGAAAGAGAATGATAGAGAGAGAGAATGATAGAGAGAGGGAATGATAAAGAGAGAATGATAGAGAGAGATAATGATAGAGACAGAGAATGATAGAGAGAGAATAATAGAGAGAGAGAATGATAGAGAGAGGGAATGATAGAGAGAGAATGATAGAGAGAGATAATGATAGAGACCGAGAATGATAGAGAGAGAGAATGATAGAGAAAGAGAATGATAGAGAGAGAGAATGATAGAGAGAGGGAATGATAGAGAGAGAATGATAGAGAGAGATAATGATAGAGCCAGATAATGATAGAGAGAGTATGATAGAGAGAGAGAATGATAGAAAGAGAATGATAGAGAGAGAGAATGATAGAGAGAGAGAATGATAGAGACAGAGAATGATAGAGAGAGAGAATGATAGAGAAAGAGAATGATAGAGAGAGAGAATGATAGAGAAAGAGAATGATAGAGAGAGAGAATGATAGAGAGAGGGAATGATAGAGAGAGATAATGATAGAGACAGAGAATGATAGCGAGAGAATGATAGAGAGCGATAATGATAGACAGAGCATGATAGACAGAGAGAATGATAGAGAGAGAATGATAGAGAGAGAGAATGATAGAGAGAGGGAATGATAGAGAGAGATTATGATAGAGACAGAGAATGATAGAGAGAGAATGATAGAGAGAGAGAGAATGATAGAGAAAGAGAATGATAGAGAAAGAGAATGATAGAGAGAGAGGGAGAATGATGGAGAGAGAGAATGATAGTGAGAGAATGATAGAGAGAGAGAATGATAGAGAGAGAGAATGATGGAGAGAGAGAATGATAGAGAGAGCGAATGATAGAGAGAGGGAATGGTAGGGAGAGATAATGATAGAGAGAGATAATGATAGAGACAGAGAATGATAGAGAGAGAATGATAGAGAGAGAATGATAGAGAGAGAGAATGATAGAGAGAGGGAATGATAGAGAGGGATAATGATAGAGAGAGAGAGAATGATAGAGAAAGAGAATGATAGAGAGAGAGAATGATAGTGACAGAGAATGATAGTGAGTGAGAATGATAGAGAGAGAGAATGATAGAGAGAGGGAATGATAGAGAGAGAATGATAGAGAGAGATAATGATAGAGACAGAGAATGATAGAGAGATAATGATAGACAGAGAATGATAGAGAGAGCGAATGATAGAGAGAGGGAATGATAGGGAGAGATAATGATAGAGAGAGATAATGATAGAGACAGAGAATGATAGAGAGAGAATGATAGAGAGAGAATGATAGAGAGAGAGAATGATAGAGAGAGGGAATGATAGAGAGGGATAATGATAGAGAGAGAGAGAATGATAGAGAAAGAGAATGATAGAGAGAGAGAATGATAGTGAGAGAGAATGATAGTGAGTGAGAATGATAGAGAGAGAGAGAATGATAGAGAAAGCGAAAATGATGGAGAGAGAGAATGATGGAGAGAGAGAATGATAGAGAGAGAGAATGATACAGAGAGAGAATGAAAGAGAGAGAGAATGATAGAGAGAGAGAATGATAGAGAGAGAGAATGATAGAGAGAAAGAATGATAGAGAGAGAGAATGATAGAGAAAGAGAATGATAGAGGGAGAGAATGATAGAGAGAGGGAATGATAAAGAGAGAATGATAGAGAGAGAGAATGATAGAGAGAGAGAATGATAGAGAAAGAGAATGATAGAGACAGAGAATGATAGAGAGAGGGAATGATAAAGAGAGAATGATAGAGAGAGATAATGATAGAGAGAGAATGATAGAGAGAGAATTATAGAGAGAGAGAATGATAGAGAAAGAGAATGATAGAAAGAAAGAATGATAGAGAGAACATGATAGAGAGAGGGAATGATAGAGAGAGAATGATAGACAGAGAAGGACAGAGAGAGAGAATGATAGAGAGAGAATGATAGAGAGAGAGAATGATAGAGAGAGGGAATGATAGAGAGAGATAATGATAGAGACAGAGAATGATAGAGAGAGAATGATAGAGAGAGAGAATGATAGAGAGAGAGAATGATAGAGAGAGATAATGATAAAGACAGAGAATGATAGAGAGAGAATGATAGAGAGAGAGAATGATAGAGAGAGGGAATGATAGAGAGATAATGATAGAGAGAGATAATGATAGAGACCGAGAATGATAGAGAGAGAGAATGATAGAGAAAGAGAATGATAGAGAGAGAGAATGATAGAGAGAGATAATGATAGAGCCAGAGAATGATAGAGAGAGTATGATAGAGAGAGGGAATGATAGAGGGAGAATGATAGAAAGAGAGAATGATAGAGAGAGAGAATGATAGAGAAAGAGAATGATAGAAAGAGAGAATGATGGAGAAAGAGAATGATAGAGAGAGAGAATGATAGAGAGAGGGAATGATAGAGAGAGAATGATAGAGAGAGATAATGATAGAGACAGAGAATGATAGAGAGATAATGATAGACAGAGAATAATAGAGAGAGAGAATGATAGAGAGAGAGAGAATGTTAAAGAGAATGATAGCGAGAGAATGATGGAGAGAGAGAATGATAGTGAGAGAATGATAGAGAAAGAGAATGATAGAGAGAACATGATAGAGAGAGAATGATAGAGAGAGATAATGATAGACAGAGAATGATAGACAGAGAGAATGATAGAGAGAGAATGATAGAGAGAGAGAATGATAGAGAGAGGGAATGATAGAGAGAGATTATGATAGAGACAGAGAATGATAGAGAGAGAATGATAGAGAGAGAGAGAATGATAGAGAAAGAGAATGATAGAGAGAGAGGGAGAATGATGGAGAGAGAGAATGATAGTGAGAGAATGATAGAGAGAGAGAATGATAGAGAGAGAGAATGATGGAGAGAGAGAATGATAGAGAGAGCGAATGATAGAGAGAGGGAATGATAGGGAGAGATAATGATAGAGAGAGATAATGATAGAGACAGAGAATGATAGAGAGAGAATGATAGAGAGAGAATGATAGAGAGAGAGAATGATAGAGAGAGGGAATGATAGAGAGGGATAATGATAGAGAGAGAGAGAATGATAGAGAAAGAGAATGATAGAGAGAGTATGATAGAGAGAGGGAATGATAGAGGGAGAATGATAGAAAGAGAGAATGATAGAGAGAGAGAATGATAGAGAAAGAGAATGATAGAAAGAGAGAATGATGGAGAAAGAGAATGATAGAGAGAGAGAATGATAGAGAGAGGGAATGATAGAGAGAGAATGATAGAGAGAGATAATGATAGAGACAGAGAATGATAGAGAGATAATGATAGACAGAGAATAATAGAGAGAGAGAATGATAGAGAGAGAGAGAATGTTAAAGAGAATGATAGCGAGAGAATGATGGAGAGAGAGAATGATAGTGAGAGAATGATAGAGAAAGAGAATGATAGAGAGAACATGATAGAGAGAGAATGATAGAGAGAGATAATGATAGACAGAGAATGATAGACAGAGAGAATGATAGAGAGAGAATGATAGAGAGAGAGAATGATAGAGAGAGGGAATGATAGAGAGAGATTATGATAGAGACAGAGAATTGTTGTACGCGAGTTTCTATTTCACGTAATTTTCCCCCTGCTCGCAATAAGGCCCGCTTATCTATTCCATAATGTTAATAATCATCCTAACTATTAATCCACCTTTATATTATATTCCGTACTGGGTACTTGTTTTGCGCCAACTACTAGGCATTACACCGTACAATATCGATCTGACCCATATTACCCGTAGATATTTACACTATTGATCGGTTTTGGGCCGTTGCGGGCGATTTCCACGCCCGAAGTATCCTCACTGGCCGCAGGGCAGCGTTCGTCCTGGGACCTTCGCGTTTATACCTTACCAGGAGTACACTCTCGGCTTCGGTCGACGAGGAATAAAACACGAGGCCTATACCTGTCTCTGTTATTTTTTTGCACACTGCACCAACACGGTGGCTGGTCATCCTGCCCCACACTCGGCGGCTGGTCAAACCTGCCCCACACACGGCGGCTGGGTCAACCTGCCCCACACACGGCGGCTGGATCAACCTGCCCCACACACGGCGGCTGGGTCAACCTGCCCCACACTCGGTGGCTGGTCATCCTGCCCCACACTCGGCGGCTGGTCAACCCTGCCCCACACTCGGCGGCTGGTCATCCTGCCCCACACTCGGCGGCTGGACAGTCCTGCCCCGTGGACGACATTCCACCACCTTCCAGCCCTCAGCGGCGAACCCACCTACTAACGCTACCCTGACAGTATTCCTACATACTCCCTGTCACTCATCCCGTTCTCCTAACACAGCTACTTTACCTCTCGTTCCCTCCCACCGAACGGACTCCTACCAACCCACCATACTCATTGACCAGCGTCACTAATCGTTACGTTGACAATTTGGCGCCCAACGTGGGGCCTGATAGCAATGAGTGCTTCAACAACCCGTTACCCAGCTCTACTCATCACGGGATTAAGGCTAGTCGAGGGCAGCCTATCTCGAATCACTGCTCGTCTACAATGATGAGCACCCAACTACGCACTTCTGGGAGTGTATAAACACCCAGTGGCGCCCAACACCTACCACCGATTCCGGGGAGTCATCCATATGACGGAAGCCGGCAATCAAATGAACAGACTGGACTTGGAACATCGGGATCAGGAGGATTCCCGAGAAGTTGTTAATCAACGACAGATCGCGATGATGGCAACTGCGTCAAATCTGACAGCTCGGGACAGATTCCTTCCTTCAACCAACCTCGATGTCTCACGAACGACTCCAGACTACTTTCGGGATGCCGCGGCACCATCGTCAGCCCGCGCATACCTACTTTGGCCGCCGTTCCTGACGCTCACAGGGCGCGACCACCAAAATTTCAACGTACCTTGGCACGAGTTCATCCGATTGCTTCCCGGTTGTTCCCATAACGCCGCAGAGCAAAAACGACGATGCAACCACAACCAACGATATTAATTCAACCACCATCAAACCGAAGTGCTCGGCACCCCGAACAACACTTCACCACCATACTCGAGAAGAGTTTATCCATCACGACTCTCACGGACGCTGAAGCTATTGCAAACTCTTCCCTACTAGCAACTTCTAAAAATTAGATCGTCACCGGCACACGGGATTTCAAGAGGCCTTTGGAATCTCTCCACCAAACCTTACGGTGAGCCCGGAACACCGACTTCGACTTGCTTACGCATCGCTGCTGAGCATTTACAGTCCACGTTGATCTTGGAACAACTGAACCTTAAGGTTGTATCTAAGCCAACTCTGTCGGTCACTAAATTTCAAAGTCATACGGAAGAACCCCTAACCGGAGTGCGCTAAACCCTGCGGCTAACTCTCCAATATACGCCCATGGTCTAAAAACCATGGCAGGAGACTCACCGACCGCATCAGCCCCAAAGCATCCGGAACATCATAGATATTACAGAAGATACGCCACTGCTGGAACCGAACCTCCGAGATTTCGAATAAGAGATCTCATCTATGTAAGAAATCACTCTCAATCCAATGCCATCGACGGCATTCACGCAGGCTCTCTCCGGATGGAAAGACCCATTCCGCGTGCAGCGACAACTGGGAGATAAAAACTACCTCACCTCAAACACAATAAACGGGTGAAGGTTCATGGAGGACAAGTGACACGGACTATTTTTCCGCCGGAAGGACGAGCAACAATGGGAAGGTAGCCAAACCCTACGGCTAACCTCCCGGGCCCATCGTCGGGTACCAAATCTCCTAAAAGCGAAAAACGTCATCGAGAGCCAAGGCTGGCTCCAACAGCCGCAGAGATGGAAGTGGAGACGACTGCTCTCCAGCTTCCCAGCGTAGCAACCGGACGACCTCGCGATCGACTACCAGGGACGTCAAGAAGAGTGGCCACGCCACCCGAATACTCAGACAAGATGCGACGTCACTTACGTTTGTAGAACCAAGCATACCTTGGAAGTCAATTCGTTTGATAGCTTTATTACTATGTTACTTCCATTACCAAAGTTAAAACTACAATTCATATATTCGCGGTCATTATCTTAGCAGGGGGGGGGGGCTTGTTGTACGCGAGTTTCTATTTCACGTAATTTTCCCCCTGCTCGCAATAAGGCCCGCTTATCTATTCCATAATGTTAATAATCATCCTAACTATTAATCCACCTTTATATTATATTCCGTACTGGGTACTTGTTTTGCGCCAACTACTAGGCATTACACCGTACAATATCGATCTGACCCATATTACCCGTAGATATTTACACTATTGATCGGTTTTGGGCCGTTGCGGGCGATTTCCACGCCCGAAGTATCCTCACTGGCCGCAGGGCAGCGTTCGTCCTGGGACCTTCGCGTTTATACCTTACCAGGAGTACACTCTCGGCTTCGGTCGACGAGGAATAAAACACGAGGCCTATACCTGTCTCTGTTATTTTTTTGCACACTGCACCAACACGGTGGCTGGTCATCCTGCCCCACACTCGGCGGCTGGTCAAACCTGCCCCACACACGGCGGCTGGGTCAACCTGCCCCACACACGGCGGCTGGATCAACCTGCCCCACACACGGCGGCTGGGTCAACCTGCCCCACACTCGGTGGCTGGTCATCCTGCCCCACACTCGGCGGCTGGTCAACCCTGCCCCACACTCGGCGGCTGGTCATCCTGCCCCACACTCGGCGGCTGGACAGTCCTGCCCCGTGGACGACATTCCACCACCTTCCAGCCCTCAGCGGCGAACCCACCTACTAACGCTACCCTGACAGTATTCCTACATACTCCCTGTCACTCATCCCGTTCTCCTAACACAGCTACTTTACCTCTCGTTCCCTCCCACCGAACGGACTCCTACCAACCCACCATACTCATTGACCAGCGTCACTAATCGTTACGTTGACAGAATGATAGAGAGAGAATGATAGAGAGAGAGAGAATGATAGAGAAAGAGAATGATAGAGAGAGAGGGAGAATGATGGAGAGAGAGAATGATAGTGAGAGAATGATAGAGAGAGAGAATGATAGAGAGAGAGAATGATGGAGAGAGAGAATGATAGAGAGAGCGAATGATAGAGAGAGGGAATGATAGGGAGAGATAATGATAGAGAGAGATAATGATAGAGAGAGATAATGATAGAGAGAGAATGATAGAGAGAGAATGATAGAGAGAGAGAATGATAGAGAGAGGGAATGATAGAGAGGGATAATGATAGAGAGAGAGAGAGAGAATGATAGAGAAAGAGAATGATAGAGAGAGAGAATGATAGTGAGAGAGAATGATAGTGAGTGAGAATGATAGAGAGAGAGAGAATGATAGAGAAAGCGAAAATGATGGAGAGAGAGAATGATAGAGAGAGAGAATGATAGAGAAAGAGAATGATAGAGAGAAAGAATGATAGAGAGAGAGAATGATAGAGAAAGAGAATGATAGAGGGAGAGAATGATAGAGAGAGGGAATGATAAAGAGAGAATGATAGAGAGAGAGAATGATAGAGAGAGAGAATGATAGAGAAAGAGAATGATAGAGAGAGAGAATGATAGAGAGAGGGAATGATAAAGAGAGAATGATAGAGAGAGATAATGATAGAGACAGAGAATGATAGAGAGAGAATAATAGAGAGAGAGAATGATAGAGAGAGGGAATGATAGAGAGAGAATGATAGAGAGAGATAATGATAGAGACCGAGAATGATAGAGAGAGAGAATGATAGAGAGAGAGAATGATACAGAGAGAGAATGAAAGAGAGAGAGAATGATAGAGAGAGAGAATGATAGAGAGAGGGAATGATAAAGAGAGAATGATAGAGAGAGATAATGATAGAGACAGAGAATGATAGAGAGAGAATAATAGAGAGAGAGAATGATAGAGAGAGGGAATGATAGAGAGAGAATGATAGAGAGAGATAATGATAGAGACCGAGAATGATAGAGAGAGAGAATGATAGAGAAAGAGAATGATAGAGAGAGAGAATGATAGAGAGAGGGAATGATAGAGAGACAATGATAGAGAGAGATAATGATAGAGCCAGATAATGATAGAGAGAGTATGATAGAGAGAGAGAATGATAGAAAGAGAATGATAGAGAGAGAGAATGATAGAGAGAGAGAATGATAGAGACAGAGAATGATAGAGAGAGAGAATGATAGAGACAGAGAATGATAGAGAGATAATGATAGACAGAGAATGATAGAGAGAGAGAATGATAGAGAGAGAATGATAGAGAGAGAGAGAATGTCAAAGAGAATGATGGAGAGAGAGAATGATAGTGAGAGAATGATAGAGAGAGAATGATAGAGAGAGAGAATGATAGAGAGAGGGAATGATAGAGAGAGATAATGATAGAGACAGAGAATGATAGCGAGAGACAGAATGATAGAGAAAGAGACTAATAGAAAGAGAGAATGATAGAGAGAACATGATAGAGAGAGGGAATGATAGAGAGAGGGAATGATAGAGAGAGATAATGATAGAGAGAGAGAGAATGATAGAGAAAGAGAAAATGATGGAGAGAGAGAATGATGGAGAGAGGGAATGATAGAGAGAGAATGATAGAGAAAGAGAATGATAGAGAGAGATAATGATAGAGACAGAGAAAGATAGAGAGATAATGATAGACAGAGAATGATAGAGAGAGAGAATGATAGAGAAAGAGAGAATGTTAAAGAGAATGATGGAGAGAGAGAATGATAGTGAGAGAATGATAGAGAGATAGAATGATAGAGAGAGAGAATGATAGAGAGAGAGAATGATAGAGACAGAGAATGATAGAGAGCGAGAATGATAGAGAAAGAGAATGATAGAGAGAGAGAATGATAGAGAGAGGGAATGATAGAGAGAGAATGATAGAGAGAGATAATGATAGAGACAGAGAATGATAGAGAGATAATGATAGACAGAGAATGATAGAGAGAGCGAATGATAGAGAGAGAATGATAGAGAGAGAGAGAGAATGTTAAAGAGAATGATGGAGAGAGAGAATGATAGTGAGAGCGAATGATAAAGAGATGGAATGATAGGGAGAGATAATGATAGAGACAGAGAATGATAGGGAGAGAATGATAGAGAGAGACAGAATGATAGAGAAAGAGAATAATAGAAAGAGAGAATGATAGAGAGAACATGATAGAGAGAGGGAATGATAGAGAGAGGGAATGATAGAGAGAGATAATGATAGAGAGAGAGAGAATGATAGAGAAAGAGAATGATAGAAAGAGAGAATGATAGTGAGAGAGAATGATAGAGAGAGAGAGAATGATAGAGAAAGAGAAAATGATGGAGAGAGAGAATGATAGAAAGAGAGAATGATAGAGAGAGAGAATGATAGACAGAGAATGATAGAGAGAGAGAATGATAGAGACAGAGAATGATAGAGAGATTGATAGAGAGAGAGAATGATAGAGAGAGAGAATGATGGCGAGAGAGAATGATAGAGAGAGAGAATGATAGAGAGGGAGAATGATGGAGAGAGAGAATGATAGTGAGAGAGAATGATAGAGAGAGAGAATGATAGAGAGAGAATTATAGAGAGAGAGAATGATAGAGAAAGAGAATGATAGAAAGAAAGAATGATAGAGAGAACATGATTGAGAGAGGGAATGATAGAGAGAGAATGATAGACAGAGAAGGACAGAGAGAGAGAATGATAGAGAGAGAATGATAGAGAGAGAGAATGATAGAGAGAGGGAATGATAGAGAGAGATAATGATAGAGACAGAGAATGATAGAGAGAGAATGATAGAGAGAGAGAATGATAGAGAGAGAGAATGATAGAGAGAGATAATGATAAAGACAGAGAATGATAGAGAGAGAATGATAGAGAGAGATAATGATAAAGACAGAGAATGATAGAGAGAGAATGATAGAGAGAGAGAATGATAGAGAGAGAGAATGATAGAGAGAGATAATGATAGAGCCAGAGAATGATAGAGAGAGTATGATAGAGAGAGGGAATGATAGAGGGAGAATGATAGAAAGAGAGAATGATAGAGAGAGAGAATGATAGAGAAAGAGAATGATAGAAAGAGAGAATGATGGAGAAAGAAAATGATAGAGAGAGAGAATGATATAGAGAGGGAATGATAGAGAGAGAATGATAGAGAGAGATAATGATAGAGACAGAGAATGATAGAGAGATAATGATAGACAGAGAATAATAGAGAGAGAGAATGATAGAGTGAGAGAGAATGTTAAAGAGAATGATAGCGAGAGAATGATGGAGAGAGAGAATGATAGTGAGAGAATGATAGAGAAAGAGAATGATAGAGAGAACATGATAGAGAGAGAATGATAGAGAGAGATAATGATAGACAGAGAATGATAGACAGAGAGAATGATAGAGAGAGAATGATAGAGAGAGAGAATGATAGAGAGAGGGAATGATAGAGAGAGATTATGATAGAGACAGAGAATAATAGAGAGAGAATGATAGAGAGAGAGAGAATGATAGAGAAAGAGAATGATAGAGAGAGAGAATGATGGAGAGAGAGAATGATAGAGAGAGCGAATGATAGAGAGAGGGAATGATAGGGAGAGATAATGATAGAGAGAGATAATGACAGAGACAGAGAATGATAGAGAGAGAATGATAGAGAGAGAATGATAGAGAGAGAATGATAGAGAGAGAGAATGAAAGAGAGAGGGAATGATAGAGAGGGATAATGATAGAGAGAGAGAGAATGATAGAGAAAGAAAATGATAGAGAGAGAGAATGATAGTGAGAGAGAATGATAGTGAGTGAGAATGATAGAGAGAGAGAGAATGATAGAGAAAGCGAAAATGATGGAGAGAGAGAATGATGGAGAGAGAGAATGATAGAGAGAGAGAATGATACAGAGAGAGAATGAAAGAGAGAGAGAATGATAGAGAGAGAGAATGATAGAGAGAGAGAATGATAGAGAGAAAGAATGATAGAGAGAGAGAATGATAGAGAAAGAGAATGATAGAGGGAGAGAATGATAGAGAGAGGGAATGATAAAGAGAGAATGATAGAGAGAGAGAATGATAGAGAGAGAGAATGATAGAGAAAGAGAATGATAGAGAGAGAGAATGATAGAGAGAGGGAATGATAAAGAGAGAATGATAGAGAGAGATAATGATAGAGACAGAGAATGATAGAGAGAGAATAATAGAGAGAGAGAATGATAGAGAGAGGGAATGATAGAGAGAGAATGATAGAGAGAGATAATGATAGAGACCGAGAATGATAGAGAGAGAGAATGATAGAGAAAGAGAATGATAGAGAGAGAGAATGATAGAGAGAGGGAATGATAGAGAGAGAATGATAGAGAGAGATAATGATAGAGCCAGATAATGATAGAGAGAGTATGATAGAGAGAGAGAATGATAGAAAGAGAATGATAGAGAGAGAGAATGATAGAGAGAGAGAATGATAGAGACAGAGAATGATAGAGAGAGAGAATGATAGAGAAAGAGAATGATAGAGAGAGAGAATGATAGAGAAAGAGAATGATAGAGAGAGAGAATGATAGAGAGAGATAATGATAGAGCCAGAGAATGATAGAGAGAGTATGATAGAGAGAGGGAATGATAGAGGGAGAATGATAGAAAGAGAGAATGATAGAGAGAGAGAATGATAGAGAAAGAGAATGATAGAAAGAGAGAATGATGGAGAAAGAGAATGATAGAGAGAGAGAATGATAGAGAGAGGGAATGATAGAGAGAGAATGATAGAGAGAGATAATGATAGAGACAGAGAATGATAGAGAGATAATGATAGACAGAGAATAATAGAGAGAGAGAATGATAGAGAGAGAGAGAATGTTAAAGAGAATGATAGCGAGAGAATGATGGAGAGAGAGAATGATAGTGAGAGAATGATAGAGAAAGAGAATGATAGAGAGAACATGATAGAGAGAGAATGATAGAGAGAGATAATGATAGACAGAGAATGATAGACAGAGAGAATGATAGAGAGAGAATGATAGAGAGAGAGAATGATAGAGAGAGGGAATGATAGAGAGAGATTATGATAGAGACAGAGAATGATAGAGAGAGAATGATAGAGAGAGAGAGAATGATAGAGAAAGAGAATGATAGAGAGAGAGTGAGAATGATGGAGAGAGAGAATGATAGTGAGAGAATGATAGAGAGAGAGAATGATAGAGAGAGAGAATGATGGAGAGAGAGAATGATAGAGAGAGCGAATGATAGAGAGAGGGAATGATAGGGAGAGATAATGATAGAGAGAGATAATGATAGAGACAGAGAATGATAGAGAGAGAATGATAGAGAGAGAATGATAGAGAGAGAATGATAGAGAGAGAGAATGATAGAGAGAGGGAATGATAGAGAGGGATAATGATAGAGAGAGAGAGAGAATGATAGAGAAAGAGAATGATAGAGAGAGAGAATGATAGTGAGAGAGAATGATAGTGAGTGAGAATGATAGAGAGAGAGAGAATGATAGAGAAAGCGAAAATGATGGAGAGAGAGAATGATAGAGAGAGAGAATGATAGAGAAAGAGAATGATAGAGAGAAAGAATGATAGAGAGAGAGAATGATAGAGAAAGAGAATGATAGAGGGAGAGAATGATAGAGAGAGGGAATGATAAAGAGAGAATGATAGAGAGAGATAATGATAGAGACAGAGAATGATAGAGAGAGAATAATAGAGAGAGAGAATGATAGAGAGAGGGAATGATAGAGAGAGAATGATAGAGAGAGATAATGATAGAGACCGAGAATGATAGAGAGAGAGAATGATAGAGAGAGAGAATGATACAGAGAGAGAATGAAAGAGAGAGAGAATGATAGAGAGAGAGAATGATAGAGAGAGAGAATGATAGAGAGAAAGAATGATAGAGAGAGAGAATGATAGAGAAAGAGAATGATAGAGGGAGAGAATGATAGAGAGAGGGAATGATAAAGAGAGAATGATAGAGAGAGAGTATGATAGAGAGAGAGAATGATAGAGAAAGAGAATGATAGAGAGAGAGAATGATAGAGAGAGGGAATGATAAAGAGAGAATGATAGAGAGAGATAATGATAGAGACAGAGAATGATAGAGAGAGAATAATAGAGAGAGAGAATGATAGAGAGAGGGAATGATAGAGAGAGAATGATAGAGAGAGATAATGATAGAGACCGAGAATGATAGAGAGAGAGAATGATAGAGAAAGAGAATGATAGAGAGAGAGAATGATAGAGAGAGGGAATGATAGAGAGACAATGATAGAGAGAGATAATGATAGAGCCAGATAATGATAGAGAGAGTATGATAGAGAGAGAGAATGATAGAAAGAGAATGATAGAGAGAGAGAATGATAGAGAGAGATAATGATAGAGACAGAGAATGATAGAGAGATAATGATAGACAGAGAATGATAGAGAGAGAGAATGATAGAGAGAGAATGATAGAGAGAGAGAGAATGTCAAAGAGAATGATGGAGAGAGAGAATGATAGTGAGAGAATGATAGAGAGAGAATGATAGAGAGAGAGAATGATAGAGAGAGGGAATGATAGAGAGAGATAATGATAGAGACAGAGAATGATAGCGAGAGACAGAATGATAGAGAAAGAGACTAATAGAAAGAGAGAATGATAGAGAGAACATGATAGAGAGAGGGAATGATAGAGAGAGGGAATGATAGAGAGAGATAATGATAGAGAGAGAGAGAATGATAGAGAAAGAGAAAATGATGGAGAGAGAGAATGATGGAGAGAGGGAATGATAGAGAGAGAATGATAGAGAAAGAGAATGATAGAGAGAGATAATGATAGAGACAGAGAAAGATAGAGAGATAATGATAGACAGAGAATGATAGAGAGAGAGAATGATAGAGAAAGAGAGAATGTTAAAGAGAATGATGGAGAGAGAGAATGATAGTGAGAGAATGATAGAGAGATAGAATGATAGAGAGAGAGAATGATAGAGAGAGAGAATGATAGAGACAGAGAATGATAGAGAGCGAGAATGATAGAGAAAGAGAATGATAGAGAGAGAGAATGATAGAGAGAGGGAATGATAGAGAGAGAATGATAGAGAGAGATAATGATAGAGACAGAGAATGATAGAGAGATAATGATAGACAGAGAATGATAGAGAGAGCGAATGATAGAGAGAGAATGATAGAGAGAGAGAGAGAATGTTAAAGAGAATGATGGAGAGAGAGAATGATAGTGAGAGCGAATGATAAAGAGATGGAATGATAGGGAGAGATAATGATAGAGACAGAGAATGATAGGGAGAGAATGATAGAGAGAGAGAATGATAGAGAGAGACAGAATGATAGAGAAAGAGAATAATAGAAAGAGAGAATGATAGAGAGAACATGATAGAGAGAGGGAATGATAGAGAGAGGGAATGATAGAGAGAGATAATGATAGAGAGAGAGAGAATGATAGAGAAAGAGAATGATAGAAAGAGAGAATGATAGTGAGAGAGAATGATAGAGAGAGAGAGAATGATAGAGAAAGAGAAAATGATGGAGAGAGAGAATGATAGAAAGAGAGAATGATAGAGAGAGAGAATGATAGACAGAGAATGATAGAGAGAGAGAATGATAGAGACAGAGAATGATAGAGAGATTGATAGAGAGAGAGAATGATAGAGAGAGAGAATGATGGCGAGAGAGAATGATAGAGAGAGAGAATGATAGAGAGGGAGAATGATGGAGAGAGAGAATGATAGTGAGAGAGAATGATAGAGAGAGAGAATGATAGAGAGAGAATTATAGAGAGAGAGAATGATAGAGAAAGAGAATGATAGAAAGAAAGAATGATAGAGAGAACATGATTGAGAGAGGGAATGATAGAGAGAGAATGATAGACAGAGAAGGACAGAGAGAGAGAATGATAGAGAGAGAATGATAGAGAGAGAGAATGATAGAGAGAGGGAATGATAGAGAGAGATAATGATAGAGACAGAGAATGATAGAGAGAGAATGATAGAGAGAGAGAATGATAGAGAGAGAGAATGATAGAGAGAGATAATGATAAAGACAGAGAATGATAGAGAGAGAATGATAGAGAGAGATAATGATAAAGACAGAGAATGATAGAGAGAGAATGATAGAGAGAGAGAATGATAGAGAGAGAGAATGATAGAGAGAGATAATGATAGAGCCAGAGAATGATAGAGAGAGTATGATAGAGAGAGGGAATGATAGAGGGAGAATGATAGAAAGAGAGAATGATAGAGAGAGAGAATGATAGAGAAAGAGAATGATAGAAAGAGAGAATGATGGAGAAAGAGAATGATAGAGAGAGAGAATGATAGAGAGAGGGAATGATAGAGAGAGAATGATAGAGAGAGATAATGATAGAGACAGAGAATGATAGAGAGATAATGATAGACAGAGAATAATAGAGAGAGAGAATGATAGAGAGAGAGAGAATGTTAAAGAGAATGATAGCGAGAGAATGATGGAGAGAGAGAATGATAGTGAGAGAATGATAGAGAAAGAGAATGATAGAGAGAACATGATAGAGAGAGAATGATAGAGAGAGATAATGATAGACAGAGAATGATAGACAGAGAGAATGATAGAGAGAGAATGATAGAGAGAGAGAATGATAGAGAGAGGGAATGATAGAGAGAGATTATGATAGAGACAGAGAATGATAGAGAGAGAATGATAGAGAGAGAGAGAATGATAGAGAAAGAGAATGATAGAGAGAGAGGGAGAATGATGGAGAGAGAGAATGATAGTGAGAGAATGATAGAGAGAGAGAATGATAGAGAGAGAGAATGATGGAGAGAGAGAATGATAGAGAGAGCGAATGATAGAGAGAGGGAATGATAGGGAGAGATAATGATAGAGAGAGATAATGATAGAGACAGAGAATGATAGAGAGAGAATGATAGAGAGAGAATGATAGAGAGAGAATGATAGAGAGAGAGAATGATAGAGAGAGGGAATGATAGAGAGGGATAATGATAGAGAGAGAGAGAGAATGATAGAGAAAGAGAATGATAGAGAGAGAGAATGATAGTGAGAGAGAATGATAGTGAGTGAGAATGATAGAGAGAGAGAGAATGATAGAGAAAGCGAAAATGATGGAGAGAGAGAATGATAGAGAGAGAGAATGATAGAGAAAGAGAATGATAGAGAGAAAGAATGATAGAGAGAGAGAATGATAGAGAAAGAGAATGATAGAGGGAGAGAATGATAGAGAGAGGGAATGATAAAGAGAGAATGATAGAGAGAGATAATGATAGAGACAGAGAATGATAGAGAGAGAATAATAGAGAGAGAGAATGATAGAGAGAGGGAATGATAGAGAGAGAATGATAGAGAGAGATAATGATAGAGACCGAGAATGATAGAGAGAGAGAATGATAGAGAGAGAGAATGATACAGAGAGAGAATGAAAGAGAGAGAGAATGATAGAGAGAGAGAATGATAGAGAGAGAGAATGATAGAGAGAAAGAATGATAGAGAGAGAGAATGATAGAGAAAGAGAATGATAGAGGGAGAGAATGATAGAGAGAGGGAATGATAAAGAGAGAATGATAGAGAGAGAGTATGATAGAGAGAGAGAATGATAGAGAAAGAGAATGATAGAGAGAGAGAATGATAGACAGAGGGAATGATAGAGAGACAATGATAGAGAGAGATAATGATAGAGCCAGAGAATGATAGAGAGAGAATAATAGAGAGAGAGAATGATAGAGAGAGGGAATGATAGAGAGAGAATGATAGAGAGAGATAATGATAGAGACCGAGAATGATAGAGAGAGAGAATGATAGAGAAAGAGAATGATAGAGAGAGAGAATGATAGAGAGAGGGAATGATAGAGAGACAATGATAGAGAGAGATAATGATAGAGCCAGATAATGATAGAGAGAGTATGATAGAGAGAGAGAATGATAGAAAGAGAATGATAGAGAGAGAGAATGATAGAGAGAGAGAATGATAGAGACAGAGAATGATAGAGAGAGAGAATGATAGAGAAAGAGAATGATAGAGAGAGAGAATGATAGAGAGAGGGAATGATAGAGAGAGAATGATAGAGAGAGATAATGATAGAGACAGAGAATGATAGAGAGATAATGATAGACAGAGAATGATAGAGAGAGAGAATGATAGAGAGAGAATGATAGAGAGAGAGAGAATGTCAAAGAGAATGATGGAGAGAGAGAATGATAGTGAGAGAATGATAGAGAGAGAATGATAGAGAGAGAGAATGATAGAGAGAGGGAATGATAGAGAGAGATAATGATAGAGACAGAGAATGATAGCGAGAGACAGAATGATAGAGAAAGAGAGTAATAGAAAGAGAGAATGATAGAGAGAACATGATAGAGAGAGGGAATGATAGAGAGAGGGAATGATAGAGAGAGATAATGATAGAGAGAGAGAGAATGATAGAGAAAGAGAAAATGATGGAGAGAGAGAATGATGGAGAGAGGGAATGATAGAGAGAGAATGATAGAGAAAGAGAATGATAGAGAGAGATAATGATAGAGACAGACAAAGATAGAGAGATAATGATAGACAGAGAATGATAGAGAGAGAGAATGATAGAGAGAGAGAGAATGTTAAAGAGAATGATGGAGAGAGAGAATGATAGTGAGAGAATGATAGTGAGAGAATGATAGAGAGAGAATGATAGAGAGATAGAATGATAGAGAGAGAGAATGATAGAGAGAGAGAATGATAGAGACAGAGAATGATAGAGAGCGAGAATGATAGAGAAAGAGAATGATAGAGAGAGAGAATGATAGAGAGAGGGAATGATAGAGAGAGAATGATAGAGAGAGATAATGATAGAGACAGAGAATGATAGAGAGATAATGATAGACAGAGAATGATAGAGAGAGAGAATGATAGAGACAGAGAATGATAGAGAGATTGATAGAGAGAGAGAATGATAGAGAGAGAGAATGATGGCGAGAGAGAATGATAGAGAGAGAGAATGATAGAGAGGGAGAATGATAGAGAGAGAGAATGATAGTGAGAGAGAATGATAGAGAGAGATAATGATAGAGACAGAGAATGATAGAGAGAGAATGATAGAGAGAGAGAATGATAGAGAGAGAGAATGATAGAGAGAGATAATGATAAAGACAGAGAACGATAGAGAGAGAATGATAGAGAGAGAGAATGATAGAGAGAGGGAATGATAGAGAGATAATGATAGAGAGAGATAATGATAGAGACCGAGAATGATAGAGAGAGAGAATGATAGAGAAAGAGAATGATAGAGAGAGAGAATGATAGAGAGAGATAATGATAGAGCCAGAGAATGATAGAGAGAGTATGATAGAGAGAGGGAATGATAGAGGGAGAATGATAGAAAGAGAGAATGATAGAGAGAGAGAATGATACAGAAAGAGAATGATAGAAAGAGAGAATGATGGAGAAAGACAATGATAGAGAGAGAGAATGATAGAGAGAGGGAATGATAGAGAGAGAATGATAGAGAGAGATAATGATAGAGACAGAGAATGATAGAGAGATAATGATAGACAGAGAATAATAGAGAGAGAGAATGATAGAGAGAGAGAGAATGTTAAAGAGAATGATAGCGAGAGAATGATGGAGAGAGAGAATGATAGTGAGAGAATGATAGAGAAAGAGAATGATAGAGAGAACATGATAGAGAGAGAATGATAGAGAGAGATAATGATAGACAGAGAATGATAGACAGAGAGAATGATAGAGAGAGAATGATAGAGAGAGAGAATGATAGAGAGAGGGAATGATAGAGAGAGATTATGATAGAGACAGAGAATGATAGAGAGAGAATGATAGAGAGAGAGAGAATGATAGCGAAAGAGAATGATAGAGAGAGAGGGAGAATGATGGAGAGAGAGAATGATAGTGAGAGAATGATAGAGAGAGAGAATGATAGAGAGAGAGAATGATGGAGAGAGAGAATGATAGAGAGAGCGAATGATAGAGAGAGGGAATGGTAGGGAGAGATAATGATAGAGAGAGATAATGATAGAGACAGAGAATGATAGAGAGAGAATGATAGAGAGAGAATGATAGAGAGAGAGAATGATAGAGAGAGGGAATGATAGAGAGGGATAATGATAGAGAGAGAGAGAATGATAGAGAAAGAGAATGATAGAGAGAGAGAATGATAGTGACAGAGAATGATAGTGAGTGAGAATGATAGAGAGAGAGAATGATAGAGAGAGGGAATGATAGAGAGAGAATGATAGAGAGAGATAATGATAGAGACAGAGAATGATAGAGAGATAATGATAGACAGAGAATGATAGAGAGAGCGAATGATAGAGAGAGAATGATAGAGAGAGAGAGAATGTTAAAGAGAATGATGGAGAGAGAGAATGATAGTGAGAAAATGATAGAGAAAGAGAATGATAGAGAGAACATGATAGAGAGAGATAATGATAGACAGAGAATAATAGAGAGAGAGAATGATAGAGAAAGAGAATGATAGAGAGAGAGGGAGAATGATGGAGAGAGAGAATGATAGTGAGAGAATGATAGAGAGAGAGAATGATAGTGAGAGAGAATGTTAGAGAGAGAGAATGATGGAGAGAGAGAATGATAGAGAGAGCGAATGATAGAGAGAGGGAATGATAGGGAGAGATAATGATAGGGACAGAGAATGATAGGGAGAGAATGATAGAGAGAGAGAATAATAGAAAGAGGGAATGATAGAGAGAACATGATAGAGAGAGGGAATGATAGAGAGAGGGAATGATAGAGAGAGATAATGATAGAGAGAGAGAGAATGATAGAGAAAGAGAATGATAGAAAGAGAGAATGATAGTGAGAGAGAATGATAGAGAGAGAGAGAATGATAGAGAAAGAGAAAATGATGGAGAGAGAGAATGATGGAGAGAGAGAATGATAGAGAGAGAGAATGATAGAGAGAGAGAATGATAGACAGAGAATGATAGAGAGAGAGAATGATAGAGACAGAGAATGATAGAGAGATTGATAGAGAGAGAGAATGATAGAGAGAGAGAATGATGGCGAGAGAGAATGATAGAGAGAGAGAATGATAGAGAGGGAGAATGATAGAGAGAGAGAATGATAGTGAGAGAGAATGATAGAGAGAGATAATGATAGAGAGAGAATTATAGAGAGAAAGAATGATAGAGAAAGAGAATGATAGAAAGAAAGAATGATAGAGAGAACATGATAGAGAGAGGGAATGATAGAGAGAGAATGATAGACAGAGAAGGACAGAGAGAGAGAATGATAGAGAGAGAATGATAGAGAGAGAGAATGATAGAGAGAGGGAATGATAGAGAGAGATAATGATAGAGACAGAGAATGATAGAGAGAGAATGATAGAGAGAGAGAATGATAGAGAGAGAGAATGATAGAGAGAGATAATGATAAAGACAGAGAATGATAGAGAGAGAATGATAGAGAGAGAGAATGATAGAGAGAGGGAATGATAGAGAGATAATGATAGAGAGAGATAATGATAGAGACCGAGAATGATAGAGAGAGAGAATGATAGAGAAAGAGAATGATAGAGAGAGAGAATGATAGAGAGAGATAATGATAGAGCCAGAGAATGATAGAGAGAGTATGATAGAGAGAGGGAATGATAGAGGGAGAATGATAGAAAGAGAGAATGATAGAGAGAGAGAATGATAGAGAAAGAGAATGATAGAAAGAGAGAATGATGGAGAAAGAGAATGATAGAGAGAGAGAATGATAGAGAGAGGGAATGATAGAGAGAGAATGATAGAGAGAGATAATGATAGAGACAGAGAATGATAGAGAGATAATGATAGACAGAGAATAATAGAGAGAGAGAATGATAGAGAGAGAGAGAATGTTAAAGAGAATGATAGCGAGAGAATGATGGAGAGAGAGAATGATAGTGAGAGAATGATAGAGAAAGAGAATGATAGAGAGAACATGATAGAGAGAGAATGATAGAGAGAGATAATGATAGACAGAGAATGATAGACAGAGAGAATGATAGAGAGAGAATGATAGAGAGAGAGAATGATAGAGAGAGGGAATGATAGAGAGAGATTATGATAGAGACAGAGAATGATAGAGAGAGAATGATAGAGAGAGAGAGAATGATAGAGAAAGAGAATGATAGAGAGAGAGGGAGAATGATGGAGAGAGAGAATGATAGTGAGAGAATGATAGAGAGAGAGAATGATAGAGAGAGAGAATGATGGAGAGAGAGAATGATAGCGAGAGCGAATGATAGAGAGAGGGAATGATAGGGAGAGATAATGATAGAGAGAGATAATGATAGAGACAGAGAATGATAGAGAGAGAATGATAGAGAGAGAATGATAGAGAGAGAGAATGATAGAGAGAGGGAATGATAGAGAGGGATAATGATAGAGAGAGAGAGAGAATGATAGAGAAAGAGAATGATAGAGAGAGAGAATGATAGTGAGAGAGAATGATAGTGAGTGAGAATGATAGAGAGAGAGAGAATGATAGAGAAAGCGAAAATGATGGAGAGAGAGAATGATAGAGAGAGAGAATGATAGAGAAAGAGAATGATAGAGAGAAAGAATGATAGAGAGAGAGAATGATAGAGAAAGAGAATGATAGAGGGAGAGAATGATAGAGAGAGGGAATGATAAAGAGAGAATGATAGAGAGAGAGAATGATAGAGAGAGAGAATGATAGAGAAAGAGAATGATAGAGAGAGAGAATGATAGAGAGAGGGAATGATAAAGAGAGAATGATAGAGAGAGATAATGATAGAGACAGAGAATGATAGAGAGAGAATAATAGAGAGAGAGAATGATAGAGAGAGGGAATGATAGAGAGAGAATGATAGAGAGAGATAATGATAGAGACCGAGAATGATACAGAGAGAGAATGATAGAGAGAGAGAATGATACAGAGAGAGAATGAAAGAGAGAGAGAATGATAGAGAGAGAGAATGATAGAGAGAGAGAATGATAGAGAGAAAGAATGATAGAGAGAGAGAATGATAGAGAAAGAGAATGATAGAGGGAGAGAATGATAGAGAGAGGGAATGATAAAGAGAGAATGATAGAGAGAGAGTATGATAGAGAGAGAGAATGATAGAGAAAGAGAATGATAGAGAGAGAGAATGATAGAGAGAGGGAATGATAAAGAGAGAATGATAGAGAGAGATAATGATAGAGACAGAGAATGATAGAGAGAGAATAATAGAGAGAGAGAATGATAGAGAGAGGGAATGATAGAGAGAGAATGATAGAGAGAGATAATGATAGAGACCGAGAATGATAGAGAGAGAGAATGATAGAGAAAGAGAATGATAGAGAGAGAGAATGATAGAGAGAGGGAATGATAGAGAGACAATGATAGAGAGAGATAATGATAAAGACAGAGAATGATAGAGAGAGAATGATAGAGAGAGAGAATGATAGAGAGAGGGAATGATAGAGAGATAATGATAGAGAGAGATAATGATAGAGACCGAGAATGATAGAGAGAGAGAATGATAGAGAAAGAGAATGATAGAGAGAGAGAATGATAGAGAGAGATAATGATAGAGCCAGAGAATGATAGAGAGAGTATGATAGAGAGAGGGAATGATAGAGGGAGAATGATAGAAAGAGAGAATGATAGAGAGAGAGAATGATAGAGAAAGAGAATGATAGAAAGAGAGAATGATGGAGAAAGAGAATGATAGAGAGAGAGAATGATAGAGAGAGGGAATGATAGAGAGAGAATGATAGAGAGAGATAATGATAGAGACAGAGAATGATAGAGAGATAATGATAGACAGAGAATAATAGAGAGAGAGAATGATAGAGAGAGAGAGAATGTTAAAGAGAATGATAGCGAGAGAATGATGGAGAGAGAGAATGATAGTGAGAGAATGATAGAGAAAGAGAATGATAGAGAGAACATGATAGAGAGAGAATGATAGAGAGAGATAATGATAGACAGAGAATGATAGACAGAGAGAATGATAGAGAGAGAATGATAGAGAGAGAGAATGATAGAGAGAGGGAATGATAGAGAGAGATTATGATAGAGACAGAGAATGATAGAGAGAGAATGATAGAGAGAGAGAGAATGATAGAGAAAGAGAATGATAGAGAGAGAGGGAGAATGATGGAGAGAGAGAATGATAGTGAGAGAATGATAGAGAGAGAGAATGATAGAGAGAGAGAATGATGGAGAGAGAGAATGATAGAGAGAGCGAATGATAGAGAGAGGGAATGATAGGGAGAGATAATGATAGAGAGAGATAATGATAGAGACAGAGAATGATAGAGAGAGAATGATAGAGAGAGAATGATAGAGAGAGAATGATAGAGAGAGAGAATGATAGAGAGAGGGAATGATAGAGAGGGATAATGATAGAGAGAGAGAGAGAATGATAGAGAAAGAGAATGATAGAGAGAGAGAATGATAGTGAGAGAGAATGATAGTGAGTGAGAATGATAGAGAGAGAGAGAATGATAGAGAAAGCGAAAATGATGGAGAGAGAGAATGATAGAGAGAGAGAATGATAGAGAAAGAGAATGATAGAGAGAAAGAATGATAGAGAGAGAGAATGATAGAGAAAGAGAATGATAGAGGGAGAGAATGATAGAGAGAGGGAATGATAAAGAGAGAATGATAGAGAGAGATAATGATAGAGACAGAGAATGATAGAGAGAGAATAATAGAGAGAGAGAATGATAGAGAGAGGGAATGATAGAGAGAGAATGATAGAGAGAGATAATGATAGAGACCGAGAATGATAGAGAGAGAGAATGATAGAGAGAGAGAATGATACAGAGAGAGAATGAAAGAGAGAGAGAATGATAGAGAGAGAGAATGATAGAGAGAGAGAATGATAGAGAGAAAGAATGATAGAGTGAGAGAATGATAGAGAAAGAGAATGATAGAGGGAGAGAATGATAGAGAGAGGGAATGATAAAGAGAGAATGATAGAGAGAGAGTATGATAGAGAGAGAGAATGATAGAGAAAGAGAATGATAGAGAGAGAGAATGATAGAGAGAGGGAATGATAAAGAGAGAATGATAGAGAGAGATAATGATAGAGACAGAGAATGATAGAGAGAGAATAATAGAGAGAGAGAATGATAGAGAGAGGGAATGATAGAGAGAGAATGATAGAGAGAGATAATGATAGAGACCGAGAATGATAGAGAGAGAGAATGATAGAGAAAGAGAATGATAGAGAGAGAGAATGATAGAGAGAGGGAATGATAGAGAGACAATGATAGAGAGAGATAATGATAGAGCCAGATAATGATAGAGAGAGTATGATAGAGAGAGAGAATGATAGAAAGAGAATGATAGAGAGAGAGAATGATAGAGAGAGAGAATGATAGAGACAGAGAATGATAGAGAGAGAGAATGATAGAGAAAGAGAATGATAGAGAGAGAGAATGATAGAGAGAGGGAATGATAGAGAGAGAATGATAGAGAGAGATAATGATAGAGACAGAGAATGATAGAGAGATAATGATAGACAGAGAATGATAGAGAGAGAGAATGATAGAGAGAGAATGATAGAGAGAGAGAGAATGTCAAAGAGAATGATGGAGAGAGAGAATGATAGTGAGAGAATGATAGAGAGAGAATGATAGAGAGAGAGAATGATAGAGAGAGGGAATGATAGAGAGAGATAATGATAGAGACAGAGAATGATAGCGAGAGACAGAATGATAGAGAAAGAGAGTAATAGAAAGAGAGAATGATAGAGAGAACATGATAGAGAGAGGGAATGATAGAGAGAGGGAATGATAGAGAGAGATAATGATAGAGAGAGAGAGAATGATAGAGAAAGAGAAAATGATGGAGAGAGAGAATGATGGAGAGAGGGAATGATAGAGAGAGAATGATAGAGAAAGAGAATGATAGAGAGAGATAATGATAGAGACAGACAAAGATAGAGAGATAATGATAGACAGAGAATGATAGAGAGAGAGAATGATAGAGAGAGAGAGAATGTTAAAGAGAATGATGGAGAGAGAGAATGATAGTGAGAGAATGATAGAGAGAGAATGATAGAGAGATAGAATGATAGAGAGAGAGAATGATAGAGAGAGAGAATGATAGAGACAGAGAATGATAGAGAGCGAGAATGATAGAGAAAGAGAATGATAGAGAGAGAGAATGATAGAGAGAGGGAATGATAGAGAGAGAATGATAGAGAGAGATAATGATAGAGACAGAGAATGATAGAGAGATAATGATAGACAGAGAATGATAGAGAGAGAGAATGATAGAGACAGAGAATGATAGAGAGATTGATAGAGAGAGAGAATGATAGAGAGAGAGAATGATGGCGAGAGAGAATGATAGAGAGAGAGAATGATAGAGAGGGAGAATGATAGAGAGAGAGAATGATAGTGAGAGAGAATGATAGAGAGAGATAATGATAGAGACAGAGAATGATAGAGAGAGAATGATAGAGAGAGAGAATGATAGAGAGAGAGAATGATAGAGAGAGATAATGATAAAGACAGAGAACGATAGAGAGAGAATGATAGAGAGAGAGAATGATAGAGAGAGGGAATGATAGAGAGATAATGATAGAGAGAGATAATGATAGAGACCGAGAATGATAGAGAGAGAGAATGATAGAGAAAGAGAATGATAGAGAGAGAGAATGATAGAGAGAGATAATGATAGAGCCAGAGAATGATAGAGAGAGTATGATAGAGAGAGGGAATGATAGAGGGAGAATGATAGAAAGAGAGAATGATAGAGAGAGAGAATGATACAGAAAGAGAATGATAGAAAGAGAGAATGATGGAGAAAGACAATGATAGAGAGAGAGAATGATAGAGAGAGGGAATGATAGAGAGAGAATGATAGAGAGAGATAATGATAGAGACAGAGAATGATAGAGAGATAATGATAGACAGAGAATAATAGAGAGAGAGAATGATAGAGAGAGAGAGAATGTTAAAGAGAATGATAGCGAGAGAATGATGGAGAGAGAGAATGATAGTGAGAGAATGATAGAGAAAGAGAATGATAGAGAGAACATGATAGAGAGAGAATGATAGAGAGAGATAATGATAGACAGAGAATGATAGACAGAGAGAATGATAGAGAGAGAATGATAGAGAGAGAGAATGATAGAGAGAGGGAATGATAGAGAGAGATTATGATAGAGACAGAGAATGATAGAGAGAGAATGATAGAGAGAGAGAGAATGATAGCGAAAGAGAATGATAGAGAGAGAGGGAGAATGATGGAGAGAGAGAATGATAGTGAGAGAATGATAGAGAGAGAGAATGATAGAGAGAGAGAATGATGGAGAGAGAGAATGATAGAGAGAGCGAATGATAGAGAGAGGGAATGGTAGGGAGAGATAATGATAGAGAGAGATAATGATAGAGACAGAGAATGATAGAGAGAGAATGATAGAGAGAGAATGATAGAGAGAGAGAATGATAGAGAGAGGGAATGATAGAGAGGGATAATGATAGAGAGAGAGAGAATGATAGAGAAAGAGAATGATAGAGAGAGAGAATGATAGTGACAGAGAATGATAGTGAGTGAGAATGATAGAGAGAGAGAATGATAGAGAGAGGGAATGATAGAGAGAGAATGATAGAGAGAGATAATGATAGAGACAGAGAATGATAGAGAGATAATGATAGACAGAGAATGATAGAGAGAGCGAATGATAGAGAGAGAATGATAGAGAGAGAGAGAATGTTAAAGAGAATGATGGAGAGAGAGAATGATAGTGAGAGAATGATAGAGAAAGAGAATGATAGAGAGAACATGATAGAGAGAGATAATGATAGACAGAGAATAATAGAGAGAGAGAATGATAGAGAAAGAGAATGATAGAGAGAGAGGGAGAATGATGGAGAGAGAGAATGATAGTGAGAGAATGATAGAGAGAGAGAATGATAGTGAGAGAGAATGTTAGAGAGAGAGAATGATGGAGAGAGAGAATGATAGAGAGAGCGAATGATAGAGAGAGGGAATGATAGGGAGAGATAATGATAGGGACAGAGAATGATAGGGAGAGAATGATAGAGAGAGAGAATAATAGAAAGAGGGAATGATAGAGAGAACATGATAGAGAGAGGGAATGATAGAGAGAGGGAATGATAGAGAGAGATAATGATAGAGAGAGAGAGAATGATAGAGAAAGAGAATGATAGAAAGAGAGAATGATAGTGAGAGAGAATGATAGAGAGAGAGAGAATGATAGAGAAAGAGAAAATGATGGAGAGAGAGAATGATGGAGAGAGAGAATGATAGAGAGAGAGAATGATAGAGAGAGAGAATGATAGACAGAGAATGATAGAGAGAGAGAATGATAGAGACAGAGAATGATAGAGAGATTGATAGAGAGAGAGAATGATAGAGAGAGAGAATGATGGCGAGAGAGAATGATAGAGAGAGAGAATGATAGAGAGGGAGAATGATAGAGAGAGAGAATGATAGTGAGAGAGAATGATAGAGAGAGATAATGATAGAGAGAGAATTATAGAGAGAAAGAATGATAGAGAAAGAGAATGATAGAAAGAAAGAATGATAGAGAGAACATGATAGAGAGAGGGAATGATAGAGAGAGAATGATAGACAGAGAAGGACAGAGAGAGAGAATGATAGAGAGAGAATGATAGAGAGAGAGAATGATAGAGAGAGGGAATGATAGAGAGAGATAATGATAGAGACAGAGAATGATAGAGAGAGAATGATAGAGAGAGAGAATGATAGAGAGAGAGAATGATAGAGAGAGATAATGATAAAGACAGAGAATGATAGAGAGAGAATGATAGAGAGAGAGAATGATAGAGAGAGGGAATGATAGAGAGATAATGATAGAGAGAGATAATGATAGAGACCGAGAATGATAGAGAGAGAGAATGATAGAGAAAGAGAATGATAGAGAGAGAGAATGATAGAGAGAGATAATGATAGAGCCAGAGAATGATAGAGAGAGTATGATAGAGAGAGGGAATGATAGAGGGAGAATGATAGAAAGAGAGAATGATAGAGAGAGAGAATGATAGAGAAAGAGAATGATAGAAAGAGAGAATGATGGAGAAAGAGAATGATAGAGAGAGAGAATGATAGAGAGAGGGAATGATAGAGAGAGAATGATAGAGAGAGATAATGATAGAGACAGAGAATGATAGAGAGATAATGATAGACAGAGAATAATAGAGAGAGAGAATGATAGAGAGAGAGAGAATGTTAAAGAGAATGATAGCGAGAGAATGATGGAGAGAGAGAATGATAGTGAGAGAATGATAGAGAAAGAGAATGATAGAGAGAACATGATAGAGAGAGAATGATAGAGAGAGATAATGATAGACAGAGAATGATAGACAGAGAGAATGATAGAGAGAGATTGATAGAGAGAGAGAATGATAGAGAGAGGGAATGATAGAGAGAGATTATGATAGAGACAGAGAATGATAGAGAGAGAATGATAGAGAGAGAGAGAATGATAGAGAAAGAGAATGATAGAGAGAGAGGGAGAATGATGGAGAGAGAGAATGATAGTGAGAGAATGATAGAGAGAGAGAATGATAGAGAGAGAGAATGATGGAGAGAGAGAATGATAGAGAGAGCGAATGATAGAGAGAGGGAATGATAGGGAGAGATAATGATAGAGAGAGATAATGATAGAGACAGAGAATGATAGAGAGAGAATGATAGAGAGAGAATGATAGAGAGAGAGAATGATAGAGAGAGGGAATGATAGAGAGGGATAATGATAGAGAGAGAGAGAGAATGATAGAGAAAGAGAATGATAGAGAGAGAGAATGATAGAGAGAGAGTATGATAGAGAGAGAGAATGATAGAGAAAGAGAATGATAGAGAGAGAGAATGATAGAGAGAGGGAATGATAAAGAGAGAATGATAGAGAGAGATAATGATAGAGACAGAGAATGATAGAGAGAGAATAATAGAGAGAGAGAATGATAGAGAGAGGGAATGATAGAGAGAGAATGATAGAGAGAGATAATGATAGAGACCGAGAATGATAGAGAGAGAGAATGATAGAGAAAGAGAATGATAGAGAGAGAGAATGATAGAGAGAGGGAATGATAGAGAGACAATGATAGAGAGAGATAATGATAAAGACAGAGAATGATAGAGAGAGAATGATAGAGAGAGAGAATGATAGAGAGAGGGAATGATAGAGAGATAATGATAGAGAGAGATAATGATAGAGACCGAGAATGATAGAGAGAGAGAATGATAGAGAAAGAGAATGATAGAGAGAGAGAATGATAGAGAGAGATAATGATAGAGCCAGAGAATGATAGAGAGAGTATGATAGAGAGAGGGAATGATAGAGGGAGAATGATAGAAAGAGAGAATGATAGAGAGAGAGAATGATAGAGAAAGAGAATGATAGAAAGAGAGAATGATGGAGAAAGAGAATGATAGAGAGAGAGAATGATAGAGAGAGGGAATGATAGAGAGAGAATGATAGAGAGAGATAATGATAGAGACAGAGAATGATAGAGAGATAATGATAGACAGAGAATAATAGAGAGAGAGAATGATAGAGAGAGAGAGAATGTTAAAGAGAATGATAGCGAGAGAATGATGGAGAGAGAGAATGATAGTGAGAGAATGATAAAGAAAGAGAATGATAGAGAGAACATGATAGAGAGAGATAATGATAGACAGAGAATGATAGACAGAGAGAATGATAGAGAGAGAATGATAGAGAGAGAGAATGATAGAGAGAGGGAATGATAGAGAGAGATTATGATAGAGACAGAGAATGATAGAGAGAGAATGATAGAGAGAGAGAGAATGATAGAGAAAGAGAATGACAGAGAGAGAGGGAGAATGATGGAGAGAGAGAATGATAGTGAGAGAATGATAGAGAGAGAGAATGATAGAGAGAGAGAATGATGGAGAGAGAGAATGATAGAGAGAGCGAATGATAGAGAGAGGGAATGATAGGGAGAGATAATGATAGAGAGAGATAATGATAGAGACAGAGAATGATAGAGAGAGAATGATAGAGAGAGAATGATAGAGAGAGAGAATGATAGAGAGAGGGAATGATAGAGAGGGATAATGATAGAGAGAGAGAGAGAATGATAGAGAAAGAGAATGATAGAGAGAGAGAATGATAGTGAGAGAGAATGATAGTGAGTGAGAATGATAGAGAGAGAGAGAATGATAGAGAAAGCGAAAATGATGGAGAGAGAGAATGATAGAGAGAGAGAATGATAGAGAAAGAGAATGATAGAGAGAAAGAATGATAGAGAGAGAGAATGATAGAGAAAGAGAATGATAGAGGGAGAGAATGATACAGAGAGGGAATGATAAAGAGAGAATGATAGAGAGAGAGAATGATAGAGAGAGAGAATGATAGAGAAAGAGAATGATAGAGAGAGAGAATGATAGAGAGAGGGAATGATAAAGAGAGAATGATAGAGAGAGATAATGATAGAGACAGAGAATGATAGAGAGAGAATAATAGAGAGAGAGAATGATAGAGAGAGGGAATGATAGAGAGAGAATGATAGAGAGAGATAATGATAGAGACCGAGAATGATACAGAGAGAGAATGATAGAGAGAGAGAATGATACAGAGAGAGAATGAAAGAGAGAGAGAATGATAGAGAGAGAGAATGATAGAGAGAGAGAATGATAGAGAGAAAGAATGATAGAGAGAGAGAATGATAGAGAAAGAGAATGATAGAGGGAGAGAATGATAGAGAGAGGGAATGATAAAGAGAGAATGATAGAGAGAGAGTATGATAGAGAGAGAGAATGATAGAGAAAGAGAATGATAGAGAGACAATGATAGAGAGAGATAATGATAGAGCCAGATAATGATAGAGAGAGTATGATAGAGAGAGAGAATGATAGAAAGAGAATGATAGAGAGAGAGAATGATAGAGAGAGAGAATGATAGAGACAGAGAATGATAGAGAGAGAGAATGATAGAGAAAGAGAATGATAGAGAGAGAGAATGATAGAGAGAGGGAATGATAGAGAGAGAATGATAGAGAGAGATAATGATAGAGACAGAGAATGATAGAGAGATAATGATAGACAGAGAATGATAGAGAGAGAGAATGATAGAGAGAGAATGATAGAGAGAGAGAGAATGTCAAAGAGAATGATGGAGAGAGAGAATGATAGTGAGAGAATGATAGAGAGAGAATGATAGAGAGAGAGAATGATAGAGAGAGGGAATGATAGAGAGAGATAATGATAGAGACAGAGAATGATAGCGAGAGACAGAATGATAGAGAAAGAGAATAATAGAAAGAGAGAATGATAGAGAGAACATGATAGAGAGAGGGAATGATAGAGAGAGGGAATGATAGAGAGAGATAATGATAGAGAGAGAGAGAATGATAGAGAAAGAGAAAATGATGGAGAGAGAGAATGATGGAGAGAGGGAATGATAGAGAGAGAATGATAGAGAAAGAGAATGATAGAGAGAGATAATGATAGAGACAGAGAAAGATAGAGAGATAATGATAGACAGAGAATGATAGAGAGAGAGAATGATAGAGAGAGAGAGAATGTTAAAGAGAATGATGGAGAGAGAGAATGATAGTGAGAGAATGATAGAGAGAGAATGATAGAGAGATAGTATGATAGAGAGAGAGAATGATAGAGAGAGAGAATGATAGAGACAGAGAATGATAGAGAGCGAGAATGATAGAGAAAGAGAATGATAGAGAGAGAGAATGATAGAGAGAGGGAATGATAGAGAGAGAATGATAGAGAGAGATAATGATAGAGACAGAGAATGATAGAGAGATAATGATAGACAGAGAATGATAGAGAGAGCGAATGATAGAGAGAGAATGATAGAGAGAGAGAGAGAATGTTAAAGAGAATGATGGAGAGAGAGAATGATAGTGAGAGCGAATGATAAAGAGAGGGAATGATAGGGAGAGATAATGATAGAGACAGAGAATGATAGGGAGAGAATGATAGAGAGAGAGAGAATGATAGAGAGAGACAGAATGATAGAGAAAGAGAATAATAGAAAGAGAGAATGATAGAGAGAACATGATAGAGAGAGGGAATGATAGAGAGAGGGAATGATAGAGAGAGATAATGATAGAGAGAGAGAGAATGATAGAGAAAGCGAATGATAGAAAGAGAGAATGATAGTGAGAGAGAATGATAGAGAGAGAGAGAATGATAGAGAAAGAGAAAATGATGGAGAGAGAGAATGATGGAGAGAGAGAATGATAGAAAGAGAGAATGATAGAGAGAGAGAATGATAGACAGAGAATGATAGAGAGAGAGAATGATAGAGACAGAGAATGATAGAGAGATTGATAGAGAGAGAGAATGATAGAGAGAGAGAATGATGGCGAGAGAGAATGATAGAGAGAGAGAATGATAGAGAGGGAGAATGATGGAGAGAGAGAATGATAGTGAGAGAGAATGATAGAGAGAGAGAATGATAGAGAGAGAATTATAGAGAGAGAGAATGATAGAGAAAGAGAATGATAGAAAGAAAGAATGATAGAGAGAACATGATTGAGAGAGGGAATGATAGAGAGAGAATGATAGACAGAGAAGGACAGAGAGAGAGAATGATAGAGAGAGAATGATAGAGAGAGAGAATGATAGAGAGAGGGAATGATAGAGAGAGAGAATGATAGAGAGAGGGAATGATAGAGAGATAATGATAGAGAGAGATAATGATAGAGACCGAGAATGATAGAGAGAGAGAATGATAGAGAAAGAGAATGATAGAGAGAGAGAATGATAGAGAGAGATAATAATAGAGCCAGAGAATGATAGAGAGAGTATGATAGAGAGAGGGAATGATAGAGGGAGAATGATAGAACGAGAGAATGATAGAGAGAGAGAATGATAGCGAAAGAGAATGATAGAAAGAGAGAATGATGGAGAAAGAGAATGATAGAGAGAGAGAATGATATAGAGAGGGAATGATAGAGAGAGAATGATAGACAGAGATAATGATAGAGACAGAGAATGATAGAGAGATAATGATAGACAGAGAATAATAGAGAGAGAGAATGATAGAGAGAGAATGATAGAGAGAGAGAGAATGTCAAAGAGAATGATGGAGAGAGAGAATGATAGTGAGAGAATGATAGAGAGAGAATGATAGAGAGAGAGAATGATAGAGAGAGGGAATGATAGAGAGAGATAATGATAGAGACAGAGAATGATAGCGAGAGACAGAATGATAGAGAAAGAGAATAATAGAAAGAGAGAATGATAGAGAGAACATGATAGAGAGAGGGAATGATAGAGAGAGGGAATGATAGAGAGAGATAATGATAGAGAGAGAGAGAATGATAGAGAAAGAGAAAATGATGGAGAGAGAGAATGATGGAGAGAGGGAATGATAGAGAGAGAATGATAGAGAAAGAGAATGATAGAGAGAGATAATGATAGAGACAGAGAAAGATAGAGAGATAATGATAGACAGAGAATGATAGAGAGAGAGAATGATAGAGAGAGAGAGAATGTTAAAGAGAATGATGGAGAGAGAGAATGATAGTGAGAGAATGATAGAGAGAGAATGATAGAGAGATAGAATGATAGAGAGAGAGAATGATAGAGAGAGAGAATGATAGAGACAGAGAATGATAGAGAGCGAGAATGATAGAGAAAGAGAATGATAGAGAGAGAGAATGATAGAGAGAGGGAATGATAGAGAGAGGGAATGATAGAGAGAGATTATGATAGAGACAGAGAATGATAGAGAGAGAATGATAGAGAGAGAGAGAATGATAGAGAAAGAGAATGATAGAGAGAGAGGGAGAATGATGGAGAGAGAGAATGATAGTGAGAGAATGATAGAGAGAGAGAATGATAGAGAGAGAGAATGATGGAGAGAGAGAATGATAGAGAGAGCGAATGATAGAGAGAGGGAATGGTAGGGAGAGATAATGATAGAGAGAGATAATGATAGAGACAGAGAATGATAGAGAGAGAATGATAGAGAGAGAATGATAGAGAGAGAGAATGATAGAGAGAGGGAATGATAGAGAGGGATAATGATAGAGAGAGAGAGAATGATAGAGAAAGAGAATGATAGAGAGAGAGAATGATAGTGACAGAGAATGATAGTGAGTGAGAATGATAGAGAGAGAGAATGATAGAGAGAGGGAATGATAGAGAGAGAATGATAGAGAGAGATAATGATAGAGACAGAGAATGATAGAGAGATAATGATAGACAGAGAATGATAGAGAGAGCGAATGATAGAGAGAGAATGATAGAGAGAGAGAGAATGTTAAAGAGAATGATGGAGAGAGAGAATGATAGTGAGAGAATGATAGAGAAAGAGAATGATAGAGAGAACATGATAGAGAGAGATAATGATAGACAGAGAATAATAGAGAGAGAGAATGATAGAGAAAGAGAATGATAGAGAGAGAGGGAGAATGATGGAGAGAGAGAATGATAGTGAGAGAATGATAGAGAGAGAGAATGATAGTGAGAGAGAATGTTAGAGAGAGAGAATGATGGAGAGAGAGAATGATAGAGAGAGCGAATGATAGAGAGAGGGAATGATAGGGAGAGATAATGATAGGGACAGAGAATGATAGGGAGAGAATGATAGAGAGAGAGAATAATAGAAAGAGGGAATGATAGAGAGAACATGATAGAGAGAGGGAATGATAGAGAGAGGGAATGATAGAGAGAGATAATGATAGAGAGAGAGAGAATGATAGAGAAAGAGAATGATAGAAAGAGAGAATGATAGTGAGAGAGAATGATAGAGAGAGAGAGAATGATAGAGAAAGAGAAAATGATGGAGAGAGAGAATGATGGAGAGAGAGAATGATAGAGAGAGAGAATGATAGAGAGAGAGAATGATAGACAGAGAATGATAGAGAGAGAGAATGATAGAGACAGAGAATGATAGAGAGATTGATAGAGAGAGAGAATGATAGAGAGAGAGAATGATGGCGAGAGAGAATGATAGAGAGAGAGAATGATAGAGAGGGAGAATGATGGAGAGAGAGAATGATAGTGAGAGAGAATGATAGAGAGAGAGAATGATAGAGAGAGAATTATAGAGAGAGAGAATGATAGAGAAAGAGAATGATAGAAAGAAAGAATGATAGAGAGAACATGATTGAGAGAGGGAATGATAGAGAGAGAATGATAGACAGAGAAGGACAGAGAGAGAGAATGATAGAGAGAGAATGATAGAGAGAGAGAATGATAGAGAGAGGGAATGATAGAGAGAGAGAATGATAGAGAGAGGGAATGATAGAGAGATAATGATAGAGAGAGATAATGATAGAGACCGAGAATGATAGAGAGAGAGAATGATAGAGAAAGAGAATGATAGAGAGAGAGAATGATAGAGAGAGATAATGATAGAGCCAGAGAATGATAGAGAGAGTATGATAGAGAGAGGGAATGATAGAGGGAGAATGATAGAACGAGAGAATGATAGAGAGAGAGAATGATAGCGAAAGAGAATGATAGAAAGAGAGAATGATGGAGAAAGAGAATGATAGAGAGAGAGAATGATATAGAGAGGGAATGATAGAGAGAGAATGATAGACAGAGATAATGATAGAGACAGAGAATGATAGAGAGATAATGATAGACAGAGAATAATAGAGAGAGAGAATGATAGAGAGAGAATGATAGAGAGAGAGAGAATGTCAAAGAGAATGATGGAGAGAGAGAATGATAGTGAGAGAATGATAGAGAGAGAATGATAGAGAGAGAGAATGATAGAGAGAGGGAATGATAGAGAGAGATAATGATAGAGACAGAGAATGATAGCGAGAGACAGAATGATAGAGAAAGAGAATAATAGAAAGAGAGAATGATAGAGAGAACATGATAGAGAGAGGGAATGATAGAGAGAGGGAATGATAGAGAGAGATAATGATAGAGAGAGAGAGAATGATAGAGAAAGAGAAAATGATGGAGAGAGAGAATGATGGAGAGAGGGAATGATAGAGAGAGAATGATAGAGAAAGAGAATGATAGAGAGAGATAATGATAGAGACAGAGAAAGATAGAGAGATAATGATAGACAGAGAATGATAGAGAGAGAGAATGATAGAGAGAGAGAGAATGTTAAAGAGAATGATGGAGAGAGAGAATGATAGTGAGAGAATGATAGAGAGAGAATGATAGAGAGATAGAATGATAGAGAGAGAGAATGATAGAGAGAGAGAATGATAGAGACAGAGAATGATAGAGAGCGAGAATGATAGAGAAAGAGAATGATAGAGAGAGAGAATGATAGAGAGAGGGAATGATAGAGAGAGGGAATGATAGAGAGAGATTATGATAGAGACAGAGAATGATAGAGAGAGAATGATAGAGAGAGAGAGAATGATAGAGAAAGAGAATGATAGAGAGAGAGGGAGAATGATGGAGAGAGAGAATGATAGTGAGAGAATGATAGAGAGAGAGAATGATAGAGAGAGAGAATGATGGAGAGAGAGAATGATAGAGAGAGCGAATGATAGAGAGAGGGAATGGTAGGGAGAGATAATGATAGAGAGAGATAATGATAGAGACAGAGAATGATAGAGAGAGAATGATAGAGAGAGAATGATAGAGAGAGAGAATGATAGAGAGAGGGAATGATAGAGAGGGATAATGATAGAGAGAGAGAGAATGATAGAGAAAGAGAATGATAGAGAGAGAGAATGATAGTGACAGAGAATGATAGTGAGTGAGAATGATAGAGAGAGAGAATGATAGAGAGAGGGAATGATAGAGAGAGAATGATAGAGAGAGATAATGATAGAGACAGAGAATGATAGAGAGATAATGATAGACAGAGAATGATAGAGAGAGCGAATGATAGAGAGAGAATGATAGAGAGAGAGAGAATGTTAAAGAGAATGATGGAGAGAGAGAATGATAGTGAGAGAATGATAGAGAAAGAGAATGATAGAGAGAACATGATAGAGAGAGATAATGATAGACAGAGAATAATAGAGAGAGAGAATGATAGAGAAAGAGAATGATAGAGAGAGAGGGAGAATGATGGAGAGAGAGAATGATAGTGAGAGAATGATAGAGAGAGAGAATGATAGTGAGAGAGAATGTTAGAGAGAGAGAATGATGGAGAGAGAGAATGATAGAGAGAGCGAATGATAGAGAGAGGGAATGATAGGGAGAGATAATGATAGGGACAGAGAATGATAGGGAGAGAATGATAGAGAGAGAGAATAATAGAAAGAGGGAATGATAGAGAGAACATGATAGAGAGAGGGAATGATAGAGAGAGGGAATGATAGAGAGAGATAATGATAGAGAGAGAGAGAATGATAGAGAAAGAGAATGATAGAAAGAGAGAATGATAGTGAGAGAGAATGATAGAGAGAGAGAGAATGATAGAGAAAGAGAAAATGATGGAGAGAGAGAATGATGGAGAGAGAGAATGATAGAGAGAGAGAATGATAGAGAGAGAGAATGATAGACAGAGAATGATAGAGAGAGAGAATGATAGAGACAGAGAATGATAGAGAGATTGATAGAGAGAGAGAATGATAGAGAGAGAGAATGATGGCGAGAGAGAATGATAGAGAGAGAGAATGATAGAGAGGGAGAATGATAGAGAGAGAGAATGATAGTGAGAGAGAATGATAGAGAGAGATAATGATAGAGAGAGAATTATAGAGAGAGAGAATGATAGAGAAAGAGAATGATAGAAAGAAAGAATGATAGAGAGAACATGATAGAGAGAGGGAATGATAGAGAGAGAATGATAGACAGAGAAGGACAGAGAGAGAGAATGATAGAGAGAGAATGATAGAGAGAGAGAATGATAGAGAGAGGGAATGATAGAGAGAGATAATGATAGAGACAGAGAATGATAGAGAGAGAATGATAGAGAGAGAGAATGATAGAGAGAGAGAATGATAGAGAGAGATAATGATAAAGACAGAGAATGATAGAGAGAGAGAATGATAGAGAGAGGGAATGATAGAGAGATAATGATAGAGAGAGATAATGATAGAGACCGAGAATGATAGAGAGAGAGAATGATAGAGAAAGAGAATGATAGAGAGAGAGAATGATAGAGAGAGATAATGATAGAGCCAGAGAATGATAGAGAGAGTATGATAGAGAGAGGGAATGATAGAGGGAGAATGATAGAAAGAGAGAATGATAGAGAGAGAGAATGATAGAGAAAGAGAATGATAGAAAGAGAGAATGATGGAGAAAGAGAATGATAGAGAGAGAGAATGATAGAGAGAGGGAATGATAGAGAGAGAATGATAGAGAGAGATAATGATAGAGACAGAGAATGATAGAGAGATAATGATAGACAGAGAATAATAGAGAGAGAGAATGATAGAGAGAGAGAGAATGTTAAAGAGAATGATAGCGAGAGAATGATGGAGAGAGAGAATGATAGTGAGAGAATGATAGAGAAAGAGAATGATAGAGAGAACATGATAGAGAGAGAATGATAGAGAGAGATAATGATAGACAGAGAATGATAGACAGAGAGAATGATAGAGAGAGAATGATAGAGAGAGAGAATGATAGAGAGAGGGAATGATAGAGAGAGATTATGATAGAGACAGAGAATGATAGAGAGAGAATGATAGAGAGAGAGAGAATGATAGAGAAAGAGAATGATAGAGAGAGAGGGAGAATGATGGAGAGAGAGAATGATAGTGAGAGAATGATAGAGAGAGAGAATGATAGAGAGAGAGAATGATGGAGAGAGAGAATGATAGAGAGAGCGAATGATAGAGAGAGGGAATGATAGGGAGAGATAATGATAGAGAGAGATAATGATAGAGACAGAGAATGATAGAGAGAGAATGATAGAGAGAGAATGATAGAGAGAGAGAATGATAGAGAGAGGGAATGATAGAGAGGGATAATGATAGAGAGAGAGAGAGAATGATAGAGAAAGAGAATGATAGAGAGAGAGAATGATAGTGAGAGAGAATGATAGTGAGTGAGAATGATAGAGAGAGAGAGAATGATAGAGAAAGCGAAAATGATGGAGAGAGAGAATGATAGAGAGAGAGAATGATAGAGAAAGAGAATGATAGAGAGAAAGAATGATAGAGAGAGAGAATGATAGAGAAAGAGAATGATAGAGGGAGAGAATGATAGAGAGAGGGAATGATAAAGAGAGAATGATAGAGAGAGAGAATGATAGAGAGAGAGAATGATAGAGAAAGAGAATGATAGAGAGAGAGAATGATAGAGAGAGGGAATGATAAAGAGAGAATGATAGAGAGAGATAATGATAGAGACAGAGAATGATAGAGAGAGAATAATAGAGAGAGAGAATGATAGAGAGAGGGAATGATAGAGAGAGAATGATAGAGAGAGATAATGATAGAGACCGAGAATGATAGAGAGAGAGAATGATAGAGAGAGAGAATGATACAGAGAGAGAATGAAAGAGAGAGAGAATGATAGAGAGAGAGAATGATAGAGAGAGAGAATGATAGAGAGAAAGAATGATAGAGAGAGAGAATGATAGAGAAAGAGAATGATAGAGGGAGAGAATGATAGAGAGAGGGAATGATAAAGAGAGAATGATAGAGAGAGAGTATGATAGAGAGAGAGAATGATAGAGAAAGAGAATGATAGAGAGAGAGAATGATAGAGAGAGGGAATGATAAAGAGAGAATGATAGAGAGAGATAATGATAGAGACAGAGAATGATAGAGAGAGAATAATAGAGAGAGAGAATGATAGAGAGAGGGAATGATAGAGAGAGAATGATAGAGAGAGATAATGATAGAGACCGAGAATGATAGAGAGAGAGAATGATAGAGAAAGAGAATGATAGAGAGAGAGAATGATAGAGAGAGGGAATGATAGAGAGACAATGATAGAGAGAGATAATGATAGAGCCAGATAATGATAGAGAGAGTATGATAGAGAGAGAGAATGATAGAAAGAGAATGATAGAGAGAGAGAATGATAGAGAGAGAGAATGATAGAGACAGAGAATGATAGAGAGAGAGAATGATAGAGAAAGAGAATGATAGAGAGAGAGAATGATAGAGAGAGGGAATGATAGAGAGAGAATGATAGAGAGAGATAATGATAGAGACAGAGAATGATAGAGAGATAATGATAGACAGAGAATGATAGAGAGAGAGAATGATAGAGAGAGAGAGAATGTCAAAGAGAATGATGGAGAGAGAGAATGATAGTGAGAGAATGATAGAGAGAGAATGATAGAGAGAGAGAATGATAGAGAGAGGGAATGATAGAGAGAGATAATGATAGAGACAGAGAATGATAGCGAGAGACAGAATGATAGAGAAAGAGAATAATAGAAAGAGAGAATGATAGAGAGAACATGATAGAGAGAGGGAATGATAGAGAGAGGGAATGATAGAGAGAGATAATGATAGAGAGAGAGAGAATGATAGAGAAAGAGAAAATGATGGAGAGAGAGAATGATGGAGAGAGGGAATGATAGAGAGAGAATGATAGAGAAAGAGAATGATAGAGAGAGATAATGATAGAGACAGAGAAAGATAGAGAGATAATGATAGACAGAGAATGATAGAGAGAGAGAATGATAGAGAGAGAGAGAATGTTAAAGAGAATGATGGAGAGAGAGAATGATAGTGAGAGAATGATAGAGAGAGAATGATAGAGAGATAGAATGATAGAGAGAGAGAATGATAGAGAGAGAGAATGATAGAGACAGAGAATGATAGAGAGCGAGAATGATAGAGAAAGAGAATGATAGAGAGAGAGAATGATAGAGAGAGGGAATGATAGAGAGAGAATGATAGAGAGAGATAATGATAGAGACAGAGAATGATAGAGAGATAATGATAGACAGAGAATAATAGAGAGAGAGAATGATAGAGAGAGAGAGAATGTTAAAGAGAATGATAGCGAGAGAATGATGGAGAGAGAGAATGATAGTGAGAGAATGATAGAGAAAGAGAATGATAGAGAGAACATGATAGAGAGAGAATGATAGAGAGAGATAATGATAGACAGAGAATGATAGACAGAGAGAATGATAGAGAGAGAATGATAGAGAGAGAGAATGATAGAGAGAGGGAATGATAGAGAGAGATTATGATAGAGACAGAGAATGATAGAGAGAGAATGATAGAGAGAGAGAGAATGATAGAGAAAGAGAATGATAGAGAGAGAGGGAGAATGATGGAGAGAGAGAATGATAGTGAGAGAATGATAGAGAGAGAGAATGATAGAGAAGAGAATGATGGAGAGAGAGAATGATAGAGAGATAATGATAGACAGAGAATGATAGAGAGAGAGAATGATAGAGAGAGAATGATAGAGAGAGAGAGAATGTTAAAGAGAATGATGGAGAGAGAGAATGATAGTGAGAGAATGATAGAGAGAGAATGATAGAGAGAGAGAATGATAGAGAGAGGGAATGATAGAGAGAGATAATGATAGAGACAGAGAATGATAGCGAGAGAATGATAGAGAGAGATAATGATAGACAGAGCATGATAGACAGAGAGAATGATAGAGAGAGAATGATAGAGAGAGAGAATGATAGAGAGAGGGAATGATAGAGAGAGATTATGATAGAGACAGAGAATGATAGAGAGAGAATGATAGAGAGAGAGAGAATGATAGAGAAAGAGAATGATAGAGAGAGAGGGAGAATGATGGAGAGAGAGAATGATTGTGAGAGAATGATAGAGAGAGAGAATGATAGAGAGAGAGAATGATGGAGAGAGAGAATGATAGAGAGAGCGAATGATAGAGAGAGGGAATGGTAGGGAGAGATAATGATAGAGAGAGATAATGATAGAGACAGAGAATGATAGAGAGAGAATGATAGAGAGAGAATGATAGAGAGAGAGAATGATAGAGAGAGGGAATAATAGAGAGGGATAATGATAGAGAGAGAGAGAATGATAGAGAAAGAGAATGATAGAGAGAGAGAATGATAGTGACAGAGAATGATAGTGAGTGAGAATGATAGAGAGAGAGAATGATAGAGAGAGGGAATGATAGAGAGAGAATGATAGAGAGAGATAATGATAGAGACAGAGAATGATAGAGAGATAATGATAGACAGAGAATGATAGAGAGAGCGAATGATAGAGAGAGAATGATAGAGAGAGAGAGAATATTAAAGAGAATGATGGAGAGAGAGAATGATAGTGAGAGAATGATAGAGAAAGAGAATGATAGAGAGAACATGATAGAGAGAGATAATGATAGACAGAGAATGATAGAGAGAGAATAATAGAGAGAGAGAATGATAGAGAAAGAGAATGATAGAGAGAGAGGGAGAATGATGGAGAGAGAGAATGATAGTGAGAGAATGATAGAGAGAGAGAATGATAGTGAGAGAGAATGTTAGAGAGAGAGAATGATGGAGAGAGAGAATGATAGAGAGAGCGAATGATAGAGAGAGGGAATGATAGGGAGAGATAATGATAGGGACAGAGAATGATAGGGAGAGAATGATAGAGAGAGAGAATAATAGAAAGAGGGAATGATAGAGAGAACATGATAGAGAGAGGGAATGATAGAGAGAGGGAATGATAGAGAGAGATAATGATAGAGAGAGAGAGAATGATAGAGAAAGAGAATGATAGAAAGAGAGAATGATAGTGAGAGAGAATGATAGAGAGAGAGAGAATGATAGAGAAAGAGAAAATGATGGAGAGAGAGAATGATGGAGAGAGAGAATGATAGAGAGAGAGAATGATAGAGAGAGAGAATGATAGACAGAGAATGATAGAGAGAGAGAATGATAGAGACAGAGAATGATAGAGAGATTGATAGAGAGAGAGAATGATAGAGAGAGAGAATGATGGCGAGAGAGAATGATAGAGAGAGAGAATGATAGAGAGGGAGAATGATAGAGAGAGAGAATGATAGTGAGAGAGAATGATAGAGAGAGATAATGATAGAGAGAGAATTATAGAGAGAGAGAATGATAGAGAAAGAGAATGATAGAAAGAAAGAATGATAGAGAGAACATGATAGAGAGAGGGAATGATAGAGAGAGAATGATAGACAGAGAAGGACAGAGAGAGAGAATGATAGAGAGAGAATGATAGAGAGAGAGAATGATAGAGAGAGGGAATGATAGAGAGAGATAATGATAGAGACAGAGAATGATAGAGAGAGAATGATAGAGAGAGAGAATGATAGAGAGAGAGAATGATAGAGAGAGATAATGATAAAGACAGAGAATGATAGAGGGAGAATGATAGAGAGAGAGAATGATAGAGAGAGGGAATGATAGAGAGATAATGATAGAGAGAGATAATGATAGAGACCGAGAATGATAGAGAGAGAGAATGATAGAGAAAGAGAATGATAGAGAGAGAGAATGATAGAGAGAGATAATGATAGAGCCAGAGAATGATAGAGAGAGTATGATAGAGAGAGGGAATGATAGAGGGAGAATGATAGAAAGAGAGAATGATAGAGAGAGAGAATGATAGAGAAAGAGAATGATAGAAAGAGAGAATGATGGAGAAAGAGAATGATAGAGAGAGAGAATGATAGAGAGAGGGAATGATAGAGAGATAATGATAGAGACAGAGAATGATAGAGAGATAATGATAGACAGAGAATAATAGAGAGAGAGAATGATAGAGAGAGAGAGAATGTTAAAGAGAATGATAGCGAGAGAATGATGGAGAGAGAGAATGATAGTGAGAGAATGATAGAGAAAGAGAATGATAGAGAGAACATGATAGAGAGAGAATGATAGAGAGAGATAATGATAGACAGAGAATGATAGACAGAGAGAATGATAGAGAGAGAATGATAGAGAGAGAGAATGATAGAGAGAGGGAATGATAGAGAGAGATTATGATAGAGACAGAGAATGATAGAGAGAGAATGATAGAGAGAGAGAGAATGATAGAGAAAGAGAATGATAGAGAGAGAGGGAGAATGATGGAGAGAGAGAATGATAGTGAGAGAATGATAGAGAGAGAGAATGATAGAGAGAGAGAATGATGGAGAGAGAGAATGATAGAGAGAGCGAATGATAGAGAGAGGGAATGATAGGGAGAGATAATGATAGAGAGAGATAATGATAGAGACAGAGAATGATAGAGAGAGAATGATAGAGAGAGAATGATAGAGAGAGAGAATGATAGAGAGAGGGAATGATAGAGAGGGATAATGATAGAGAGAGAGAGAGAATGATAGAGAAAGAGAATGATAGAGAGAGAGAATGATAGTGAGAGATAATGATAGTGAGTGAGAATGATAGAGAGAGAGAGAATGATAGAGAAAGCGAAAATGATGGAGAGAGAGAATGATAGAGAGAGAGAATGATAGAGAAAGAGAATGATAGAGAGAAAGAATGATAGAGAGAGAGAATGATAGAGAAAGAGAATGATAGAGGGAGAGAATGATAGAGAAAGAGAATGATAGAGAGAGAGAATGATAGAGAGAGGGAATGATAAAGAGAGAATGATAGAGAGAGATAATGATAGAGACAGAGAATGATAGAGAGAGTGAATGATAAAGAGAGAATGATAGAGAGAGATAATGATAGAGACAGAGTATGATAGAGAGAGAATAATAGAGAGAGAGAATGATAGAGAGAGGGAATGATAGAGAGAGAATGATAGAGAGAGATAATGATAGTGAGAGAGAATGATAGTGAGTGAGAATGATAGAGAGAGAGAGAATGATAGAGAAAGCGAAAATGATGGAGAGAGAGAATGATGGAGAGAGAGAATGATAGAGAGAGAGAATGATACAGAGAGAGAATGAAAGAGAGAGAGAATGATAGAGAGAGAGAATGATAGAGAGAGAGAATGATAGAGAGAAAGAATGATAGAGAGAGAGAATGATAGAGAAAGAGAATGATAGAGGGAGAGAATGATAGACAGAGGGAATGATAAAGAGAGAATGATAGAGAGAGAGAATGATAGAGAGAGAGAATGATACAGAAAGAGAATGATAGAGAGAGAGAATGATAGAGAGAGTGAATGATAAAGAGAGAATGATAGAGAGAGATAATGATAGAGACAGAGTATGATAGAGAGAGAATAATAGAGAGAGAGAATGATAGAGAGAGGGAATGATAGAGAGAGAATGATAGAGAGAGATAATGATAGAGACCGAGAATGATAGAGAGAGAGAATGATAGAGAAAGAGAATGATAGAGAGAGAGAATGATAGAGAGAGGGAATGATAGAGAGAGAATGATAGAGAGAGATAATGATAGAGCCAGATAATGATAGAGAGAGTATGATAGAGAGAGAGAATGATAGAAAGAGAATGATAGAGAGAGAGAATGATAGAGAGAGAGAATGATAGAGACAGAGAATGATAGAGAGAGAGAATGATAGAGAAAGAGAATGATAGAGAGAGAGAATGATAGAGAGAGGGAATGATAGAGAGAGAATGATAGAGAGAGATAATGATAGAGACAGAGAATGATAGAGAGATAATGATAGACAGAGAATGATAGAGAGAGCGAATGATAGAGAGAGAATGATAGAGAGAGAGAGAGAATGTTAAAGAGAATGATGGAGAGAGAGAATGATAGTGAGAGCGAATGATAAAGAGAGGGAATGATAGGGAGAGATAATGATAGAGACAGAGAATGATAGGGAGAGAATGATAGAGAGAGAGAATGATAGAGAGAGACAGAATGATAGAGAAAGAGAATAATAGAAAGAGAGAATGATAGAGAGAACATGATAGAGAGAGGGAATGATAGAGAGAGGGAATGATAGAGAGAGATAATGATAGAGAGAGAGAGAATGATAGAGAAAGAGAATGATAGAAAGAGAGAATGATAGTGAGAGAGAATGATAGAGAGAGAGAGAATGATAGAGAAAGAGAAAATGATGGAGAGAGAGAATGATGGAGAGAGAGAATGATAGAAAGAGAGAATGATAGAGAGAGAGAATGATAGACAGAGAATGATAGAGAGAGAGAATGATAGAGACAGAGAATGATAGAGAGATTGATAGAGAGAGAGAATGATAGAGAGAGAGAATGATGGCGAGAGAGAATGATAGAGAGAGAGAATGATAGAGAGGGAGAATGATGGAGAGAGAGAATGATAGTGAGAGAGAATGATAGAGAGAGAGAATGATAGAGAGAGAATTATAGAGAGAGAGAATGATAGGGAAAGAGAATGATAGAAAGAAAGAATGATAGAGAGAACATGATTGAGAGAGGGAATGATAGAGAGAGAATGATAGACAGAGAAGGACAGAGAGAGAGAATGATAGAGAGAGAATGATAGAGAGAGAGAATGATAGAGAGAGGGAATGATAGAGAGAGATAATGATAGAGACAGAGAATGATAGAGAGAGAATGATAGAGAGAGAGAATGATAGAGAGAGAGAATGATAGAGAGAGAGAATGATAGAGAAAGAGAATGATAGAGAGAGAGAATGATAGAGAGAGATAATGATAGAGCCAGAGAATGATAGAGAGAGTATGATAGAGAGAGGGAATGATAGAGGGAGAATGATAGAAAGAGAGAATGATAGAGAGAGAGAATGATAGAGAAAGAGAATGATAGAAAGAGAGAATGATGGAGAAAGAGAATGATAGAGAGAGAGAATGATATAGAGAGGGAATGATAGAGTGAGAATGATAGAGAGAGATAATGATAGAGACAGAGAATGATAGAGAGATAATGATAGACAGAGAATAATAGAGAGAGAGAATGATAGAGTGAGAGAGAATGTTAAAGAGAATGATAGCGAGAGAATGATGGAGAGAGAGAATGATAGTGAGAGAATGATAGAGAAAGAGAATGATAGAGAGAACATGATAGAGAGAGAATGATAGAGAGAGATAATGATAGACAGAGAATGATAGACAGAGAGAATGATAGAGAGAGAATGATAGAGAGAGAGAATGATAGAGAGAGGGAATGATAGAGAGAGATTATGATAGAGACAGAGAATTATAGAGAGAGAATGATAGAGAGAGAGAGAATGATAGAGAAAGAGAATGATAGAGAGAGAGAATGATGGAGAGAGAGAATGATAGAGAGAGCGAATGATAGAGAGAGGGAATGATAGGGAGAGATAATGATAGAGAGAGATAATGACAGAGACAGAGAATGATAGAGAGAGAATGATAGAGAGAGAATGATAGAGAGAGAATGATAGAGAGAGAGAATGATAGAGAGAGGGAATGATAGAGAGGGATAATGATAGAGAGAGAGAGAATGATAGAGAAAGAAAATGATAGAGAGAGAGAATGATAGTGAGAGAGAATGATAGTGAGTGAGAATGATAGAGAGAGAGAGAATGATAGAGAAAGCGAAAATGATGGAGAGAGAGAATGATGGAGAGAGAGAATGATAGAGAGAGAGAATGATACAGAGAGAGAATGATAGAGAGAGGGAATGATAGAGAGAGAATGATAGAGAGAGATAATGATAGAGACAGAGAATGATAGAGAGATAATGATAGACAGAGAATGATAGAGAGAGCGAATGATAGAGAGAGAATGATAGAGAGAGAGAGAATGTTAAAGAGAATGATGGAGAGAGAGAATGATAGTGAGAGAATGATAGAGAAAGAGAATGATAGAGAGAACATGATAGAGAGAGATAATGATAGACAGAGAATGATAGAGAGAGAATAATAGAGAGAGAGAATGATAGAGAAAGAGAATGATAGAGAGAGAGGGAGAATGATGGAGAGAGAGAATGATAGTGAGAGAATGATAGAGAGAGAGAATGATAGTGAGAGAGAATGTTAGAGAGAGAGAATGATGGAGAGAGAGAATGATAGAGAGAGCGAATGATAGAGAGAGGGAATGATAGGGAGAGATAATGATAGGGACAGAGAATGATAGGGAGAGAATGATAGAGAGAGAGAATAATAGAAAGAGGGAATGATAGAGAGAACATGATAGAGAGAGGGAATGATAGAGAGAGGGAATGATAGAGAGAGATAATGATAGAGAGAGAGAGAATGATAGAGAAAGAGAATGATAGAAAGAGAGAATGATAGTGAGAGAGAATGATAGAGAGAGAGAGAATGATAGAGAAAGAGAAAATGATGGAGAGAGAGAATGATGGAGAGAGAGAATGATAGAGAGAGAGAATGATAGAGAGAGAGAATGATAGACAGAGAATGATAGAGAGAGAGAATGATAGAGACAGAGAATGATAGAGAGATTGATAGAGAGAGAGAATGATAGAGAGAGAGAATGATGGCGAGAGAGAATGATAGAGAGAGAGAATGATAGAGAGGGAGAATGATAGAGAGAGAGAATGATAGTGAGAGAGAATGATAGAGAGAGATAATGATAGAGAGAGAATTATAGAGAGAGAGAATGATAGAGAAAGAGAATGATAGAAAGAAAGAATGATAGAGAGAACATGATAGAGAGAGGGAATGATAGAGAGAGAATGATAGACAGAGAAGGACAGAGAGAGAGAATGATAGAGAGAGAATGATAGAGAGAGAGAATGATAGAGAGAGGGAATGATAGAGAGAGATAATGATAGAGACAGAGAATGATAGAGAGAGAATGATAGAGAGAGAGAATGATAGAGAGAGAGAATGATAGAGAGAGATAATGATAAAGACAGAGAATGATAGAGAGAGAATGATAGAGAGAGAGAATGATAGAGAGAGGGAATGATAGAGAGATAATGATAGAGAGAGATAATGATAGAGACCGAGAATGATAGAGAGAGAGAATGATAGAGAAAGAGAATGATAGAGAGAGAGAATGATAGAGAGAGATAATGATAGAGCCAGAGAATGATAGAGAGAGTATGATAGAGAGAGGGAATGATAGAGGGAGAATGATAGAAAGAGAGAATGATAGAGAGAGAGAATGATAGAGAAAGAGAATGATAGAAAGAGAGAATGATGGAGAAAGAGAATGATAGAGGGAGAGAATGATAGAGAGAGGGAATGATAGAGAGAGAATGATAGAGAGAGATAATGATAGAGACAGAGAATGATAGAGAGATAATGATAGACAGAGAATAATAGAGAGAGAGAATGATAGAGAGAGAGAGAATGTTAAAGAGAATGATAGCGAGAGAATGATGGAGAGAGAGAATGATAGTGAGAGAATGATAGAGAAAGAGAATGATAGAGAGAACATGATAGAGAGAGAATGATAGAGAGAGATAATGATAGACAGAGAATGATAGACAGAGAGAATGATAGAGAGAGAATGATAGAGAGAGAGAATGATAGAGAGAGGGAATGATAGAGAGAGATTATGATAGAGACAGAGAATGATAGAGAGAGAATGATAGAGAGAGAGAGAATGATAGAGAAAGAGAATGATAGAGAGAGAGGGAGAATGATGGAGAGAGAGAATGATAGTGAGAGAATGATAGAGAGAGAGAATGATAGAGAGAGAGAATGATGGAGAGAGAGAATGATAGAGAGAGCGAATGATAGAGAGAGGGAATGATAGGGAGAGATAATGATAGAGAGAGATAATGATAGAGACAGAGAATGATAGAGAGAGAATGATAGAGAGAGAATGATAGAGAGAGAGAATGATAGAGAGAGGGAATGATAGAGAGGGATAATGATAGAGAGAGAGAGAGAATGATAGAGAAAGAGAATGTTAGAGAGAGAGAATGATAGTGAGAGAGAATGATAGTGAGTGAGAATGATAGAGAGAGAGAGAATGATAGAGAAAGCGAAAATGATGGAGAGAGAGAATGATAGAGAGAGAGAATGATAGAGAAAGAGAATGATAGAGAGAAAGAATGATAGAGAGAGAGAATGATAGAGAAAGAGAATGATAGAGGGAGAGAATGATAGAGAGAGGGAATGATAAAGAGAGAATGATAGAGAGAGAGAATGATAGAGAGAGAGAATGATAGAGAAAGAGAATGATAGAGAGAGAGAATGATAGAGAGAGGGAATGATAAAGAGAGAATGATAGAGAGAGATAATGATAGAGACAGAGAATGATAGAGAGAGAATAATAGAGAGAGAGAATGATAGAGAGAGGGAATGATAGAGAGAGAATGATAGAGAGAGATAATGATAGAGACCGAGAATGATAGAGAGAGAGAATGATAGAGAGAGAGAATGATACAGAGAGAGAATGAAAGAGAGAGAGAATGATAGAGAGAGAGAATGATAGAGAGAGAGAATGATAGAGAGAAAGAATGATAGAGAGAGAGAATGATAGAGAAAGAGAATGATAGAGGGAGAGAATGATAGAGAGAGGGAATGATAAAGAGAGAATGATAGAGAGAGAGTATGATAGAGAGAGAGAATGATAGAGAAAGAGAATGATAGAGAGAGAGAATGATACAGAGAGAGAATGAAAGAGAGAGAGAATGATAGAGAGAGAGAATGATAGAGAGAGAGAATGATAAAGAGAGAATGATAGAGAGAGAGTATGATAGAGAGAGAGAATGATAGAGAAAGAGAATGATAGAGAGAGAGAATGATAGAGAGAGGGAATGATAAAGAGAGAATGATAGAGAGAGATAATGATAGAGACAGAGAATGATAGAGAGAGAATAATAGAGAGAGAGAATGATAGAGAGAGGGAATGATAGAGAGAGAATGATAGAGAGAGATAATGATAGAGACCGAGAATGATAGAGAGAGAGAATGATAGAGAAAGAGAACGATAGAGAGAGAGAATGATAGAGAGAGGGAATGATAGAGAGACAATGATAGAGAGAGATAATGATAGAGCCAGATAATGATAGAGAGAGTATGATAGAGAGAGAGAATGATAGAAAGAGAATGATAGAGAGAGAGAATGATAGAGAGAGAGAATGATAGAGACAGAGAATGATAGAGAGAGAGAATGATAGAGAAAGAGAATGATAGAGAGAGAGAATGATAGAGAGAGGGAATGATAGAGAGAGAATGATAGAGAGAGATAATGATAGAGACAGAGAATGATAGAGAGATAATGATAGACAGAGAATGATAGAGAGAGAGAATGATAGAGAGAGAATGATAGAGAGAGAGAGAATGTCAAAGAGAATGATGGAGAGAGAGAATGATAGTGAGAGAATGATAGAGAGAGAATGATAGAGAGAGAGAATGATAGAGAGAGGGAATGATAGAGAGAGATAATGATAGAGACAGAGAATGATAGCGAGAGACAGAATGATAGAGAAAGAGAATAATAGAAAGAGAGAATGATAGAGAGAACATGATAGAGAGAGGGAATGATAGAGAGAGGGAATGATAGAGAGAGATAATGATAGAGAGAGAGAGAATGATAGAGAAAGAGAAAATGATGGAGAGAGAGAATGATGGAGAGAGGGAATGATAGAGAGAGAATGATAGAGAAAGAGAATGATAGAGAGAGATAATGATAGAGACAGAGAAAGATAGAGAGATAATGATAGACAGAGAATGATAGAGAGAGAGAATGATAGAGAGAGAGAGAATGTTAAAGAGAATGATGGAGAGAGAGAATGATAGTGAGAGAATGATAGAGAGAGAATGATAGAGAGATAGAATGATAGAGAGAGAGAATGATAGAGAGAGAGAATGATAGAGAGAGAGAGAATGTTAAAGAGAATGATGGAGAGAGAGAATGATAGTGAGAGAATGATAGAGAAAGAGAATGATAGAGAGAACATGATAGAGAGAGATAATGATAGACAGAGAATGATAGAGAGAGAATAATAGAGAGAGAGAATGATAGAGAAAGAGAATGATAGAGAGAGAGGGAGAATGATGGAGAGAGAGAATGATAGTGAGAGAATGATAGAGAGAGAGAATGATAGTGAGAGAGAATGTTAGAGAGAGAGAATGATGGAGAGAGAGAATGATAGAGAGAGCGAATGATAGAGAGAGGGAATGATAGGGAGAGATAATGATAGGGACAGAGAATGATAGGGAGAGAATGATAGAGAGAGAGAATAATAGAAAGAGGGAATGATAGAGAGAACATGATAGAGAGAGGGAATGATAGAGAGAGGGAATGATAGAGAGAGATAATGATAGAGAGAGAGAGAATGATAGAGAAAGAGAATGATAGAAAGAGAGAATGATAGTGAGAGAGAATGATAGAGAGAGAGAGAATGATAGAGAAAGAGAAAATGATGGAGAGAGAGAATGATGGAGAGAGAGAATGATAGAGAGAGAGAATGATAGAGAGAGAGAATGATAGACAGAGAATGATAGAGAGAGAGAATGATAGAGACAGAGAATGATAGAGAGATTGATAGAGAGAGAGAATGATAGAGAGAGAGAATGATGGCGAGAGAGAATGATAGAGAGAGAGAATGATAGAGAGGGAGAATGATAGAGAGAGAGAATGATAGTGAGAGAGAATGATAGAGAGAGATAATGATAGAGAGAGAATTATAGAGAGAGAGAATGATAGAGAAAGAGAATGATAGAAAGAAAGAATGATAGAGAGAACATGATAGAGAGAGGGAATGATAGAGAGAGAATGATAGACAGAGAAGGACAGAGAGAGAGAATGATAGAGAGAGAATGATAGAGAGAGAGAATGATAGAGAGAGGGAATGATAGAGAGAGATAATGATAGAGACAGAGAATGATAGAGAGAGAATGATAGAGAGAGAGAATGATAGAGAGAGAGAATGATAGAGAGAGATAATGATAAAGACAGAGAATGATAGAGAGAGAATGATAGAGAGAGAGAATGATAGAGAGAGGGAATGATAGAGAGATAATGATAGAGAGAGATAATGATAGAGACCGAGAATGATAGAGAGAGAGAATGATAGAGAAAGAGAATGATAGAGAGAGAGAATGATAGAGAGAGATAATGATAGAGCCAGAGAATGATAGAGAGAGTATGATAGAGAGAGGGAATGATAGAGGGAGAATGATAGAAAGAGAGAATGATAGAGAGAGAGAATGATAGAGAAAGAGAATGATAGAAAGAGAGAATGATGGAGAAAGAGAATGATAGAGGGAGAGAATGATAGAGAGAGGGAATGATAGAGAGAGAATGATAGAGAGAGATAATGATAGAGACAGAGAATGATAGAGAGATAATGATAGACAGAGAATAATAGAGAGAGAGAATGATAGAGAGAGAGAGAATGTTAAAGAGAATGATAGCGAGAGAATGATGGAGAGAGAGAATGATAGTGAGAGAATGATAGAGAAAGAGAATGATAGAGAGAACATGATAGAGAGAGAATGATAGAGAGAGATAATGATAGACAGAGAATGATAGACAGAGAGAATGATAGAGAGAGAATGATAGAGAGAGAGAATGATAGAGAGAGGGAATGATAGAGAGAGATTATGATAGAGACAGAGAATGATAGAGAGAGAATGATAGAGAGAGAGAGAATGATAGAGAAAGAGAATGATAGAGAGAGAGGGAGAATGATGGAGAGAGAGAATGATAGTGAGAGAATGATAGAGAGAGAGAATGATAGAGAGAGAGAATGATGGAGAGAGAGAATGATAGAGAGAGCGAATGATAGAGAGAGGGAATGATAGGGAGAGATAATGATAGAGAGAGATAATGATAGAGACAGAGAATGATAGAGAGAGAATGATAGAGAGAGAATGATAGAGAGAGAGAATGATAGAGAGAGGGAATGATAGAGAGGGATAATGATAGAGAGAGAGAGAGAATGATAGAGAAAGAGAATGTTAGAGAGAGAGAATGATAGTGAGAGAGAATGATAGTGAGTGAGAATGATAGAGAGAGAGAGAATGATAGAGAAAGCGAAAATGATGGAGAGAGAGAATGATAGAGAGAGAGAATGATAGAGAAAGAGAATGATAGAGAGAAAGAATGATAGAGAGAGAGAATGATAGAGAAAGAGAATGATAGAGGGAGAGAATGATAGAGAGAGGGAATGATAAAGAGAGAATGATAGAGAGAGAGAATGATAGAGAGAGAGAATGATAGAGAAAGAGAATGATAGAGAGAGAGAATGATAGAGAGAGGGAATGATAAAGAGAGAATGATAGAGAGAGATAATGATAGAGACAGAGAATGATAGAGAGAGAATAATAGAGAGAGAGAATGATAGAGAGAGGGAATGATAGAGAGAGAATGATAGAGAGAGATAATGATAGAGACCGAGAATGATAGAGAGAGAGAATGATAGAGAGAGAGAATGATACAGAGAGAGAATGAAAGAGAGAGAGAATGATAGAGAGAGAGAATGATAGAGAGAGAGAATGATAGAGAGAAAGAATGATAGAGAGAGAGAATGATAGAGAAAGAGAATGATAGAGGGAGAGAATGATAGAGAGAGGGAATGATAAAGAGAGAATGATAGAGAGAGAGTATGATAGAGAGAGAGAATGATAGAGAAAGAGAATGATAGAGAGAGAGAATGATACAGAGAGAGAATGAAAGAGAGAGAGAATGATAGAGAGAGAGAATGATAGAGAGAGAGAATGATAAAGAGAGAATGATAGAGAGAGAGTATGATAGAGAGAGAGAATGATAGAGAAAGAGAATGATAGAGAGAGAGAATGATAGAGAGAGGGAATGATAAAGAGAGAATGATAGAGAGAGATAATGATAGAGACAGAGAATGATAGAGAGAGAATAATAGAGAGAGAGAATGATAGAGAGAGGGAATGATAGAGAGAGAATGATAGAGAGAGATAATGATAGAGACCGAGAATGATAGAGAGAGAGAATGATAGAGAAAGAGAATGATAGAGAGAGAGAATGATAGAGAGAGGGAATGATAGAGAGACAATGATAGAGAGAGATAATGATAGAGCCAGATAATGATAGAGAGAGTATGATAGAGAGAGAGAATGATAGAAAGAGAATGATAGAGAGAGAGAATGATAGAGAGAGAGAATGATAGAGACAGAGAATGATAGAGAGAGAGAATGATAGAGAAAGAGAATGATAGAGAGAGAGAATGATAGAGAAAGGGAATGATAGAGAGAGAATGATAGAGAGAGATAATGATAGAGACAGAGAATGATAGAGAGATAATGATAGACAGAGAATGATAGAGAGAGAGAATGATAGAGAGAGAATGATAGAGAGAGAGAGAATGTCAAAGAGAATGATGGAGAGAGAGAATGATAGTGAGAGAATGATAGAGAGAGAATGATAGAGAGAGAGAATGATAGAGAGAGGGAATGATAGAGAGAGATAATGATAGAGACAGAGAATGATAGCGAGAGACAGAATGATAGAGAAAGAGAATAATAGAAAGAGAGAATGATAGAGAGAACATGATAGAGAGAGGGAATGATAGAGAGAGGGAATGATAGAGAGAGATAATGATAGAGAGAGAGAGAATGATAGAGAAAGAGAAAATGATGGAGAGAGAGAATGATGGAGAGAGGGAATGATAGAGAGAGAATGATAGAGAAAGAGAATGATAGAGAGAGATAATGATAGAGACAGAGAAAGATAGAGAGATAATGATAGACAGAGAATGATAGAGAGAGAGAATGATAGAGAGAGAGAGAATGTTAAAGAGAATGATGGAGAGAGAGAATGATAGTGAGAGAATGATAGAGAGAGAATGATAGAGAGATAGAATGATAGAGAGAGAGAATGATAGAGAGAGAGAATGATAGAGACAGAGAATGATAGAGAGCGAGAATGATAGAGAAAGAGAATGATAGAGAGAGAGAATGATAGAGAGAGGGAATGATAGAGAGAGAATGATAGAGAGAGATAATGATAGAGACAGAGAATGATAGAGAGATAATGATAGACAGAGAATGATAGAGAGAGCGAATGATAGAGAGAGAATGATAGAGAGAGAGAGAGAATGTTAAAGAGAATGATGGAGAGAGAGAATGATAGTGAGAGCGAATGATAAAGAGAGGGAATGATAGGGAGAGATAATGATAGAGACAGAGAATGATAGGGAGAGAATGATAGAGAGAGAGAATGATAGAGAGAGACAGAATGATAGAGAAAGAGAATAATAGAAAGAGAGAATGATAGAGAGAACATTATAGAGAGAGGGAATGATAGAGAGAGGGAATGATAGAGAGAGATAATGATAGAGAGAGAGAGAATGATAGAGAAAGAGAATGATAGAAAGAGAGAATGATAGTGAGAGAGAATGATAGAGAGAGAGAGAATGATAGAGAAAGAGAAAATGATGGAGAGAGAGAATGATGGAGAGAGAGAATGATAGAGAGAGAGAATGATAGAGAGAGAGAATGATAGAGAGAAAGAATGATAGAGAGAGAGAATGATAGAGAAAGAGAATGATAGAGGGAGAGAATGATAGAGAGAGGGAATGATAAAGAGAGAATGATAGAGAGAGAGTATGATAGAGAGAGAGAATGATAGAGAAAGAGAATGATAGAGAGAGAGAATGATAGAGAGAGGGAATGATAAAGAGAGAATGATAGAGAGAGATAATGATAGAGACAGAGAATGATAGAGAGAGAATAATAGAGAGAGAGAATGATAGAGAGAGGGAATGATAGAGAGAGAATGATAGAGAGAGATAATGATAGAGACCGAGAATGATAGAGAGAGAGAATGATAGAGAAAGAGAATGATAGAGAGAGAGAATGATAGAGAGAGGGAATGATAGAGAGACAATGATAGAGAGAGATAATGATAGAGCCAGATAATGATAGAGAGAGTATGATAGAGAGAGAGAATGATAGAAAGAGAATGATAGAGAGAGAGAATGATAGAGAGAGAGAATGATAGAGACAGAGAATGATAGAGAGAGAGAATGATAGAGAAAGAGAATGATAGAGAGAGAGAATGATAGAGAGAGGGAATGATAGAGAGAGAATGATAGAGAGAGATAATGATAGAGACAGAGAATGATAGAGAGATAATGATAGACAGAGAATGATAGAGAGAGAGAATGATAGAGAGAGAATGATAGAGAGAGAGAGAATGTCAAAGAGAATGATGGAGAGAGAGAATGATAGTGAGAGAATGATAGAGAGAGAATGATAGAGAGAGAGAATGATAGAGAGAGGGAATGATAGAGAGAGATAATGATAGAGACAGAGAATGATAGCGAGAGACAGAATGATAGAGAAAGAGAATAATAGAAAGAGAGAATGATAGAGAGAACATGATAGAGAGAGGGAATGATAGAGAGAGGGAATGATAGAGAGAGATAATGATAGAGAGAGAGAGAATGATAGAGAAAGAGAAAATGATGGAGAGAGAGAATGATGGAGAGAGGGAATGATAGAGAGAGAATGATAGAGAAAGAGAATGATAGAGAGAGATAATGATAGAGACAGAGAAAGATAGAGAGATAATGATAGACAGAGAATGATAGAGAGAGAGAATGATAGAGAGAGAGAGAATGTTAAAAAGAATGATGGAGAGAGAGAATGATAGTGAGAGAATGATAGAGAGAGAATGATAGAGAGATAGAATGATAGAGAGAGAGAATGATAGAGAGAGAGAATGATAGAGACAGAGAATGATAGAGAGCGAGAATGATAGAGAAAGAGAATGATAGAGAGAGAGAATGATAGAGAGAGGGAATGATAGAGAGAGAATGATAGAGAGAGATAATGATAGAGACAGAGAATGATAGAGAGATAATGATAGACAGAGAATGATAGAGAGAGCGAATGATAGAGAGAGAATGATAGAGAGAGAGAGAGAATGTTAAAGAGAATGATGGAGAGAGAGAATGATAGTGAGAGCGAATGATAAAGAGAGGGAATGATAGGGAGAGATAATGATAGAGACAGAGAATGATAGGGAGAGAATGATAGAGAGAGAGAATGATAGAGAGAGACAGAATGATAGAGAAAGAGAATAATAGAAAGAGAGAATGATAGAGAGAACATTATAGAGAGAGGGAATGATAGAGAGAGGGAATGATAGAGAGAGATAATGATAGAGAGAGAGAGAATGATAGAGAAAGAGAATGATAGAAAGAGAGAATGATAGTGAGAGAGAATGATAGAGAGAGAGAGAATGATAGAGAAAGAGAAAATGATGGAGAGAGAGAATGATGGAGAGAGAGAATGATAGAAAGAGAGAATGATAGAGAGAGAGCATGATAGACAGAGAATGATAGAGAGAGAGAATGATAGAGACAGAGAATGATAGAGAGATTGATAGAGAGAGAGAATGATAGAGAGAGAGAATGATGGCGAGAGAGAATGATAGAGAGAGAGAATGATAGAGAGGGAGAATGATGGAGAGAGAGAATGATAGTGAGAGAGAATGATAGAGAGAGAGAATGATAGAGAGAGAATTATAGAGAGAGAGAATGATAGAGAAAGAGAATGATAGAAAGAAAGAATGATAGAGAGAACATGATTGAGAGAGGGAATGATAGAGAGAGAATGATAGACAGAGAAGGACAGAGAGAGAGAATGATAGAGAGAGAATGATAGAGAGAGAGAATGATAGAGAGAGGGAATGATAGAGAGAGATAATGATAGAGACAGAGAATGATAGAGAGAGAATGATAGAGAGAGAGAATGATAGAGAGAGAGAATGATAGAGAGAGATAATGATAAAGACAGAGAATGATAGAGAGAGAATGATAGAGAGAGATAATGATAAAGACAGAGAATGATAGAGAGAGAATGATAGAGAGAGAGAATGATAGAGAGAGGGAATGATAGAGAGATAATGATAGAGAGAGATAATGATAGAGACCGAGAATGATAGAGAGAGAGAATGATAGAGAAAGAGAATGATAGAGAGAGAGAATGATAGAGAGAGATAATGATAGAGCCAGAGAATGATAGAGAGAGTATGATAGAGAGAGGGAATGATAGAGGGAGAATGATAGAAAGAGAGAATGATAGAGAGAGAGAATGATAGAGAAAGAGAATGATAGAAAGAGAGAATGATGGAGAAAGAGAATGATAGAGAGAGAGAATGATATAGAGAGGGAATGATAGAGAGAGAATGATAGAGAGAGATAATGATAGAGACAGAGAATGATAGAGAGATAATGATAGACAGAGAATAATAGAGAGAGAGAATGATAGAGTGAGAGAGAATGTTAAAGAGAATGATAGCGAGAGAATGATGGAGAGAGAGAATGATAGTGAGAGAATGATAGAGAAAGAGAATGATAGAGAGAACATGATAGAGAGAGAATGATAGAGAGAGATAATGATAGACAGAGAATGATAGACAGAGAGAATGATAGAGAGAGAATGATAGAGAGAGAGAATGATAGAGAGAGGGAATGATAGAGAGAGATTATGATAGAGACAGAGAATGATAGAGAGAGAATGATAGAGAGAGAGAGAATGATAGAGAAAGAGAATGATAGAGAGAGAGAATGATGGAGAGAGAGAATGATAGAGAGAGCGAATGATAGAGAGAGGGAATGATAGGGAGAGATAATGATAGAGAGAGATAATGACAGAGACAGAGAATGATAGAGAGAGAATGATAGAGAGAGAATGATAGAGAGAGAATGATAGAGAGAGAGAATGATAGAGAGAGGGAATGATAGAGAGGGATAATGATAGAGAGAGAGAGAATGATAGAGAAAGAAAATGATAGAGAGAGAGAATGATAGTGAGAGAGAATGATAGTGAGTGAGAATGATAGAGAGAGAGAGAATGATAGAGAAAGCGAAAATGATGGAGAGAGAGAATGATGGAGAGAGAGAATGATAGAGAGAGAGAATGATACAGAGAGAGAATGAAAGAGAGAGAGAATGATAGAGAGAGAGAATGATAGAGAGAGAGAATGATAGAGAGAAAGAATGATAGAGAGAGAGAATGATAGAGAAATAGAATGATAGAGGGAGAGAATGATAGAGAGAGGGAATGATAAAGAGAGAATGATAGAGAGAGAGAATGATAGAGAGAGAGAATGATAGAGAAAGAGAATGATAGAGAGAGAGAATGATAGAGAGAGGGAATGATAGAGAGAGAATGATAGAGAGAGATAATGATAGAGACAGAGAATGATAGAGAGATAATGATAGACAGAGAATGATAGAGAGAGAGAATGATAGAGAGAGAATGATAGAGAGAGAGAGAATGTTAAAGAGAATGATGGAGAGAGAGAATGATAGTGAGATAATGATAGAGAGAGAATGATAGAGAGAGAGAATGATAGAGAGAGGGAATGATAGAGAGAGATAATGATAGAGACAGAGAATGATAGCGAGAGAATGATAGAGAGAGAGAATGATAGTGAGAGAGAATGATAGAGAAAGAGAATGATAGAGAGAACATGATAGAGAGAGAATGATAGAGAGAGATAATGATAGACAGAGCATGATAGACAGAGAGAATGATAGAGAGAGAATGATAGAGAGAGAGAATGATAGAGAGAGGGAATGATAGAGAGAGATTATGATAGAGACAGAGAATGATAGAGAGAGAATGATAGAGAGAGAGAGAATGATAGAGAAAGAGAATGATAGAGAGAGAGGGAGAATGATGGAGAGAGAGAATGATAGTGAGAGAATGATAGAGAGAGAGAATGATAGAGAGAGAGAATGATGGAGAGAGAGAATGATAGAGAGAGCGAATGATAGAGAGAGGGAATGGTACAGAGAGAGAATGAAAGAGAGAGAGAATGATAGAGAGAGAGAATGATAGAGAGAGAGAATGATAGAGAGAAAGAATGATAGAGAGAGAGAATGATAGAGAAAGAGAATGATAGAGGGAGAGAATGATAGAGAGAGGGAATGATAAAGAGAGAATGATAGAGAGAGAGTATGATAGAGAGAGAGAATGATAGAGAAAGAGAATGATAGAGAGAGAGAATGATAGAGAGAGGGAATGATAAAGAGAGAATGATAGAGAGAGATAATGATAGAGACAGAGAATGATAGAGAGAGAATAATAGAGAGAGAGAATGATAGAGAGAGGGAATGATAGAGAGAGAATGATAGAGAGAGATAATGATAGAGACCGAGAATGATAGAGAGAGAGAATGATAGAGAAAGAGAATGATAGAGAGAGAGAATGATAGAGAGAGGGAATGATAGAGAGACAATGATAGAGAGAGATAATGATAGAGCCAGATAATGATAGAGAGAGTATGATAGAGAGAGAGAATGATAGAAAGAGAATGATAGAGAGAGAGAATGATAGAGAGAGAGAATGATAGAGACAGAGAATGATAGAGAGAGAGAATGATAGAGAAAGAGAATGATAGAGAGAGAGAATGATAGAGAGAGGGAATGATAGAGAGAGAATGATAGAGAGAGATAATGATAGAGACAGAGAATGATAGAGAGATAATGATAGACAGAGAATGATAGAGAGAGAGAATGATAGAGAGAGAATGATAGAGAGAGAGAGAATGTCAAAGAGAATGATGGAGAGAGAGAATGATAGTGAGAGAATGATAGAGAGAGAATGATAGAGAGAGAGAATGATAGAGAGAGGGAATGATAGAGAGAGATAATGATAGAGACAGAGAATGATAGCGAGAGACAGAATGATAGAGAAAGAGAATAATAGAAAGAGAGAATGATAGAGAGAACATGATAGAGAGAGGGAATGATAGAGAGAGGGAATGATAGAGAGAGATAATGATAGAGAGAGAGAGAATGATAGAGAAAGAGAAAATGATGGAGAGAGAGAATGATGGAGAGAGGGAATGATAGAGAGAGAATGATAGAGAAAGAGAATGATAGAGAGAGATAATGATAGAGACAGAGAAAGATAGAGAGATAATGATAGACAGAGAATGATAGAGAGAGAGAATGATAGAGAGAGAGAGAATGTTAAAAAGAATGATGGAGAGAGAGAATGATAGTGAGAGAATGATAGAGAGAGAATGATAGAGAGATAGAATGATAGAGAGAGAGAATGATAGAGAGAGAGAATGATAGAGACAGAGAATGATAGAGAGCGAGAATGATAGAGAAAGAGAATGATAGAGAGAGAGAATGATAGAGAGAGGGAATGATAGAGAGAGAATGATAGAGAGAGATAATGATAGAGACAGAGAATGATAGAGAGATAATGATAGACAGAGAATGATAGAGAGAGCGAATGATAGAGAGAGAATGATAGAGAGAGAGAGAGAATGTTAAAGAGAATGATGGAGAGAGAGAATGATAGTGAGAGCGAATGATAAAGAGAGGGAATGATAGGGAGAGATAATGATAGAGACAGAGAATGATAGGGAGAGAATGATAGAGAGAGAGAATGATAGAGAGAGACAGAATGATAGAGAAAGAGAATAATAGAAAGAGAGAATGATAGAGAGAACATTATAGAGAGAGGGAATGATAGAGAGAGGGAATGATAGAGAGAGATAATGATAGAGAGAGAGAGAATGATAGAGAAAGAGAATGATAGAAAGAGAGAATGATAGTGAGAGAGAATGATAGAGAGAGAGAGAATGATAGAGAAAGAGAAAATGATGGAGAGAGAGAATGATGGAGAGAGAGAATGATAGAAAGAGAGAATGATAGAGAGAGAGCATGATAGACAGAGAATGATAGAGAGAGAGAATGATAGAGACAGAGAATGATAGAGAGATTGATAGAGAGAGAGAATGATAGAGAGAGAGAATGATGGCGAGAGAGAATGATAGAGAGAGAGAATGATAGAGAGGGAGAATGATGGAGAGAGAGAATGATAGTGAGAGAGAATGATAGAGAGAGAGAATGATAGAGAGAGAATTATAGAGAGAGAGAATGATAGAGAAAGAGAATGATAGAAAGAAAGAATGATAGAGAGAACATGATTGAGAGAGGGAATGATAGAGAGAGAATGATAGACAGAGAAGGACAGAGAGAGAGAATGATAGAGAGAGAATGATAGAGAGAGAGAATGATAGAGAGAGGGAATGATAGAGAGAGATAATGATAGAGACAGAGAATGATAGAGAGAGAATGATAGAGAGAGAGAATGATAGAGAGAGAGAATGATAGAGAGAGATAATGATAAAGACAGAGAATGATAGAGAGAGAATGATAGAGAGAGATAATGATAAAGACAGAGAATGATAGAGAGAGAATGATAGAGAGAGAGAATGATAGAGAGAGGGAATGATAGAGAGATAATGATAGAGAGAGATAATGATAGAGACCGAGAATGATAGAGAGAGAGAATGATAGAGAAAGAGAATGATAGAGAGAGAGAATGATAGAGAGAGATAATGATAGAGCCAGAGAATGATAGAGAGAGTATGATAGAGAGAGGGAATGATAGAGGGAGAATGATAGAAAGAGAGAATGATAGAGAGAGAGAATGATAGAGAAAGAGAATGATAGAAAGAGAGAATGATGGAGAAAGAGAATGATAGAGAGAGAGAATGATATAGAGAGGGAATGATAGAGAGAGAATGATAGAGAGAGATAATGATAGAGACAGAGAATGATAGAGAGATAATGATAGACAGAGAATAATAGAGAGAGAGAATGATAGAGTGAGAGAGAATGTTAAAGAGAATGATAGCGAGAGAATGATGGAGAGAGAGAATGATAGTGAGAGAATGATAGAGAAAGAGAATGATAGAGAGAACATGATAGAGAGAGAATGATAGAGAGAGATAATGATAGACAGAGAATGATAGACAGAGAGAATGATAGAGAGAGAATGATAGAGAGAGAGAATGATAGAGAGAGGGAATGATAGAGAGAGATTATGATAGAGACAGAGAATGATAGAGAGAGAATGATAGAGAGAGAGAGAATGATAGAGAAAGAGAATGATAGAGAGAGAGAATGATGGAGAGAGAGAATGATAGAGAGAGCGAATGATAGAGAGAGGGAATGATAGGGAGAGATAATGATAGAGAGAGATAATGACAGAGACAGAGAATGATAGAGAGAGAATGATAGAGAGAGAATGATAGAGAGAGAATGATAGAGAGAGAGAATGATAGAGAGAGGGAATGATAGAGAGGGATAATGATAGAGAGAGAGAGAATGATAGAGAAAGAAAATGATAGAGAGAGAGAATGATAGTGAGAGAGAATGATAGTGAGTGAGAATGATAGAGAGAGAGAGAATGATAGAGAAAGCGAAAATGATGGAGAGAGAGAATGATGGAGAGAGAGAATGATAGAGAGAGAGAATGATACAGAGAGAGAATGAAAGAGAGAGAGAATGATAGAGAGAGAGAATGATAGAGAGAGAGAATGATAGAGAGAAAGAATGATAGAGAGAGAGAATGATAGAGAAATAGAATGATAGAGGGAGAGAATGATAGAGAGAGGGAATGATAAAGAGAGAATGATAGAGAGAGAGAATGATAGAGAGAGAGAATGATAGAGAAAGAGAATGATAGAGAGAGAGAATGATAGAGAGAGGGAATGATAAAGAGAGAATGATAGAGAGAGATAATGATAGAGACAGAGAATGATAGAGAAAGAATAATAGAGAGAGAGAATGATAGAGAGAGGGAATGATAGAGAGAGAATGATAGAGAGAGATAATGATAGAGACCGAGAATGATAGAGAGAGAGAATGATAGAGAAAGAGAATGATAGAGAGAGAGAATGATAGAGAGAGGGAATGATAGAGAGAGAATGATAGAGAGAGATAATGATAGAGCCAGATAATGATAGAGAGAGTATGATAGAGAGAGAGAATGATAGAAAGAGAATGATAGAGAGAGAGAATGATAGAGAGAGAGAATGATAGAGACAGAGAATGATAGAGAGAGAGAATGATAGAGAAAGAGAATGATAGAGAGAGAGAATGATAGAGAGAGGGAATGATAGAGAGAGAATGATAGAGAGAGATAATGATAGAGACAGAGAATGATAGAGAGATAATGATAGACAGAGAATGATAGAGAGAGAGAATGATAGAGAGAGAATGATAGAGAGAGAGAGAATGTTAAAGAGAATGATGGAGAGAGAGAATGATAGTGAGATAATGATAGAGAGAGAATGATAGAGAGAGAGAATGATAGAGAGAGGGAATGATAGAGAGAGATAATGATAGAGACAGAGAATGATAGCGAGAGAATGATAGAGAGAGAGAATGATAGTGAGAGAGAATGATAGAGAAAGAGAATGATAGAGAGAACATGATAGAGAGAGAATGATAGAGAGAGATAATGATAGACAGAGCATGATAGACAGAGAGAATGATAGAGAGAGAATGATAGAGAGAGAGAATGATAGAGAGAGGGAATGATAGAGAGAGATTATGATAGAGACAGAGAATGATAGAGAGAGAATGATAGAGAGAGAGAGAATGATAGAGAAAGAGAATGATAGAGAGAGAGGGAGAATGATGGAGAGAGAGAATGATAGTGAGAGAATGATAGAGAGAGAGAATGATAGAGAGAGAGAATGATGGAGAGAGAGAATGATAGAGAGAGCGAATGATAGAGAGAGGGAATGGTAGGGAGAGATAATGATAGAGAGAGATAATGATAGAGACAGAGAATGATAGAGAGAGAATGATAGAGAGAGAATGATAGAGAGAGAGAATGATAGAGAGAGGGAATGATAGAGAGGGATAATGATAGAGAGAGAGAGAATGATAGAGAAAGAGAATGATAGAGAGAGAGAATGATAGTGACAGAGAATGATAGTGAGTGAGAATGATAGAGAGAGAGAATGATAGAGAGAGGGAATGATAGAGAGAGAATGATAGAGAGAGTTAATGATAGAGACAGAGAATGATAGAGAGATAATGATAGACAGAGAATGATAGAGAGAGCGAATGATAGAGAGAGAATGATAGAGAGAGAGAGAATGTTAAAGAGAATGATGGAGAGAGAGAATGATAGTGAGAGAATGATAGAGAAAGAGAATGATAGAGAGAACATGATAGAGAGAGATAATGATAGACAGAGAATGATAGAGAGAGAATAATAGAGAGAGAGAATGATAGAGAAAGAGAATGATAGAGAGAGAGGGAGAATGATGGAGAGAGAGAATGATAGTGAGAGAATGATAGAGAGAGAGAATGATAGTGAGAGAGAATGTTAGAGAGAGAGAATGATGGAGAGAGAGAATGATAGAGAGAGCGAATGATAGAGAGAGGGAATGATAGGGAGAGATAATGATAGGGACAGAGAATGATAGGGAGAGAATGATAGAGAGAGAGAATAATAGAAAGAGGGAATGATAGAGAGAACATGATAGAGAGAGGGAATGATAGAGAGAGATAATGATAGAGAGAGAGAGAATGATAGAGAAAGAGAATGATAGAAAGAGAGAATGATAGTGAGAGAGAATGATAGAGAGAGAGAGAATGATAGATAAAGAGAAAATGATGGAGAGAGAGAATGATGGAGAGAGAGAATGATAGAGAGAGAGAATGATAGAGAGAGAGAATGATAGACAGAGAATGATAGAGAGAGAGAATGATAGAGACAGAGAATGATAGAGAGATTGATAGAGAGAGAGAATGATAGAGAGAGAGAATGATGGCGAGAGAGAATGATAGAGAGAGAGAATGATAGAGAGGGAGAATGATAGAGAGAGAGAATGATAGTGAGAGAGAATGATAGAGAGAGATAATGATAGAGAGAGAATTATAGAGAGAGAGAATGATAGAGAAAGAGAATGATAGAAAGAAAGAATGATAGAGAGAACATGATAGAGAGAGGGAATGATAGAGAGAGAATGATAGACAGAGAAGGACAGAGAGAGAGAATGATAGAGAGATAATGATAGAGAGAGAGAATGATAGAGAGAGGGAATGATAGAGAGAGATAATGATAGAGACAGAGAATGATAGTGAGAGAATGATAGAGAGAGAGAATGATAGAGAGAGATAATGATAAAGACAGATAATGATAGAGAGAGAATGATAGAGAGAGAGAATGATAGAGAGAGGGAATGATAGAGAGATAATGATAGAGAGAGATAATGATAGAGACCGAGAATGATAGAGAGAGAGAATGATAGAGAAAGAGAATGATAGAGAGAGAGAATGATAGAGAGAGATAATGATAGAGCCAGAGAATGATAGAGAGAGTATGATAGAGAGGGGGAATGATAGAGGGAGAATGATAGAAAGAGAGAATGATAGAGAGAGAGAATGATAGAGAAAGAGAATGATAGAAAGAGAGAATGATGGAGAAAGAGAATGATAGAGAGAGAGAATGATAGAGAGAGGGAATGATAGAGAGAGAATGATAGAGAGAGATAATGATAGAGACAGAGAATGATAGAGAGATAATGATAGACAGAGAATAATAGAGAGAGAGAATGATAGAGAGAGAGAGAATGTTAAAGAGAATGATAGCGAGAGAATGATGGAGAGAGAGAATGATAGTGAGAGAATGATAGAGAAAGAGAATGATAGAGAGAACATGATAGAGAGAGAATGATAGAGAGAGATAATGATAGACAGAGAATGATAGACAGAGAGAATGATAGAGAGAGAATGATAGAGAGAGAGAATGATAGAGAGAGGGAATGATAGAGAGAGATTATGATAGAGACAGAGAATGATAGAGAGAGAATGATAGAGAGAGAGAGAATGATAGAGAAAGAGAATGATAGAGAGAGAGGGAGAATGATGGAGAGAGAGAATGATAGTGAGAGAATGATAGAGAGAGAGAATGATAGAGAGAGAGAATGATGGAGAGAGAGAATGATAGAGAGAGCGAATGATAGAGAGAGGGAATGATAGGGAGAGATAATGATAGAGAGAGATAATGATAGAGACAGAGAATGATAGAGAGAGAATGATAGAGAGAGAATGATAGAGAGAGAGAATGATAGAGAGAGGGAATGATAGAGAGGGATAATGATAGAGAGAGAGAGAATGATAGAGAAAGAGAATGATAGAGAGAGAGAATGATAGTGAGAGAGAATGATAGAGAGAGAGAATGATAGAGAGAGAGAATGATAGAGAGAAAGAATGATAGAGAGAGAGAATGATAGAGAAAGAGAATGATAGAGGGAGAGAATGATAGAGAGAGGGAATGATAAAGAGAGAATGATAGAGAGAGAGAATGATAGAGAGAGAGAATGATAGAGAAAGAGAATGATAGAGAGAGAGAATGATAGAGAGAGGGAATGATAAAGAGAGAATTATAGAGAGAGATAATGATAGAGAGAGAGAATGATAGAGAGAGAATTATAGAGACAGAGAATGATAGAGAAAGAGAATGATAGAAAGAAAGAATGATAGAGAGAACATGATAGAGAGAGGGAATGATAGAGAGAGAATGATAGACAGAGAAGGACAGAGAGAGAGAATGATAGAGAGAGAATGATAGAGAGAGAGAATGATAGAGGGAGGGAATGATAGAGAGAGATAATGATAGAGACAGAGAATGATGGAGAGAGAATGATAGAGAGAGAGAATGATAGAGAGAGAGAATGATAGAGAGAGATAATGATAAAGACAGAGAATGATAGAGAGAGAATGATAGAGAGAGAGAATGATAGAGAGAGGGAATGATAGAGAGATAATGATAGAGAGAGATAATGATAGAGACCGAGAATGATAGAGAGAGAGAATGATAGAGAAAGAGAATGATAGAGAGAGAGAATGATAGAGAGAGATAATGATAGAGCCAGAGAATGATAGAGAGAGTATGATAGAGAGAGGGAATGATAGAGGGAGAATGATAGAAAGAGAGAATGATAGAGAGAGAGAATGATAGAGAAAGAGAATGATAGAAAGAGAGAATGATGGAGAAAGAGAATGATAGAGAGAGAGAATGATAGAGAGAGGGAATGATAGAGAGAGAATGATAGAGAGAGATAATGATAGAGACAGAGAATGATAGAGAGATAATGATAGACAGAGAATAATAGAGAGAGAGAATGATAGAGAGAGAGAGAATGTTAAAGAGAATGATAGCGAGAGAATGATGGAGAGAGAGAATAATAGTGAGAGAATGATAGAGAAAGAGAATGATAGAGAGAACATGATAGAGAGAGAATGATAGAGAGAGATAATGATAGACAGAGAATGATAGACAGAGAGAATGATAGAGAGAGAATGATAGAGAGAGAGAATGATAGAGAGAGGGAATGATAGAGAGAGATTATGATAGAGACAGAGAATGATAGAGAGAGAATGATAGAGAGAGAGAGAATGATAGAGAAAGAGAATGATAGAGAGAGAGGGAGAATGATGGAGAGAGAGAATGATAGTGAGAGAATGATAGAGAGAGAGAATGATAGAGAGAGAGAATGATGGAGAGAGAGAATGATAGAGAGAGCGAATGATAGAGAGAGGGAATGATAGGGAGAGATAATGATAGAGAGAGATAATGATAGAGACAGAGAATGATAGAGAGAGAATGATAGAGAGAGAATGATAGAGAGAGAGAATGATAGAGAGAGGGAATGATAGAGAGGGATAATGATAGAGAGAGAGAATGATAGAGAGAGAATGATAGAGAGAGAGAGAATGTTAAAGAGAATGATGGAGAGAGAGAATGATAGTGAGAGAATGATAGAGAGAGAATGATAGAGAGAGAGAATGATAGAGAGAGGGAATGATAGAGAGAGATAATGATAGAGACAGAGAATGATAGCGAGAGAATGATAGAGAGAGAGAATGATAGTGAGAGAGAATGATAGAGAAAGAGAATGATAGAGAGAACATGATAGAGAGAGAATGATAGAGAGAGATAATGATAGACAGAGCATGATAGACAGAGAGAATGATAGAGAGAGAATGATAGAGAGAGAGAATGATAGAGAGAGGGAATGATAGAGAGAGATTATGATAGAGACAGAGAATGATAGAGATAGAATGATAGAGAGAGAGAGAATGATAGAGAAAGAGAATGATAGAGAGAGAGGGAGAATGATGGAGAGAGAGAATGATAGTGAGAGAATGATAGAGAGAGAGAATGATAGAGAGAGAGAATGATGGAGAGAGAGAATGATAGAGAGAGCGAATGATAGAGAGAGGGAATGGTAGGGAGAGATAATGATAGAGAGAGATAATGATAGAGACAGAGAATGATAGAGAGAGAATGATAGAGAGAGAATGATAGAGAGAGAGAATGATAGAGAGAGGGAATGATAGAGAGGGATAATGATAGAGAGAGAGAGAATGATAGAGAAAGAGAATGATAGAGAGAGAGAATGATAGTGACAGAGAATGATAGTGAGTGAGAATGATAGAGAGAGAGAATGATAGAGAGAGGGAATGATAGAGAGAGAATGATAGAGAGAGATAATGATAGAGACAGAGAATGATAGAGAGATAATGATAGACAGAGAATGATAGAGAGAGCGAATGATAGAGAGAGAATGATAGAGAGAGAGAGAATGTTAAAGAGAATGATGGAGAGAGAGAATGATAGTGAGAGAATGATAGAGAAAGAGAATGATAGAGAGAACATGATAGAGAGAGATAATGATAGACAGAGAATGATAGAGAGAGAATAATAGAGAGAGAGAATGATAGAGAAAGAGAATGATAGAGAGAGAGGGAGAATGATGGAGAGAGAGAATGATAGTGAGAGAATGATAGAGAGAGAGAATGATAGTGAGAGAGAATGTTAGAGAGAGAGAATGATGGAGAGAGAGAATGATAGAGAGAGCGAATGATAGAGAGAGGGAATGATAGGGAGAGATAATGATAGGGACAGAGAATGATAGGGAGAGAATGATAGAGAGAGAGAATAATAGAAAGAGGGAACATGATAGAGAGAGGGAATGATAGAGAGAGATAATGATAGAGAGAGAGAGAATGATAGAGAAAGAGAATGATAGAAAGAGAGAATGATAGTGAGAGAGAATGATAGAGAGAGAGAGAATGATAGAGAAAGAGAAAATGATGGAGAGAGAGAATGATGGAGAGAGAGAATGATAGAGAGAGAGAATGATAGAGAGAGAGAATGATAGACAGAGAATGATAGAGAGAGAGAATGATAGAGACAGAGAATGATAGAGAGATTGATAGAGAGAGAGAATGATAGAGAGAGAATGATAGAGAGGGAGAATGATGGAGAGAGAGAATGATAGAGAGAGATAATGATAAAGACAGAGAATGATAGAGAGAGAATGATAGAGAGAGAATGATAGAGAGAGAGAATGATAGAGAGAGGGAATGATAGAGAGATAATGATAGAGAGAGATAATGATAGAGACCGAGAATGATAGAGAGAGAGAATGATAGAGAAAGAGAATGATAGAGAGAGAGAATGATAGAGAGAGATAATGATAGAGCCAGAGAATGATAGAGAGAGTATGATAGAGAGAGGGAATGATAGAGGGAGAATGATAGAAAGAGAGAATGATAGAGAGAGAGAATGATAGAGAAAGAGAATGATAGAAAGAGAGAATGATGGAGAAAGAGAATGATAGAGAGAGAGAATGATAGAGAGAGGGAATGATAGAGAGAGAATGATAGAGAGAGATAATGATAGAGACAGAGAATGATAGAGAGATAATGATAGACAGAGAATAATAGAGAGAGAGAATGATAGAGAGAGAGAGAATGTTAAAGAGAATGATAGCGAGAGAATGATGGAGAGAGAGAATGATAGTGAGAGAATGATAGAGAAAGAGAATGATAGAGAGAACATCATAGAGAGAGAATGATAGAGAGAGATAATGATAGACAGAGAATGATAGACAGAGAGAATGATAGAGAGAGAATGATAGACAGAGAGAATGATAGAGAGAGGGAATGATAGAGAGAGATTATGATAGAGACAGAGAATGATAGAGAGAGAATGATAGAGAGAGAGAGAATGATAGAGAAAGAGAATGATAGAGAGAGAGGGAGAATGATGGAGAGAGAGAATGATAGTGAGAGAATGATAGAGAGAGAGAATGATAGAGAGAGAGAATGATGGAGAGAGAGAATGATAGAGAGAGCGAATGATAGAGAGAGGGAATGATAGGGAGAGATAATGATAGAGAGAGATAATGATAGAGACAGAGAATGATAGAGAGAGAATGATAGAGAGAGAATGATAGAGAGAGAGAATGATAGAGAGAGGGAATGATAGAGAGGGATAATGATAGAGAGAGAGAGAATGATAGAGAAAGAGAATGATAGAGAGAGAGAATGATAGTGAGAGAGAATGATAGTGAGTGAGAATGATAGAGAGAGAGAGAATGATAGAGAAAGCGAAAATGATGGAGAGAGAGAATGATGGAGAGAGAGAATGATAGAGAGAGAGAATGATACAGAGAGAGAATGAAAGAGAGAGAGAATGATAGAGAGAGAGAATGATAGAGAGAGAGAATGATAGAGAGAAAGAATGATAGAGAGAGAGAATGATAGAGAAAGAGAATGATAGAGGGAGAGAATGATAGAGAGAGGGAATGATAAAGAGAGAATGATAGAGAGAGAGAATGATAGAGAGAGAGAATGATAGAGAAAGAGAATGATAGAGAGAGAGAATGATAGAGAGAGGGAATGATAAAGAGAGAATGATAGAGAGAGATAATGATAGAGAGAGAGAATGATAGAGAGAGAATTATAGAGAGAGAGAATGATAGAGAAAGAGAATGATAGAAAGAAAGAATGATAGAGAGAACATGATAGAGAGAGGGAATGATAGAGAGAGAATGATAGACAGAGAAGGACAGAGAGAGAGAATGATAGAGAGAGAATGATAGAGAGAGAGAATGATAGAGAGAGGGAATGATAGAGAGAGATAATGATAGAGACAGAGAATGATAGAGAGAGAATGATAGAGAGAGAGAATGATAGAGAGAGATAATGATAAAGACAAAGAATGATAGAGAGAGAATGATAGAGAGAGAGAATGATAGAGAGAGGGAATGATAGAGAGATAATGATAGAGAGAGATAATGATAGAGACCGAGAATGATAGAGAGAGAGAATGATAGAGAAAGAGAATGATAGAGAGAGAGAATGATAGAGAGAGATAATGATAGAGCCAGAGAATGATAGAGAGAGTATTATAGAGAGAGGGAATGATAAAGGGAGAATGATAGAAAGAGAGAATGATAGAGAGAGAGAATGATAGAGAAAGAGAATGATAGAAAGAGACAATGATGGAGAAAGAGAATGATAGAGAGAGAGAATGATAGAGAGAGGGAATGATAGAGAGAGAATGATAGCGAGAGATAATGATAGAGACAGAGAATGATAGAGAGATAAGGATAGACAGAGAATAATAGAGAGAGAGAATGATAGAGAGAGAGAGAATGTTAAAGAGAATGATAGCGAGAGAATGATGGAGAGAGAGAATGATAGTGAGAGAATGATAGAGAAAGAGAATGATAGAGAGAACATGATAGAGAGAGAATGATAGACAGAGAATGATAGACAGAGAGAATGATAGAGAGAGAATGATAGAGAGAGAATGATAGAGAGAGAGAATGATAGAGAGAGGGAATGATAGAGAGAGATTATGATAGAGACAGAGAATGATAGAGAGAGAATGATAGAGAGAGAGAGAATGATAGAGAAAGAGAATGATAGAGAGAGAGGGAGAATGATGGAGAGAGAGAATGATAGTGAGAGAATGATAGAGAGAGAGAATGATAGAGAGAGAGAATGATGGAGAGAGAGAATGATAGAGAGAGCGAATGATAGAGAGAGGGAATGATAGGGAGAGATAATGATAGAGAGAGATAATGATAGAGACAGAGAATGATAGAGAGAGAATGATAGAGAGAGAATGATAGAGAGAGAGAATGATAGAGAGAGGGAATGATAGAGAGGGATAATGATAGAGAGAGAGAGAGAATGATAGAGAAAGAGAATGATAGAGAGAGAGAATGATAGTGAGAGAGAATGATAGTGAGTGAGAATGATAGAGAGAGAGAGAATGATAGAGAAAGCGAAAATGATGGAGAGAGAGAATGATAGAGAGAGAGAATGATAGAGAAAGAGAATGATAGAGAGAAAGAATGATAGAGAGAGAGAATGATAGAGAAAGAGAATGATAGAGGGAGAGAATGATAGAGAGAGGGAATGATAAAGAGAGAATGATAGAGAGAGAGAATGATAGAGAGAGAGAATGATAGAGAAAGAGAATGATAGAGAGAGAGAATGATAGAGAGAGGGAATGATAGAGAGAGAATGATAGAGAGAGATAATGATAGAGACCGAGAATGATAGAGGGAGAGAATGATAGAGAGAGAGAATGATACAGAGAGAGAATGAAAGAGAGAGAGAATGATAGAGAGAGAGAATGATAGAGAGAGAGAATGATAGAGAGAAAGAATGATAGAGAGAGAGAATGATAGAGAAAGAGAATGATAGAGGGAGAGAATGATAGAGAGAGGGAATGATAAAGAGAGAATGATAGAGAGAGAGAATGATAGAGAGAGAGAATGATAGAGAAAGAGAATGATAGAGAGAGAGAATGATAGAGAGAGGGAATGATAAAGAGAGAATGATAGAGAGAGATAATGATAGAGACAGAGAATGATAGAGAGAGAATAATAGAGAGAGAGAATGATAGAGAGAGGGAATGATAGAGAGAGAATGATAGAGAGAGATAATGATAGAGACCGAGAATGATAGAGAGAGAGAATGATAGAGAAAGAGAATAATAGAGAGAGAGAATGATAGAGAGAGGGAATGATAGAGAGACAATGATAGAGAGAGATAATGATAGAGCCAGATAATGATAGAGAGAGTATGATAGAGAGAGAGAATGATAGAAAGAGAATGATAGAGAGAGAGAATGATAGAGAGAGAGAATGATAGAGACAGAGAATGATAGAGAGAGAGAATGATAGAGAAAGAGAATGATAGAAAGAGAGAATGATAGAGACAGAGAATGATAGAGAGAGAATGATAGAGAGAGAGAGAATGATAGAGAAAGAGAATGATAGAGAGAGAGGGAGAATGATGGAGAGAGAGAATGATAGTGAGAGAATGATAGAGAGAGAGAATGATAGAGAGAGAGAATGATGGAGAGAGAGAATGATAGAGAGAGCGAATGATAGAGAGAGGGAATGATAGGGAGAGATAATGATAGAGAGAGATAATGATAGAGACAGAGAATGATAGAGAGAGAATGATAGAGAGAGAATGATAGAGAGAGAGAATGATAGAGAGAGGGAATGATAGAGAGGGATAATGATAGAGAGAGAGAGAATGATAGAGAAAGAGAATGATAGAGAGAGAGAATGATAGTGAGAGAGAATGATAGTGAGTGAGAATGATAGAGAGAGAGAGAATGATAGAGAAAGCGAAAATGATGGAGAGAGAGAATGATGGAGAGAGAGAATGATAGAGAGAGAGAATGATACAGAGAGAGAATGAAAGAGAGAGAGAATGATAGAGAGAGAGAATGATAGAGAGAGAGAATGATAGAGAGAAAGAATGATAGAGAGAGAGAATGATAGAGAAAGAGAATGATAGAGGGAGAGAATGATAGAGAGAGGGAATGATAAAGAGAGAATGATAGAGAGAGAGAATGATAGAGAGAGAGAATGATAGAGAAAGAGAATGATAGAGAGAGAGAATGATAGAGAGAGGGAATGATAAAGAGAGAATGATAGAGAGAGATAATGATAGAGAGAGAGAATGATAGAGAGAGAATTATAGAGAGAGAGAATGATAGAGAAAGAGAATGATAGAAAGAAAGAATGATAGAGAGAACATGATAGAGAGAGGGAATGATAGAGAGAGAATGATAGACAGAGAAGGACAGAGAGAGAGAATGATAGAGAGAGAATGATAGAGAGAGAGAATGATAGAGAGAGGGAATGATAGAGAGAGATAATGATAGAGACAGAGAATGATAGAGAGAGAATGATAGAGAGAGAGAATGATAGAGAGAGAGAATGATAGAGAGAGATAATGATAAAGACAAAGAATGATAGAGAGAGAATGATAGAGAGAGAGAATGATAGAGAGAGGGAATGATAGAGAGATAATGATAGAGAGAGATAATGATAGAGACCGAGAATGATAGAGAGAGAGAATGATAGAGAAAGAGAATGATAGAGAGAGAGAATGATAGAGAGAGATAATGATAGAGCCAGAGAATGATAGAGAGAGTATTATAGAGAGAGGGAATGATAAAGGGAGAATGATAGAAAGAGAGAATGATAGAGAGAGAGAATGATAGAGAAAGAGAATGATAGAAAGAGACAATGATGGAGAAAGAGAATGATAGAGAGAGAGAATTATAGAGAGAGGGAATGATAGAGAGAGAATGATAGCGAGAGATAATGATAGAGACAGAGAATGATAGAGAGATAATGATAGACAGAGAATAATAGAGAGAGAGAATGATAGAGAGAGAGAGAATGTTAAAGAGAATGATAGCGAGAGAATGATGGAGAGAGAGAATGATAGTGAGAGAATGATAGAGAAAGAGAATGATAGAGAGAACATGATAGAGAGAGAATGATAGACAGAGAATGATAGACAGAGAGAATGATAGAGAGAGAATGATAGAGAGAGAATGATAGAGAGAGAGAATGATAGAGAGAGGGAATGATAGAGAGAGATTATGATAGAGACAGAGAATGATAGAGAGAGAATGATAGAGAGAGAGAGAATGATAGAGAAAGAGAATGATAGAGAGAGAGGGAGAATGATGGAGAGAGAGAATGATAGTGAGAGAATGATAGAGAGAGAGAATGATAGAGAGAGAGAATGATGGAGAGAGAGAATGATAGAGAGAGCGAATGATAGAGAGAGGGAATGATAGGGAGAGATAATGATAGAGAGAGATAATGATAGAGACAGAGAATGATAGAGAGAGAATGATAGAGAGAGAATGATAGAGAGAGAGAATGATAGAGAGAGGGAATGATAGAGAGGGATAATGATAGAGAGAGAGAGAGAATGATAGAGAAAGAGAATGATAGAGAGAGAGAATGATAGTGAGAGAGAATGATAGTGAGTGAGAATGATAGAGAGAGAGAGAATGATAGAGAAAGCGAAAATGATGGAGAGAGAGAATGATAGAGAGAGAGAATGATAGAGAAAGAGAATGATAGAGAGAAAGAATGATAGAGAGAGAGAATGATAGAGAAAGAGAATGATAGAGGGAGAGAATGATAGAGAGAGGGAATGATAAAGAGAGAATGATAGAGAGAGAGAATGATAGAGAGAGAGAATGATAGAGAAAGAGAATGATAGAGAGAGAGAATGATAGAGAGAGGGAATGATAGAGAGAGAATGATAGAGAGAGATAATGATAGAGACCGAGAATGATAGAGGGAGAGAATGATAGAGAGAGAGAATGATACAGAGAGAGAATGAAAGAGAGAGAGAATGATAGAGAGAGAGAATGATAGAGAGAGAGAATGATAGAGAGAAAGAATGATAGAGAGAGAGAATGATAGAGAAAGAGAATGATAGAGGGAGAGAATGATAGAGAGAGGGAATGATAAAGAGAGAATGATAGAGAGAGAGAATGATAGAGAGAGAGAATGATAGAGAAAGAGAATGATAGAGAGAGAGAATGATAGAGAGAGGGAATGATAAAGAGAGAATGATAGAGAGAGATAATGATAGAGACAGAGAATGATAGAGAGAGAATAATAGAGAGAGAGAATGATAGAGAGAGGGAATGATAGAGAGAGAATGATAGAGAGAGATAATGATAGAGACCGAGAATGATAGAGAGAGAGAATGATAGAGAAAGAGAATAATAGAGAGAGAGAATGATAGAGAGAGGGAATGATAGAGAGACAATGATAGAGAGAGATAATGATAGAGCCAGATAATGATAGAGAGAGTATGATAGAGAGAGAGAATGATAGAAAGAGAATGATAGAGAGAGAGAATGATAGAGAGAGAGAATGATAGAGACAGAGAATGATAGAGAGAGAGAATGATAGAGAAAGAGAATGATAGAAAGAGAGAATGATAGAGACAGAGAATGATAGAGAGAGAATGATAGAGAGAGAGAGAATGATAGAGAAAGAGAATGATAGAGAGAGAGGGAGAATGATGGAGAGAGAGAATGATAGTGAGAGAATGATAGAGAGAGAGAATGATAGAGAGAGAGAATGATGGAGAGAGAGAATGATAGAGAGAGCGAATGATAGAGAGAGGGAATGATAGGGAGAGATAATGATAGAGAGAGATAATGATAGAGACAGAGAATGATAGAGAGAGAATGATAGAGAGAGAATGATAGAGAGAGAGAATGATAGAGAGAGGGAATGATAGAGAGGGATAATGATAGAGAGAGAGAGAATGATAGAGAAAGAGAATGATAGAGAGAGAGAATGATAGTGAGAGAGAATGATAGTGAGTGAGAATGATAGAGAGAGAGAGAATGATAGAGAAAGCGAAAATGATGGAGAGAGAGAATGATGGAGAGAGAGAATGATAGAGAGAGAGAATGATACAGAGAGAGAATGAAAGAGAGAGAGAATGATAGAGAGAGAGAATGATAGAGAGAGAGAATGATAGAGAGAAAGAATGATAGAGAGAGAGAATGATAGAGAAAGAGAATGATAGAGGGAGAGAATGATAGAGAGAGGGAATGATAAAGAGAGAATGATAGAGAGAGAGAATGATAGAGAGAGAGAATGATAGAGAAAGAGAATGATAGAGAGAGAGAATGATAGAGAGAGGGAATGATAAAGAGAGAATGATAGAGAGAGATAATGATAGAGAGAGAGAATGATAGAGAGAGAATTATAGAGAGAGAGAATGATAGAGAAAGAGAATGATAGAAAGAAAGAATGATAGAGAGAACATGATAGAGAGAGGGAATGATAGAGAGAGAATGATAGACAGAGAAGGACAGAGAGAGAGAATGATAGAGAGAGAATGATAGAGAGAGAGAATGATAGAGAGAGGGAATGATAGAGAGAGATAATGATAGAGACAGAGAATGATAGAGAGAGAATGATAGAGAGAGAGAATGATAGAGAGAGAGAATGATAGAGAGAGATAATGATAAAGACAAAGAATGATAGAGAGAGAATGATAGAGAGAGAGAATGATAGAGAGAGGGAATGATAGAGAGATAATGATAGAGAGAGATAATGATAGAGACCGAGAATGATAGAGAGAGAGAATGATAGAGAAAGAGAATGATAGAGAGAGAGAATGATAGAGAGAGATAATGATAGAGCCAGAGAATGATAGAGAGAGTATTATAGAGAGAGGGAATGATAAAGGGAGAATGATAGAAAGAGAGAATGATAGAGAGAGAGAATGATAGAGAAAGAGAATGATAGAAAGAGACAATGATGGAGAAAGAGAATGATAGAGAGAGAGAATTATAGAGAGAGGGAATGATAGAGAGAGAATGATAGCGAGAGATAATGATAGAGACAGAGAATGATAGAGAGATAATGATAGACAGAGAATAATAGAGAGAGAGAATGATAGAGAGAGAGAGAATGTTAAAGAGAATGATAGCGAGAGAATGATGGAGAGAGAGAATGATAGTGAGAGAATGATAGAGAAAGAGAATGATAGAGAGAACATGATAGAGAGAGAATGATAGACAGAGAATGATAGACAGAGAGAATGATAGAGAGAGAATGATAGAGAGAGAATGATAGAGAGAGAGAATGATAGAGAGAGGGAATGATAGAGAGAGATTATGATAGAGACAGAGAATGATAGAGAGAGAATGATAGAGAGAGAGAGAATGATAGAGAAAGAGAATGATAGAGAGAGAGGGAGAATGATGGAGAGAGAGAATGATAGTGAGAGAATGATAGAGAGAGAGAATGATAGAGAGAGAGAATGATGGAGAGAGAGAATGATAGAGAGAGCGAATGATAGAGAGAGGGAATGATTGGGAGAGATAATGATAGAGAGAGATAATGATAGAGACAGAGAATGATAGAGAGAGAATGATAGAGAGAGAATGATAGAGAGAGAGAATGATAGAGAGAGGGAATGATAGAGAGGGATAATGATAGAGAGAGAGAGAGAATGATAGAGAAAGAGAATGATAGAGAGAGAGAATGATAGTGAGAGAGAATGATAGTGAGTGAGAATGATAGAGAGAGAGAGAATGATAGAGAAAGCGAAAATGATGGAGAGAGAGAATGATAGAGAGAGAGAATGATAGAGAAAGAGAATGATAGAGAGAAAGAATGATAGAGAGAGAGAATGATAGAGAAAGAGAATGATAGAGGGAGAGAATGATAGAGAGAGGGAATGATAAAGAGAGAATGATAGAGAGAGAGAATGATAGAGAGAGAGAATGATAGAGAAAGAGAATGATAGAGAGAGAGAATGATAGAGAGAGGGAATGATAGAGAGAGAATGATAGAGAGAGATAATGATAGAGACCGAGAATGATAGAGGGAGAGAATGATAGAGAGAGAGAATGATACAGAGAGAGAATGATAGTGAGTGAGAATGATAGAGAGAGAGAATGATAGAGAGAGGGAATGATAGAGAGAGAATGATAGAGAGAGATAATGATAGAGACAGAGAATGATAGAGAGATAATGATAGACAGAGAATGATAGAGAGAGCGAATGATAGAGAGAGAATGATAGAGAGAGAGAGAATGTTAAAGAGAATGATGGAGAGAGAGAATGATAGTGAGAGAATGATAGAGAAAGAGAATGATAGAGAGAACATGATAGAGAGAGATAATGATAGACAGAGAATGATAGAGAGAGAATAATAGAGAGAGAGAATGATAGAGAAAGAGAATGATAGAGAGAGAGGGAGAATGATGGAGAGAGAGAATGATAGTGAGAGAATGATAGAGAGAGAGAATGATAGTGAGAGAGAATGTTAGAGAGAGAGAATGATGGAGAGAGAGAATGATAGAGAGAGCGAATGATAGAGAGAGGGAATGATAGGGAGAGATAATGATAGGGACAGAGAATGATAGGGAGAGAATGATAGAGAGAGAGAATAATAGAAAGAGGGAATGATAGAGAGAACATGATAGAGAGAGGGAATGATAGAGAGAGATAATGATAGAGAGAGAGAGAATGATAGAGAAAGAGAATGATAGAAAGAGAGAATGATAGTGAGAGAGAATGATAGAGAGAGAGAGAATGATAGAGAAAGAGAAAATGATGGAGAGAGAGAATGATGGAGAGAGAGAATGATAGAGAGAGAGAATGATAGAGAGAGAGAATGATAGACAGAGAATGATAGAGAGAGAGAATGATAGAGACAGAGAATGATAGAGAGATTGATAGAGAGAGAGAATGATAGAGAGAGAATGATAGAGAGGGAGAATGATGGAGAGAGAGAATGATAGAGAGAGATAATGATAAAGACAGAGAATGATAGAGAGAGAATGATAGAGAGAGAATGATAGAGAGAGAGAATGATAGAGAGAGGGAATGATAGAGAGATAATGATAGAGAGAGATAATGATAGAGACCGAGAATGATAGAGAGAGAGAATGATAGAGAAAGAGAATGATAGAGAGAGAGAATGATAGAGAGAGATAATGATAGAGCCAGAGAATGATAGAGAGAGTATGATAGAGAGAGGGAATGATAGAGGGAGAATGATAGAAAGAGAGAATGATAGAGAGAGAGAATGATAGAGAAAGAGAATGATAGAAAGAGAGAATGATGGAGAAAGAGAATGATAGAGAGAGAGAATGATAGAGAGAGGGAATGATAGAGAGAGAATGATAGAGAGAGATAATGATAGAGACAGAGAATGATAGAGAGATAATGATAGACAGAGAATAATAGAGAGAGAGAATGATAGAGAGAGAGAGAATGTTAAAGAGAATGATAGCGAGAGAATGATGGAGAGAGAGAATGATAGTGAGAGAATGATAGAGAAAGAGAATGATAGAGAGAACATCATAGAGAGAGAATGATAGAGAGAGATAATGATAGACAGAGAATGATAGACAGAGAGAATGATAGAGAGAGAATGATAGACAGAGAGAATGATAGAGAGAGGGAATGATAGAGAGAGATTATGATAGAGACAGAGAATGATAGAGAGAGAATGATAGAGAGAGAGAGAATGATAGAGAAAGAGAATGATAGAGAGAGAGGGAGAATGATGGAGAGAGAGAATGATAGTGAGAGAATGATAGAGAGAGAGAATGATAGAGAGAGAGAATGATGGAGAGAGAGAATGATAGAGAGAGCGAATGATAGAGAGAGGGAATGATAGGGAGAGATAATGATAGAGAGAGATAATGATAGAGACAGAGAATGATAGAGAGAGAATGATAGAGAGAGAATGATAGAGAGAGAGAATGATAGAGAGAGGGAATGATAGAGAGGGATAATGATAGAGAGAGAGAGAATGATAGAGAAAGAGAATGATAGAGAGAGAGAATGATAGTGAGAGAGAATGATAGTGAGTGAGAATGATAGAGAGAGAGAGAATGATAGAAAAAGCGAAAATGATGGAGAGAGAGAATGATGGAGAGAGAGAATGATAGAGAGAGAGAATGATACAGAGAGAGAATGAAAGAGAGAGAGAATGATAGAGAGAGAGAATGATAGAGAGAGAGAATGATAGAGAGAAAGAATGATAGAGAGAGAGAATGATAGAGAAAGAGAATGATAGAGGGAGAGAATGATAGAGAGAGGGAATGATAAAGAGAGAATGATAGAGAGAGAGAATGATAGAGAGAGAGAATGATAGAGAAAGAGAATGATAGAGAGAGAGAATGATAGAGAGAGGGAATGATAAAGAGAGAATGATAGAGAGAGATAATGATAGAGAGAGAGAATGATAGAGAGAGAATTATAGAGAGAGAGAATGATAGAGAAAGAGAATGATAGAAAGAAAGAATGATAGAGAGAACATGATAGAGAGAGGGAATGATAGAGAGAGAATGATAGACAGAGAAGGACAGAGAGAGAGAATGATAGAGAGAGAATGATAGAGAGAGAGAATGATAGAGAGAGGGAATGATAGAGAGAGATAATGATAGAGACAGAGAATGATAGAGAGAGAATGATAGAGAGAGAGAATGATAGAGAGAGAGAATGATAGAGAGAGATAATGATAAAGACAAAGAATGATAGAGAGAGAATGATAGAGAGAGAGAATGATAGAGAGAGGGAATGATAGAGAGATAATGATAGAGAGAGATAATGATAGAGACCGAGAATGATAGAGAGAGAGAATGATAGAGAAAGAGAATGATAGAGAGAGAGAATGATAGAGAGAGATAATGATAGAGCCAGAGAATGATAGAGAGAGTATTATAGAGAGAGGGAATGATAAAGGGAGAATGATAGAAAGAGAGAATGATAGAGAGAGAGAATGATAGAGAAAGAGAATGATAGAAAGAGACAATGATGGAGAAAGAGAATGATAGAGAGAGAGAATGATAGAGAGAGGGAATGATAGAGAGAGAATGATAGCGAGAGATAATGATAGAGACAGAGAATGATAGAGAGATAATGATAGACAGAGAATAATAGAGAGAGAGAATGATAGAGAGAGAGAGAATGTTAAAGAGAATGATAGCGAGAGAATGATGGAGAGAGAGAATGATAGTGAGAGAATGATAGAGAAAGAGAATGATAGAGAGAACATGATAGAGAGAGAATGATAGACAGAGAATGATAGACAGAGAGAATGATAGATAGAGAATGATAGAGAGAGAATGATAGAGAGAGAGAATGATAGAGAGAGGGAATGATAGAGAGAGATTATGATAGAGACAGAGAATGATAGAGAGAGAATGATAGAGAGAGAGAGAATGATAGAGAAAGAGAATGATAGAGAGAGAGGGAGAATGATGGAGAGAGAGAATGATAGTGAGAGAATGATAGAGAGAGAGAATGATAGAGAGAGAGAATGATGGAGAGAGAGAATGATAGAGAGAGCGAATGATAGAGAGAGGGAATGATAGGGAGAGATAATGATAGAGAGAGATAATGATAGAGACAGAGAATGATAGAGAGAGAATGATAGAGAGAGAATGATAGAGAGAGAGAATGATAGAGAGAGGGAATGATAGAGAGGGATAATGATAGAGAGAGAGAGAGAATGATAGAGAAAGAGAATGATAGAGAGAGAGAATGATAGTGAGAGAGAATGATAGTGAGTGAGAATGATAGAGAGAGAGAGAATGATAGAGAAAGCGAAAATGATGGAGAGAGAGAATGATAGAGAGAGAGAATGATAGAGAAAGAGAATGATAGAGAGAAAGAATGATAGAGAGAGAGAATGATAGAGAAAGAGAATGATAGAGGGAGAGAATGATAGAGAGAGGGAATGATAAAGAGAGAATGATAGAGAGAGAGAATGATAGAGAGAGAGAATGATAGAGAAAGAGAATGATAGAGAGAGAGAATGATAGAGAGAGGGAATGATAGAGAGAGAATGATAGAGAGAGATAATGATAGAGACCGAGAATGATAGAGGGAGAGAATGATAGAGAGAGAGAATGATACAGAGAGAGAATGAAAGAGAGAGAGAATGATAGAGAGAGAGAATGATAGAGAGAGAGAATGATAGAGAGAAAGAATGATAGAGAGAGAGAATGATAGAGAAAGAGAATGATAGAGGGAGAGAATGATAGAGAGAGGGAATGATAAAGAGAGAATGATAGAGAGAGAGAATGATAGAGAGAGAGAATGATAGAGAAAGAGAATGATAGAGAGAGAGAATGATAGAGAGAGGGAATGATAAAGAGAGAATGATAGAGAGAGATAATGATAGAGACAGAGAATGATAGAGAGAGAATAATAGAGAGAGAGAATGATAGAGAGAGGGAATGATAGAGAGAGAATGATAGAGAGAGATAATGATAGAGACCGAGAATGATCGAGAGAGAGAATGATAGAGAAAGAGAATAATAGAGAGAGAGAATGATAGAGAGAGGGAATGATAGAGAGACAATGATAGAGAGAGATAATGATAGAGCCAGATAATGATAGAGAGAGTATGATAGAGAGAGAGAATGATAGAAAGAGAATGATAGAGAGAGAGAATGATAGAGAGAGAGAATGATAGAGACAGAGAATGATAGAGAGAGAGAATGATAGAGAAAGAGAATGATAGAGAGAGAGAATGATAGAGAGAGGGAATGATAGAGAGAGAATGATAGAGAGAGATAATGATAGAGACAGAGAATGATAGAGAGATAATGATAGACAGAGAATGATAGAGAGAGAGAGAATGTTAAAGAGAATGATGGAGAGAGAGAATGATAGTGAGAGAATGATAGAGAGAGAATGATAGAGAGAGAGAATGATAGAGAGAGGGAATGATAGAGAGAGATAATGATAGAGACAGAGAATGATAGCGAGAGAATGATAGAGAGAGAGAATGATAGTGAGAGAGAATGATAGAGAGAGAGAGAATGATAGAGAAAGCGAAAATGATGAAGAGAGAGAATGATGGAGAGAGAGAATGATGGAGAGAGAGAATGATAGAGAGAGAATGATACAGAGAGAGAATGATAGAGAGAGAGAATAATAGAGAGAGAGAATGATAGAGAGAGAGAATGATAGAAAGAGAATGATAGAGAGAGAGAATGATAGAGATAGAGAATGATAGAGAAAGAGAATGATAGAGAGAGAAAATGATGGAGAGAGAGAATGATGGAGCGAGAGAATGATAGAGAGAGAATGATACAGAGAGAGAATGATAGAGAGAGAGAATAATAGAGAGAGAGAATGATAGAGAGAGAGAATGATAGAAAGAGAATGATAGAGAGAGAGAATGATAGAGATAGAGAATGATAGAGAGAGAGAATGATAGAGAGAGAGAATGATAGAGAGAGGGAATGATAAAGAGAGAATGATAGAGAGAGATAATGATAGAGACAGAGAATGATAGAGACAGAGAATGATAGAGAGAGAATGATAGAGAGAGGGAATTATATCGAGAGAATGATAGAGAGAGGGAATTATATCGAGAGAATGATAGAGAGAGATAATGATAGAGCCAGAGAATGATAGAGAGAGTATGATAGAACGAGAAAATGATAGAAAGAGAATGATAGAGAGAGAGAATGATAGACAGAGAGAATGATAGAGACCGAGAATGATAGAGAGAGAGAATGATAGAGAAAGAGAATGATAGAGAGAGAGAATGATAGAGAGAGAGAGAATGATAGAGAAAGCGAAAATGATGAAGAGAGAGAATGATGGAGAGAGAGAATGATAGAGAGAGAGAATGATAGAGAGAGAATGATACAGAGAGAGAATGATAGAGAGAGAGAATGATAGAGAGAGAGAATGATAGAGAGAGAGAATGATAGAGAGAGAGAATGATAGAAAGAGAATGATAGAGAGAGAGAATGATAGAGAGAGAGAATGATAGAGAAAGAGAATGATAGAGAGAGAGAATGATAGAGAGAGGGAATGATAAAGAGAGAATGATAGAGAGAGATAATGATAGAGACAGAGAATGATAGAGAGAGAGAATGATAGAGAAAGAGAATGATAGAGAGAGAGAATGATAGAGAGAGGGAATGATAGAGAGAGAATGATAGAGAGAGATAATGATAGAGCCAGAGAATGATAGAGAGAGAGAATGATAGAGAGAGGGAATGATAGAGAGAGAATGATAGAGAGAGATAATGATAGAGCCAGAGAATGATAGAGAGAGTATGATAGACGGAGAATAATAGAGAGAGAGAATGATAGAGAGAGAGAGAATGTTAAAGAGAATGATAGCGAGAGAATGATGGAGAGAGAGAATGAGAGTGAGAGAATGATAGAGAAAGAGAATGATAGAGAGAACATGATAGAGAGAGAATGATAGAGAGAGATAATGATAGACAGAGAATGATAGACAGAGAGAATGATAGAGAGAGAATGATAGAGAGAGAGAATGATAGAGAGAGGGAATGATAGAGAGAGATTATGATAGAGACAGAGAATGATAGAGAGAGAATGCTAGAGAGAGAGAGAATGATAGAGAAAGAGAATGATAGAGAGAGAGGGAGAATGATGGAGAGAGAGAATGATAGTGAGAGAATGATAGAGAGAGAGAATGATGGAGAGAGAGAATGATAGAGAGAGCGAATGATAGAGAGAGGGAATGATAGGGAGAGATAATGATAGAGAGAGATAATGATAGAGACAGAGAATGATAGAGAGAGAATGATAGAGAGAGAATGATAGAGAGAGAGAATGATAGAGAGAGGGAATGATAGAGAGGGATAATGATAGAGAGAGAGAGAATGATAGAGAAAGAGAATGATAGAGAGAGAGAGAATGATAGAGAGAGAGGGAGAATGATGGAGAGAGAGAATGATAGTGAGAGAATGATAGAGAGAGAGAATGATAGAGAGAGAGAATGATGGAGAGAGAGAATGATAGAGAGAGCGAATGATAGAGAGAGGGAATGATAGGGAGAGATAATGATAGAGAGAGATAATGATAGAGACAGAGAATGATAGAGAGAGAATGATAGAGAGAGAATGATAGAGAGAGAGAATGATAGAGAGAGGGAATGATAGAGAGGGATAATGATAGAGAGAGAGAGAATGATAGAGAAAGAGAATGATAGAGAGAGAGAATGATAGTGAGAGAGAATGATAGTGAGTGAGAATGATAGAGAGAGAGAGAATGATAGAGAAAGCGAAAATGATGGAGAGAGAGAATGATGGAGAGAGAGAATGATAGAGAGAGAGAATGATACAGAGAGAGAATGAAAGAGAGAGAGAATGATAGAGAGAGAGAATGATGGAGAGAGAGAATGATAGAGAGAGCGAATGATAGAGAGAGGGAATGATAGGGAGAGATAATGATAGAGAGAGATAATGATAGAGACAGAGAATGATAGAGAGAGAATGATAGAGAGAGAATGATAGAGAGAGAGAATGATAGAGAGAGGGAATGATAGAGAGGGATAATGATAGAGAGAGAGAGAATGATAGAGAAAGAGAATGATAGAGAGAGAGAATGATAGTGAGAGAGAATGATAGTGAGTGAGAATGATAGAGAGAGAGAGAATGATAGAGAAAGCGAAAATGATGGAGAGAGAGAATGATGGAGAGAGAGAATGATAGAGAGAGAGAATGATACAGAGAGAGAATGAAAGAGAGAGAGAATGATAGAGAGAGAGAATGATAGAGAGAGAGAATGATAGAGAGAAAGAATGATAGAGAGAGAGAATGATAGAGAAAGAGAATGATAGAGGGAGAGAATGATAGAGAGAGGGAATGATAAAGAGAGAATGATAGAGAGAGAGAATGATAGAGAGAGAGAATGATAGAGAAAGAGAATGATAGAGAGAGAGAATGATAGAGAGAGGGAATGATAAAGAGAGAATGATAGAGAGAGATAATGATAGAGAGAGAGAATGATAGAGAGAGAATTATAGAGAGAGAGAATGATAGAGAAAGAGAATGATAGAAAGAAAGAATGATAGAGAGAACATGATAGAGAGAGGGAATGATAGAGAGAGAATGATAGACAGAGAAGGACAGAGAGAGAGAATGATAGAGAGAGAATGATAGAGAGAGAGAATGATAGAGAGAGGGAATGATAGAGAGAGATAATGATAGAGACAGAGAATGATAGAGAGAGAATGATAGAGAGAGAGAATGATAGAGAGAGAGAATGATAGAGAGAGATAATGATAAAGACAAAGAATGATAGAGAGAGAATGATAGAGAGAGAGAATGATAGAGAGAGGGAATGATAGAGAGATAATGATAGAGAGAGATAATGATAGAGACCGAGAATGATAGAGAGAGAGAATGATAGAGAAAGAGAATGATAGAGAGAGAGAATGATAGAGAGAGATAATGATAGAGCCAGAGAATGATAGAGAGAGTATTATAGAGAGAGGGAATGATAAAGGGAGAATGATAGAAAGAGAGAATGATAGAGAGAGAGAATGATAGAGAAAGAGAATGATAGAAAGAGACAATGATGGAGAAAGAGAATGATAGAGAGAGAGAATGATAGAGAGAGGGAATGATAGAGAGAGAATGATAGCGAGAGATAATGATAGAGACAGAGAATGATAGAGAGATAATGATAGACAGAGAATAATAGAGAGAGAGAATGATAGAGAGAGAGAGAATGTTAAAGAGAATGATAGCGAGAGAATGATGGAGAGAGAGAATGATAGTGAGAGAATGATAGAGAAAGAGAATGATAGAGAGAACATGATAGAGAGAGAATGATAGACAGAGAATGATAGACAGAGAGAATGATAGAGAGAGAATGATAGAGAGAGAATGATAGAGAGAGAGAATGATAGAGAGAGGGAATGATAGAGAGAGATTATGATAGAGACAGAGAATGATAGAGAGAGAATGATAGAGAGAGAGAGAATGATAGAGAAAGAGAATGATAGAGAGAGAGGGAGAATGATGGAGAGAGAGAATGATAGTGAGAGAATGATAGAGAGAGAGAATGATAGAGAGAGAGAATGATGGAGAGAGAGAATGATAGAGAGAGCGAATGATAGAGAGAGGGAATGATAGGGAGAGATAATGATAGAGAGAGATAATGATAGAGACAGAGAATGATAGAGAGAGAATGATAGAGAGAGAATGATAGAGAGAGAGAATGATAGAGAGAGGGAATGATAGAGAGGGATAATGATAGAGAGAGAGAGAGAATGATAGAGAAAGAGAATGATAGAGAGAGAGAATGATAGTGAGAGAGAATGATAGTGAGTGAGAATGATAGAGAGAGAGAGAATGATAGAGAAAGCGAAAATGATGGAGAGAGAGAATGATAGAGAGAGAGAATGATAGAGAAAGAGAATGATAGAGAGAAAGAATGATAGAGAGAGAGAATGATAGAGAAAGAGAATGATAGAGGGAGAGAATGATAGAGAGAGGGAATGATAAAGAGAGAATGATAGAGAGAGAGAATGATAGAGAGAGAGAATGATAGAGAAAGAGAATGATAGAGAGAGAGAATGATAGAGAGAGGGAATGATAGAGAGAGAATGATAGAGAGAGATAATGATAGAGACCGAGAATGATAGAGGGAGATAATGATAGAGAGAGAGAATGATACAGAGAGAGAATGAAAGAGAGAGAGAATGATAGAGAGAGAGAATGATAGAGAGAGAGAATGATAGAGAGAAAGAATGATAGAGAGAGAGAATGATAGAGAAAGAGAATGATAGAGGGAGAGAATGATAGAGAGAGGGAATGATAAAGAGAGAATGATAGAGAGAGAGAATGATAGAGAGAGAGAATGATAGAGAAAGAGAATGATAGAGAGAGAGAATGATAGAGAGAGGGAATGATAAAGAGAGAATGATAGAGAGAGATAATGATAGAGACAGAGAATGATAGAGAGAGAATAATAGAGAGAGAGAATGATAGAGAGAGGGAATGATAGAGAGAGAATGATAGAGAGAGATAATGATAGAGACCGAGAATGATAGAGAGAGAGAATGATAGAGAAAGAGAATAATAGAGAGAGAGAATGATAGAGAGAGGGAATGATAGAGAGACAATGATAGAGAGAGATAATGATAGAGCCAGATAATGATAGAGAGAGTATGATAGAGAGAGAGAATGATAGAAAGAGAATGATAGAGAGAGAGAATGATAGAGAGAGAGAATGATAGAGACAGAGAATGATAGAGAGAGAGAATGATAGAGAAAGAGAATGATAGAGAGAGAGAATGATAGAGAGAGGGAATGATAGAGAGAGAATGATAGAGAGAGATAATGATAGAGACAGAGAATGATAGAGAGATAATGATAGACAGAGAATGATAGAGAGAGAGAATGATAGAGAGAGAGAGAATGTTAAAGAGAATGATGGAGAGAGAGAATGATAGTGAGAGAATGATAGAGAGAGAATGATAGAGAGAGAGAATGATAGAGAGAGGGAATGATAGAGAGAGATAATGATAGAGACAGAGAATGATAGCGAGAGAATGATAGAGAGAGAGAATGATAGTGAGAGAGAATGATAGAGAGAGAGAGAATGATAGAGAAAGCGAAAATGATGAAGAGAGAGAATGATGGAGAGAGAGAATGATGGAGAGAGAGAATGATAGAGAGAGAATGATACAGAGAGAGAATGATAGAGAGAGAGAATAATAGAGAGAGAGAATGATAGAGAGAGAGAATGATAGAAAGAGAATGATAGAGAGAGAGAATGATAGAGATAGAGAATGATAGAGATAGAGAATGATAGAGAAAGAGAATGATAGAGAGAGAGAATGATGGAGAGAGAGAATGATGGAGAGAGAGAATGATAGAGAGAGAATGATACAGAGAGAGAATGATAGAGAGAGAGAATAATAGAGAGAGAGAATGATAGAGAGAGAGAATGATAGAAAGAGAATGATAGAGAGAGAGAATGATAGAGATAGAGAATGATAGAGAAAGAGAATGATAGAGAGAGAGAATGATAGAGAGAGGGAATGATAAAGAGAGAATGATAGAGAGAGATAATGATAGAGACAGAGAATGATAGAGACAGAGAATGATAGAGAGAGAATGATAGAGAGAGGGAATTATATCGAGAGAATGATAGAGAGAGGGAATTATATCGAGAGAATGATAGAGAGAGATAATGATAGAGCCAGAGAATGATAGAGAGAGTATGATAGAACGAGAAAATGATAGAAAGAGAATGATAGAGAGAGAGAATGATAGACAGAGAGAATGATAGAGACCGAGAATGATAGAGAGAGAGAATGATAGAGAAAGAGAATGATAGAGAGAGAGAATGATAGAGAGAGAGAGAATGATAGAGAAAGCGAAAATGATGAAGAGAGAGAATGATGGAGAGAGAGAATGATAGAGAGAGAGAATGATAGAGAGAGAATGATACAGAGAGAGAATGATAGAGAGAGAGAATGATAGAGAGAGAGAATGATAGAGAGAGAGAATGATAGAGAGAGAGAATGATAGAAAGAGAATGATAGAGAGAGAGAATGATAGAGAGAGAGAATGATAGAGAAAGAGAATGATAGAGAGAGAGAATGATAGAGAGAGGGAATGATAAAGAGAGAATGATAGAGAGAGATAATGATAGAGACAGAGAATGATAGAGAGAGAGAATGATAGAGAAAGAGAATGATAGAGAGAGAGAATGATAGAGAGAGGGAATGATAGAGAGAGAATGATAGAGAGAGATAATGATAGAGCCAGAGAATGATAGAGAGAGAGAATGATAGAGAGAGGGAATGATAGAGAGAGAATGATAGAGAGAGATAATGATAGAGCCAGAGAATGATAGAGAGAGTATGATAGACGGAGAATAATAGAGAGAGAGAATGATAGAGAGAGAGAGAATGTTAAAGAGAATGATAGCGAGAGAATGATGGAGAGAGAGAATGATAGTGAGAGAATGATAGAGAAAGAGAATGATAGAGAGAAAATGATAGAGAGAGAATGATAGAGAGAGATAATGATAGACAGAGAATGATAGACAGAGAGAATGATAGAGAGAGAATGATAGAGAGAGAGAATGATAGAGAGAGGGAATGATAGAGAGAGATTATGATAGAGACAGAGAATGATAGAGAGAGAATGCTAGAGAGAGAGAGAATGATAGAGAAAGAGAATGATAGAGAGAGAGGGAGAATGATGGAGAGAGAGAATGATAGTGAGAGAATGATAGAGAGAGAGAATGATGGAGAGAGAGAATGATAGAGAGAGCGAATGATAGAGAGAGGGAATGATAGGGAGAGATAATGATAGAGAGAGATAATGATAGAGACAGAGAATGATAGAGAGAGAATGATAGAGAGAGAATGATAGAGAGAGAGAATAATAGAGAGAGGGAATGATAGAGAGGGATAATGATAGAGAGAGAGAGAATGATAGAGAAAGAGAATGATAGAGAGAGAGAGAATGATAGAGAGAGGGAATGATAAAGAGAGAATGATAGAGAGAGAGAATGATAGAGAGAGAGAATGATAGAGAAAGAGAATGATAGAGAGAGAGAATGATAGAGAGAGATAATGATAGAGCCAGAGAATGATAGAGAGAGTATGATAGAGAGAGGGAATGATAGAGGGAGAATGATAGAAAGAGAGAATGATAGAGAGAGAGAATGATAGAGAAAGAGAATGATAGAAAGAGAGAATGATGGAGAAAGAGAATGATAGAGAGAGAGAATGATAGAGAGAGGGAATGATAGAGAGAGAATGATAGAGAGAGATAATGATAGAGACAGAGAATGATAGAGAGATAATGATAGACAGAGAATAATAGAGAGAGAGAATGATAGAGAGAGAGAGAATGTTAAAGAGAATGATAGCGAGAGAATGATGGAGAGAGAGAATGATAGTGAGAGAATGATAGAGAAAGAGAATGATAGAGAGAACATGATAGAGAGAGAATGATAGAGAGAGATAATGATAGACAGAGAATGATAGACAGAGAGAATGATAGAGAGAGAATGATAGAGAGAGAGAATGATAGAGAGAGGGAATGATAGAGAGAGATTATGATAGAGACAGAGAATGATAGAGAGAGAATGATAGAGAGAGAGAGAATGATAGAGAAAGAGAATGATAGAGAGAGAGGGAGAATGATGGAGAGAGAGAATGATAGTGAGAGAATGATAGAGAGAGAGAATGATAGAGAGAGAGAATGATGGAGAGAGAGAATGATAGAGAGAGCGAATGATAGAGAGAGGGAATGATAGGGAGAGATAATGATAGAGAGAGATAATGATAGAGACAGAGAATGATAGAGAGAGAATGATAGAGAGAGAATGATAGAGAGAGAGAATGATAGAGAGAGGGAATGATAGAGAGGGATACTGATAGAGAGAGAGAGAATGATAGAGAAAGAGAATGATAGAGAGAGAGAATGATAGTGAGAGAGAATGATAGTGAGTGAGAATGATAGAGAGAGAGAGAATGATAGAGAAAGCGAAAATGATGGAGAGAGAGAATGATGGAGAGAGAGAATGATAGAGAGAGAGAATGATACAGAGAGAGAATGAAAGAGAGAGAGAATGATAGAGAGAGAGAATGATAGAGAGAGAGAATGATAGAGAGAAAGAATGATAGAGAGAGAGAATGATAGAGAAAGAGAATGATAGAGAGAGAGAATGATAGAGAGAGGGAATGATAAAGAGAGAATGATAGAGAGAGATAATGATAGAGACAGAGAATGATAGAGAGAGAGAATGATAGAGAAAGAGAATGATAGAGAGAGAGAATGATAGAGAGAGGGAATGATAGAGAGAGAATGATAGAGAGAGATAATGATAGAGCCAGAGAATGATAGAGAGAGAGAATGATAGAGAGAGGGAATGATAGAGAGAGAATGATAGAGAGAGATAATGATAGAGCCAGAGAATGATAGAGAGAGTATGATAGACGGAGAATAATAGAGAGAGAGAATGATAGAGAGAGAGAGAATGTTAAAGAGAATGATAGCGAGAGAATGATGGAGAGAGAGAATGATAGTGAGAGAATGATAGAGAAAGAGAATGATAGAGAGAAAATGATAGAGAGAGAATGATAGAGAGAGATAATGATAGACAGAGAATGATAGACAGAGAGAATGATAGAGAGAGAATGATAGAGAGAGAGAATGATAGAGAGAGGGAATGATAGAGAGAGATTATGATAGAGACAGAGAATGATAGAGAGAGAATGCTAGAGAGAGAGAGAATGATAGAGAAAGAGAATGATAGAGAGAGAGGGAGAATGATGGAGAGAGAGAATGATAGTGAGAGAATGATAGAGAGAGAGAATGATGGAGAGAGAGAATGATAGAGAGAGCGAATGATAGAGAGAGGGAATGATAGGGAGAGATAATGATAGAGAGAGATAATGATAGAGACAGAGAATGATAGAGAGAGAATGATAGAGAGAGAATGATAGAGAGAGAGAATAATAGAGAGAGGGAATGATAGAGAGGGATAATGATAGAGAGAGAGAGAATGATAGAGAAAGAGAATGATAGAGAGAGAGAGAATGATAGAGAGAGGGAATGATAAAGAGAGAATGATAGAGAGAGAGAATGATAGAGAGAGAGAATGATAGAGAAAGAGAATGATAGAGAGAGAGAATGATAGAGAGAGATAATGATAGAGCCAGAGAATGATAGAGAGAGTATGATAGAGAGAGGGAATGATAGAGGGAGAATGATAGAAAGAGAGAATGATAGAGAGAGAGAATGATAGAGAAAGAGAATGATAGAAAGAGAGAATGATGGAGAAAGAGAATGATAGAGAGAGAGAATGATAGAGAGAGGGAATGATAGAGAGAGAATGATAGAGAGAGATAATGATAGAGACAGAGAATGATAGAGAGATAATGATAGACAGAGAATAATAGAGAGAGAGAATGATAGAGAGAGAGAGAATGTTAAAGAGAATGATAGCGAGAGAATGATGGAGAGAGAGAATGATAGTGAGAGAATGATAGAGAAAGAGAATGATAGAGAGAACATGATAGAGAGAGAATGATAGAGAGAGATAATGATAGACAGAGAATGATAGACAGAGAGAATGATAGAGAGAGAATGATAGAGAGAGAGAATGATAGAGAGAGGGAATGATAGAGAGAGATTATGATAGAGACAGAGAATGATAGAGAGAGAATGATAGAGAGAGAGAGAATGATAGAGAGAGAGGGAGAATGATGGAGAGAGAGAATGATAGTGAGAGAATGATAGAGAGAGAGAATGATAGAGAGAGAGAATGATGGAGAGAGAGAATGATAGAGAGAGCGAATGATAGAGAGAGGGAATGATAGGGAGAGATAATGATAGAGAGAGATAATGATAGAGACAGAGAATGATAGAGAGAGAATGATAGAGAGAGAATGATAGAGAGAGAGAATGATAGAGAGAGGGAATGATAGAGAGGGATACTGATAGAGAGAGAGAGAATGATAGAGAAAGAGAATGATAGAGAGAGAGAATGATAGTGAGAGAGAATGATAGTGAGTGAGAATGATAGAGAGAGAGAGAATGATAGAGAAAGCGAAAATGATGGAGAGAGAGAATGATGGAGAGAGAGAATGATAGAGAGAGAGAATGATACAGAGAGAGAATGAAAGAGAGAGAGAATGATAGAGAGAGAGAATGATAGAGAGAGAGAATGATAGAGAGAAAGAATGATAGAGAGAGAGAATGATAGAGAAAGAGAATGATAGAGAGAGAGAATGATAGAGAAAGGGAATGATAGAGAGAGAATGATAGAGAGAGATAATGATAGAGCCAGATAATGATAGAGAGAGTATGATAGAGAGAGAGAATGATAGAAAGAGAATGATAGAGAGAGAGAATGATAGAGAGAGAGAATGATAGAGACAGAGAATGATAGAGAGAGAGAATGATAGAGAAAGAGAATGATAGAGAGAGAGAATGATAGAGAGAGGGAATGATAGAGAGAGAATGATAGAGAGAGATAATGATAGAGACAGAGAATGATAGAGAGATAATGATAGACAGAGAATGATAGAGAGAGAGAATGATAGAGAGAGAATGATAGAGAGAGAGAGAATGTTAAAGAGAATGATGGAGAGAGAGAACGATAGTGAGAGAATGATAGAGAGAGAATGATAGAGAGAGAGAATGATAGAGAGAGGGAATGATAGAGAGAGATAATGATAGAGACGGAGAATGATAGCGAGAGAATGATAGAGAGAGAGAATGATAGTGAGAGAGAATGATAGAGAAAGAGAATGATAGAGAGAACATGATAGAGAGAGAATGATAGAGAGAGATAATGATAGACAGAGCATGATAGACAGAGAGAATGATAGAGAGAGAGAATGATAGAGAGAGGGAATGATAGAGAGAGATTATGATAGAGACAGAGAATGATAGAGAGAGAATGATAGAGAGAGAGAGAATGATAGAGAAAGAGAATGATAGAGAGAGAGGGAGAATGATGGAGAGAGAGAATGATAGTGAGAGAATGATAGAGAGAGAGAATGATAGAGAGAGAGAATGATAGACAGAGAATGATAGAGAGAGAGAATGATAGAGAGAGAATAATAGAGAGAGAGAATGATAGAGAAAGAGAATGATAGAGAGAGACGGAGAATGATGGAGAGAGAGAATGATAGTGAGAGAATGATAGAGAGAGAGAATGATAGTGAGAGAGAATGTTAGAGAGAGAGAATGATGGAGAGAGAGAATGATAGAGAGAGCGAATGATAGAGAGAGGGAATGATAGGGAGAGATAATGATAGGGACAGAGAATGATAGGGAGAGAATGATAGAGAGAGAGAATGATAGAGAGAGACAGAATGATAGAGAAAGAGAATAATAGAAAGAGAGAATGATAGAGAGAACATGATAGAGAGAGGGAATGATAGAGAGAGATAATGATAGAGAGAGAGAGAATGATAGAGAAAGAGAATGATAGAAAGGGAGAATGATAGTCAGAGAGAATGATAGAGAGAGAGAGAATGATAGAGAAAGAGAAAATGATGGAGAGAGAGAATGATGGAGAGAGAGAATGATAGAGAGAGAGAATGATAGAGAGAGAGAATGATAGACAGAGAATGATAGAGAGAGAGAATGATAGAGACAGAGAATGATAGAGAGATTGAAAGAGAGAGAGAATGATAGAGAGAGAGAATGATGGCGAGAGAGAATGATAGAGAGAGAGAATGATAGAGGGAGAATGATAGAGAGAGAGAATGATAGTGGGAGAGAATGATAGAGAGAGAGAATGATAGAGAGAGAATTATAGAGAGAGAGAATGATAGAGAAAGAGAATGATAGAAAGAAAGAATGATAGAGAGAACATGATAGAGAGAGGGAATGATAGAGAGAGAATGATAGACAGAGAAGGACAGAGAGAGAGAATGATAGAGAGAGAATGATAGAGAGAGAGAATGATAGAGAGAGGGAATGATAGAGAGAGATAATGATAGAGACAGAGAATGATAGAGAGAGAATGATAGAGAGAGAGAATGATAGAGAGAGATAATGATAAAGACAGAGAATGATAGAGAGAGAATGATAGAGAGAGAGAATGATAGAGGGAGGGAATGATAGAGAGATAATGATAGAAAGAGATAATGATAGAGACCGAGAATGATAGAGAGAGAGAATGATAGAGAAAGAGAATGATAGAGAGAGAGAATGATAGAGAGAGATAATGATAGAGCCAGAGAATGATAGAGAGAGTATGATAGAGAGAGGGAATGATAGAGGGAGAATGATAGAAAGAGAGAATGATAGAGAGAGAGAATGATAGAGAAAGAGAATGATAGAAAGAGAGAATGATGGAGAAAGAGAATGATAGAGAGAGAGAATGATAGAGAGAGGGAATGATAGAGAGAGAATGATAGAGAGAGATAATGATAGAGACAGAGAATGATAGAGAGATAATGATAGACAGAGAATAATAGAGAGAGAGAATGATAGAGAGAGAGAGAATGTTGAAGAGAATGATAGCGAGAGAATGATGGAGAGAGAGAATGATAGTGAGAGAATGATAGAGAAAGAGAATGATAGAGAGAACATGATAGAGAGAGAATGATAGAGAGAGATAATGATAGACAGAGAATGATAGACAGAGAGAATGATAGAGAGAGAATGATAGAGAGAGAGAATGATAGAGAGAGGGAATGATAGAGAGAGATTATGATAGAGACAGAGAATGATAGAGAGAGAATGATAGAGAGAGAGAGAATGATAGAGAAAGAGAATGATAGAGAGAGAGGGAGAATGATGGAGAGAGAGAATGATAGTGAGAGAATGATAGAGAGAGAGAATGATGGAGAGAGAGAATGATAGAGAGAGCGAATGATAGAGAGAGCGAATGATAGGGAGAGATAATGATAGAGAGAGATAATGATAGAGACAGAGAATGATAGAGAGAGAATGATAGAGAGAGAATGATAGAGAGAGAGAATGATAGAGAGAGGGAATGATAGAGAGGGATAATGATAGAGAGAGAGAGAATGATAGAGAAAGAGAATGATAGAGAGAGAGAGAATGTTAGTGAGAGAGAATGATAGTGAGTGAGAATGATAGAGAGAGAGAGAATGATAGAGAAAGCGAAAATGATGGAGAGAGAGAATGATGGAGAGAGAGAATGATAGAGAGAGAGAATGATACAGAGAGAGAATGAAAGAGAGAGAGAATGATAGAGAGAGAGAATGATAGAGAGAGAGAATGATAGAGAGAAAGAATGATAGAGAGAGAGAATGATAGAGAAAGAGAATGATAGAGGGAGAGAATGATAGAGAGAGGGAATGATAAAGAGAGAATGATAGAGAGAGAGAATGATAGAGAGAGAGAATGATAGAGAAAGAGAATGATAGAGAGAGAGAATGATAGAGAGAGATAATGATAGAGCCAGAGAATGATAGAGAGAGTATGATAGAGAGAGGGAATGATAGAGGGAGAATGATAGAAAGAGAGAATGATAGAGAGAGAGAATGATAGAGAAAGAGAATGATAGAAAGAGAGAATGATGGAGAAAGAGAATGATAGAGAGAGAGAATGATAGAGAGAGGGAATGATAGAGAGAGAATGATAGAGAGAGATAATGATAGAGACAGAGAATGATAGAGAGATAATGATAGACAGAGAATGATAGAGAGAGAGAATGATAGAGAGAGAATGATAGAGAGAGAGAGAATGTTAAAGAGAATGATGGAGAGAGAGAATGATAGTGAGAGAATGATAGAGAGAGAATGATAGAGAGAGAGAATGATAGAGAGAGGGAATGATAGAGAGAGATAATGATAGAGACGGAGAATGATAGCGAGAGAATGATAGAGAGAGAGAATGATAGTGAGAGAGAATGATAGAGAAAGAGAATGATAGAGAGAACATGATAGAGAGAGAATGATAGAGAGAGATAATGATAGACAGAGCATGATAGACAGAGAGAATGATAGAGAGAGAATGATAGAGAGAGAGAATGATAGAGAGAGGGAATGATAGAGAGAGATTATGATAGAGACAGAGAATGATAGAGAGAGAATGATAGAGAGAGAGAGAATGATAGAGAAAGAGAATGATAGAGAGAGAGGGAGAATGATGGAGAGAGAGAATGATAGTGAGAGAATGATAGAGAGAGAGAATGATAGAGAGAGAGAATGATAGACAGAGAATGATAGAGAGAGAGAATGATAGAGAGAGAATAATAGAGAGAGAGAATGATAGAGAAAGAGAATGATAGAGAGAGACGGAGAATGATGGAGAGAGAGAATGATAGTGAGAGAATGATAGAGAGAGAGAATGATATTGAGAGAGAATGTTAGAGAGAGAGAATGATGGAGAGAGAGAATGATAGAGAGAGCGAATGATAGAGAGAGGGAATGATAGGGAGAGATAATGATAGGGACAGAGAATGATAGGGAGAGAATGATAGAGAGAGAGAATGATAGAGAGAGACAGAATGATAGAGAAAGAGAATAATAGAAAGAGAGAATGATAGAGAGAACATGATAGAGAGAGGGAATGATAGAGAGAGGGAATGATAGAGAGAGATAATGATAGAGAGAGAGAGAATGATAGAGAAAGAGAATGATAGAAAGGGAGAATGATAGTCAGAGAGAATGATAGAGAGAGAGAGAATGATAGAGAAAGAGAAAATGATGGAGAGAGAGAATGATGGAGAGAGAGAATGATAGAGAGAGAGAATGATAGAGAGAGAGAATGATAGACAGAGAATGATAGAGAGAGAGAATGATAGAGACAGAGAATGATAGAGAGATTGAAAGAGAGAGAGAATGATAGAGAGAGAGAATGATGGCGAGAGAGAATGATAGAGAGAGAGAATGATAGAGGGAGAATGATAGAGAGAGAGAATGATAGTGGGAGAGAATGATAGAGAGAGAGAATGATAGAGAGAGAATTATAGAGAGAGAGAATGATAGAGAAAGAGAATGATAGAAAGAAAGAATGATAGAGAGAACATGATAGAGAGAGGGAATGATAGAGAGAGAATGATAGACAGAGAAGGACAGAGAGAGAGAATGATAGAGAGAGAATGATAGAGAGAGAGAATGATAGAGAGAGGGAATGATAGAGAGAGATAATGATAGAGACAGAGAATGATAGAGAGAGAATGATAGAGAGAGAGAATGATAGAGAGAGATAATGATAAAGACAGAGAATGATAGAGAGAGAATGATAGAGAGAGAGAATGATAGAGAGAGGGAATGATAGAGAGATAATGATAGAAAGAGATAATGATAGAGACCGAGAATGATAGAGAGAGAGAATGATAGAGAAAGAGAATGATAGAGAGAGAGAATGATAGAGAGAGATAATGATAGAGCCAGAGAATGATAGAGAGAGTATGATAGAGAGAGGGAATGATAGAGGGAGAATGATAGAAAGAGAGAATGATAGAGAGAGAGAATGATGGAGAAAGAGAATGATAGAGAGAGAGAATGATAGAGAGAGGGAATGATAGAGAGAGAATGATAGAGAGAGATAATGATAGAGACAGAGAATGATAGAGAGATAATGATAGACAGAGAATAATAGAGAGAGAGAATGATAGAGAGAGAGAGAATGTTAAAGAGAATGATAGCGAGAGAATGATGGAGAGAGAGAATGATAGTGAGAGAATGATAGAGAAAGAGAATGATAGAGAGAACATGATAGAGAGAGAATGATAGAGAGAGATAATGATAGACAGAGAATGATAGACAGAGAGAATGATAGAGAGAGAATGATAGAGAGAGAGAATGATAGAGAGAGGGAATGATAGAGACAGAGAATGATAGAGAGAGAATGATAGAGAGAGAGAGAATGATAGAGAAAGAGAATGATAGAGAGAGAGGGAGAATGATGGAGAGAGAGAATGATAGTGAGAGAATGATAGAGAGAGAGAATGATAGAGAGAGAGAATGATGGAGAGAGAGAATGATAGAGAGAGCGAATGATAGAGAGAGGGAATGATAGGGAGAGATAATGATAGAGAGAGATAATGATAGAGACAGAGAATGATAGAGAGAGAATGATAGAGAGAGAATGATAGAGAGAGAGAATGATAGGGAGAGGGAATGATAGAGAGGGATACTGATAGAGAGAGAGAGAATGATAGAGAAAGAGAATGATAGAGAGAGAGAATGATAGTGAGAGAGAATGATAGTGAGTGAGAATGATAGAGAGAGAGAGAATGATAGAGAAAGCGAAAATGATGGAGAGAGAGAATGATGGAGAGAGAGAATGATAGAGAGAGAGAATGATACAGAGAGAGAATGAAAGAGAGAGAGAATGATAGAGAGAGAGAATGATAGAGAGAGAGAATGATAGAGAGAAAGAATGATAGAGAGAGAGAATGATAGAGAAAGAGAATGATAGAGAGAGAGAATGATAGAGAAAGGGAATGATAGAGAGAGAATGATAGAGAGAGATAATGATAGAGCCAGATAATGATAGAGAGAGTATGATAGAGAGAGAGAATGATAGAAAGAGAATGATAGAGAGAGAGAATGATAGAGAGAGAGAATGATAGAGACAGAGAATGATAGAGAGAGAGAATGATAGAGAAAGAGAATGATAGAGAGAGAGAATGATAGAGAGAGGGAATGATAGAGAGAGAATGATAGAGAGAGATAATGATAGAGACAGAGAATGATAGAGAGATAATGATAGACAGAGAATGATAGAGAGAGAGAATGATAGAGAGAGAATGATAGAGAGAGAGAGAATGTTAAAGAGAATGATGGAGAGAGAGAATGATAGTGAGAGAATGATAGAGAGAGAATGATAGAGAGAGAGAATGATAGAGAGAGGGAATGATAGAGAGAGATAATGATAGAGACGGAGAATGATAGCGAGAGAATGATAGAGAGAGAGAATGATAGTGAGAGAGAATGATAGAGAAAGAGAATGATAGAGAGAACATGATAGAGAGAGAATGATAGAGAGAGATAATGATCGACAGAGCATGATAGACAGAGAGAATGATAGAGAGAGAATGATAGAGAGAGAGAATGATAGAGAGAGGGAATGATAGAGAGAGATTATGATAGAGACAGAGAATGATAGAGAGAGAATGATAGAGAGAGAGAGAATGATAGAGAAAGAGAATGATAGAGAGAGAGGGAGAATGATGGAGAGAGAGAATGATAGTGAGAGAATGATAGAGAGAGAGAATGATAGAGAGAGAGAATGATAGACAGAGAATGATAGAGAGAGAGAATGATAGAGAGAGAATAATAGAGAGAGAGAATGATAGAGAAAGAGAATGATAGAGAGAGACGGAGAATGATGGAGAGAGAGAATGATAGTGAGAGAATGATAGAGAGAGAGAATGATAGTGAGAGAGAATGTTAGAGAGAGAGAATGATGGAGAGAGAGAATGATAGAGAGAGCGAATGATAGAGAGAGAATGATAGAGAGAGATAATGATAGAGACAGAGAATGATAGAGAGATAATGATAGACAGAAAATGATAGAGAGAGCGAATGATAGAGAGAGAATGATAGAGAGAGAGAGAATGTTAAAGAGAATGATGGAGAGAGAGAATGATAGTGAGAGAATGATAGAGAAAGAGAATGATAGAGAGAACATGATAGAGAGAGATAATGATAGACAGAGAATGATAGAGAGAGAATAATAGAGAGAGAGAATGATAGAGAAAGAGAATGATAGAGAGAGAGGGAGAATGATGGAGAGAGAGAATGATAGTGAGAGAATGATAGAGAGAGAGAATGATAGTGAGAGAGAATGTTAGAGAGAGAGAATGATGGAGAGAGAGAATGATAGAGAGAGCGAATGATAGAGAGAGGGAATGATAGGGAGAGATAATGATAGGGACAGAGAATGATAGGGAGAGAATGATAGAGAGAGAGAATAATAGAAAGAGGGAATGATAGAGAGAACATGATAGAGAGAGGGAATGATAGAGAGAGATAATGATAGAGAGAGAGAGAATGATAGAGAAAGAGAATGATAGAAAGAGAGAATGATAGTGAGAGAGAATGATAGAGAGAGAGAGAATGATAGAGAAAGAGAAAATGATGGAGAGAGAGAATGATGGAGAGAGAGAATGATAGAGAGAGAGAATGATAGAGAGAGAGAATGATAGACAGAGAATGATAGAGAGAGAGAATGATAGAGACAGAGAATGATAGAGAGATTGATAGAGAGAGAGAATGATAGAGAGAGAATGATAGAGAGGGAGAATGATGGAGAGAGAGAATGATAGAGAGAGATAATGATAAAGACAGAGAATGATAGAGAGAGAATGATAGAGAGAGAATGATAGAGAGAGAGAATGATAGAGAGAGGGAATGATAGAGAGATAATGATAGAGAGAGATAATGATGGAGACCGAGAATGATAGAGAGAGAGAATGATAGAGAAAGAGAATGATAGAGAGAGAGAATGATAGAGAGAGATAATGATAGAGCCAGAGAATGATAGAGAGAGTATGATAGAGAGAGGGAATGATAGAGGGAGAATGATAGAAAGAGAGAATGATAGAGAGAGAGAATGATAGAGAAAGAGAATGATAGAAAGAGAGAATGATGGAGAAAGAGAATGATAGAGAGAGAGAATGATAGAGAGAGGGAATGATAGAGAGAGAATGATAGAGAGAGATAATGATAGAGACAGAGAATGATAGAGAGATAATGATAGACAGAGAATAATAGAGAGAGAGAATGATAGAGAGAGAGAGAATGTTAAAGAGAATGATAGCGAGAGAATGATGGAGAGAGAGAATGATAGTGAGAGAATGATAGAGAAAGAGAATGATAGAGAGAACATCATAGAGAGAGAATGATAGAGAGAGATAATGATAGACAGAGAATGATAGACAGAGAGAATGATAGAGAGAGAATGATAGACAGAGAGAATGATAGAGAGAGGGAATGATAGAGAGAGATTATGATAGAGACAGAGAATGATAGAGAGAGAGAGAATGATAGAGAAAGAGAATGATAGAGAGAGAGGGAGAATGATGGAGAGAGAGAATGATAGTGAGAGAATGATAGAGAGAGAGAATGATAGAGAGAGAGAATGATGGAGAGAGAGAATGATAGAGAGAGCGAATGATAGAGAGAGGGAATGATAGGGAGAGATAATGATAGAGAGAGATAATGATAGAGACAGAGAATGATAGAGAGAGAATGATAGAGAGAGAATGATAGAGAGAGAGAATGATAGAGAGAGGGAATGATAGAGAGGGATAATGATAGAGAGAGAGAGAATGATAGAGAAAGAGAATGATAGAGAGAGAGAATGATAGTGAGAGAGAATGATAGTGAGAGAGAATGATAGAGAGAGAGAGAATGATAGAGAAAGCGAAAATGATGGAGAGAGAGAATGATGGAGAGAGAGAATGATAGAGAGAGAGAATGATACAGAGAGAGAATGAAAGAGAGAGAGAATGATAGAGAGAGAGAATGATAGAGAGAGAGAATGATAGAGAGAAAGAATGATAGAGAGAGAGAATGATAGAGAAAGAGAATGATAGAGGGAGAGAATGATAGAGAGAGGGAATGATAAAGAGAGAATGATAGAGAGAGAGAATGATAGAGAGAGAGAATGATAGAGAAAGAGAATGATAGAGAGAGAGAATGATAGAGAGAGGGAATGATAAAGAGAGAATGATAGAGAGAGATAATGATAGAGAGAGAGAATGATAGAGAGAGAATTATAGAGAGAGAGAATGATAGAGAAAGAGAATGATAGAAAGAAAGAATGATAGAGAGAACATGATAGAGAGAGGGAATGATAGAGAGAGAATGATAGACAGAGAAGGACAGAGAGAGAGAATGATAGAGAGAGAATGATAGAGAGAGAGAATGATAGAGAGAGGGAATGATAGAGAGAGATAATGATAGAGACAGAGAATGATAGAGAGAGAATGATAGAGACAGAGAATGATAGAGAGAGAGAATGATAGAGAGAGATAATGATAAAGACAGAGAATGATAGAGAGAGAATGATAGAGAGAGAGAATGATAGAGAGAGGGAATGATAGAGAGATAATGATAGAGAGAGATAATGATAGAGACCGAGAATGATAGAGAGAGAGAATGATAGAGAAAGAGAATGATAGAGAGAGAGAATGATAGAGAGAGATAATGATAGAGCCAGAGAATGATAGAGAGAGTATTATAGAGAGAGGGAATGATAAAGGGAGAATGATAGAAAGAGAGAATGATAGAGAGAGAGAATGATAGAGAAAGAGAATGATAGAAAGAGACAATGATGGAGAAAGAGAATGATAGAGAGAGAGAATGATAGAGAGAGGGAATGATAGAGAGAGAATGATAGCGAGAGATAATGATAGAGACAGAGAATGATAGAGAGATAATGATAGACAGAGAATAATAGAGAGAGAGAATGATAGAGAGAGAGAGAATGTTAAAGAGAATGATAGCGAGAGAATGATGGAGAGAGAGAATGATAGTGAGAGAATGATAGAGAAAGAGAATGATAGAGAGAACATGATAGAGAGAGAATGATAGAGAGAGATAATGATAGACAGAGAATGATAGACAGAGAGAATGATAGAGAGAGAATGATAGAGAGAGAATGATAGAGAGAGAGAATGATAGAGAGAGGGAATGATAGAGAGAGATTATGATAGAGACAGAGAATGATAGAGAGAGAATGATAGAGAGAGAGAGAATGATAGAGAAAGAGAATGATAGAGAGAGAGGGAGAATGATGGAGAGAGAGAATGATAGTGAGAGAATGATAGAGAGAGAGAATGATAGAGAGAGAGAATGATGGAGAGAGAGAATGATAGAGAGAGCGAATGATAGAGAGAGGGAATGATAGGGAGAGATAATGATAGAGAGAGATAATGATAGAGACAGAGAATGATAGAGAGAGAATGATAGAGAGAGAATGATAGAGAGAGAGAATGATAGAGAGAGGGAATGATAGAGAGGGATAATGATAGAGAGAGAGAGATAATGATAGAGAAAGAGAATGATAGAGAGAGAGAATGATAGTGAGAGAGAATGATAGTGAGTGAGAATGATAGAGAGAGAGAGAATGATAGAGAAAGCGAAAATGATGGAGAGAGAGAATGATAGAGAGAGAGAATGATAGAGAAAGAGAATGATAGAGAGAAAGAATGATAGAGAGAGAGAATGATAGAGAAAGAGAATGATAGAGGGAGAGAATGATAGAGAGAGGGAATGATAAAGAGAGAATGATAGAGAGAGAGAATGATAGAGAGAGAGAATGATAGAGAAAGAGAATGATAGAGAGAGAGAATGATAGAGAGAGGGAATGATAGAGAGAGAATGATAGAGAGAGATAATGATAGAGACCGAGAATGATAGAGAGAGAGAATGATAGAGAGAGAGAATGATACAGAGAGAGAATGAAAGAGAGAGAGAATGATAGAGAGAGAGAATGATAGAGAGAGAGAATGATAGAGAGAAAGAATGATAGAGAGAGAGAATGATAGAGAAAGAGAATGATAGAGGGAGAGAATGATAGAGAGAGGGAATGATAAAGAGAGAATGATAGAGAGAGAGAATGATAGAGAGAGAGAATGATAGAGAAAGAGAATGATAGAGAGAGAGAATGATAGAGAGAGGGAATGATAAAGAGAGAATGATAGAGAGAGATAATGATAGAGACAGAGAATGATAGAGAGAGAATAATAGAGAGAGAGAATGATAGAGAGAGGGAATGATAGAGAGAGAATGATAGAGAGAGATAATGATAGAGACCGAGAATGATAGAGAGAGAGAATGATAGAGAAAGAGAATAATAGAGAGAGAGAATGATAGAGAGAGGGAATGATAGAGAGACAATGATAGAGAGAGATAATGATAGAGCCAGATAATGATAGAGAGAGTATGATAGAGAGAGAGAATGATAGAAAGAGAATGATAGAGAGAGAGAATGATAGAGAGAGAGAATGATAGAGACAGAGAATGATAGAGAGAGAGAATGATAGAGAAAGAGAATGATAGAGAGAGAGAATGATAGAGAGAGGGAATGATAGAGAGAGAATGATAGAGAGAGATAATGATAGAGACAGAGAATGATAGAGAGATAATGATAGACAGAGAATGATAGAGAGAGAGAATGATAGAGAGAGAATGATAGAGAGAGAGAGAATGTTAAAGAGAATGATGGAGAGAGAGAATGATAGTGAGAGAATGATAGAGAGAGAATGATAGAGAGAGAGAATGATAGAGAGAGGGAATGATAGAGAGAGATAATGATAGAGACAGAGAATGATAGCGAGAGAATGATAGAGAGAGAGAATGATAGTGAGAGAGAATGATAGAGAGAGAGAGAATGATAGAGAAAGCGAAAATGATGAAGAGAGAGAATGATGGAGAGAGAGAATGATGGAGAGAGAGAATGATAGAGAGAGAATGATACAGAGAGAGAATGATAGAGAGAGAGAATAATAGAGAGAGAGAATGATAGAGAGAGAGAATGATAGAAAGAGAATGATAGAGAGAGAGAATGATAGAGATAGAGAATGATAGAGAAAGAGAATGATAGAGAGAGAGAATGATAGAGAGAGGGAATGATAAAGAGAGAATGATAGAGAGAGATAATGATAGAGACAGAGAATGATAGAGACAGAGAATGATAGAGAGAGAATGATAGAGAGAGGGAATTATATCGAGAGAATGATAGAGAGAGGGAATTATATCGAGAGAATGATAGAGAGAGATAATGATAGAGCCAGAGAATGATAGAGAGAGTATGATAGAACGAGAAAATGATAGAAAGAGAATGATAGAGAGAGAGAATGATAGACAGAGAGAATGATAGAGACCGAGAATGATAGAGAGAGAGAATGATAGAGAAAGAGAATGATAGAGACAGAGAATGATAGAGAGAGAGAGAATGATAGAGAAAGCGAAAATGATGAAGAGAGAGAATGATGGAGAGAGAGAATGATAGAGAGAGAGAATGATAGAGAGAGAATGATACAGAGAGAGAATGATAGAGAGAGAGAATGATAGAGAGAGAGAATGATAGAGAGAGAGAATGATAGAGAGAGAGAATGATAGAAAGAGAATGATAGAGAGAGAGAATGATAGAGAGAGAGAATGATAGAGAAAGAGAATGATAGAGAGAGAGAATGATAGAGAGAGGGAATGATAAAGAGAGAATGATAGAGAGAGATAATGATAGAGACAGAGAATGATAGAGAGAGAGAATGATAGAGAAAGAGAATGATAGAGAGAGAGAATGATAGAGAGAGGGAATGATAGAGAGAGAATGATAGAGAGAGATAATGATAGAGCCAGAGAATGATAGAGAGAGAGAATGATAGAGAGAGGGAATGATAGAGAGAGAATGATAGAGAGAGATAATGATAGAGCCAGAGAATGATAGAGAGAGTATGATAGACGGAGAATAATAGAGAGAGAGAATGATAGAGAGAGAGAGAATGTTAAAGAGAATGATAGCGAGAGAATGATGGAGAGAGAGAATGATAGTGAGAGAATGATAGAGAAAGAGAATGATAGAGAGAACATGATAGAGAGAGAATGATAGAGAGAGATAATGATAGACAGAGAATGATAGACAGAGAGAATGATAGAGAGAGAATGATAGAGAGAGAGAATGATAGAGAGAGGGAATGATAGAGAGAGATTATGATAGAGACAGAGAATGATAGAGAGAGAATGCTAGAGAGAGAGAGAATGATAGAGAAAGAGAATGATAGAGAGAGAGGGAGAATGATGGAGAGAGAGAATGATAGTGAGAGAATGATAGAGAGAGAGAATGATGGAGAGAGAGAATGATAGAGAGAGCGAATGATAGAGAGAGGGAATGATAGGGAGAGATAATGATAGAGAGAGATAATGATAGAGACAGAGAATGATAGAGAGAGAATGATAGAGAGAGAATGATAGAGAGAGAGAATGATAGAGAGAGGGAATGATAGAGAGGGATAATGATAGAGAGAGAGAGAATGATAGAGAAAGAGAATGATAGAGAGAGAGAGAATGTTAGTGAGAGAGAATGATAGTGAGTGAGAATGATAGAGAGAGAGAGAATGATAGAGAAAGCGAAAATGATGGAGAGAGAGAATGATGGAGAGAGAGAATGATAGAGAGAGAGAATGATACAGAGAGAGAATGAAAGAGAGAGAGAATGATAGAGAGAGAGAATGATAGAGAGAGAGAATGATAGAGAGAAAGAATGATAGAGAGAGAGAATGATAGAGAAAGAGAATGATAGAGGGAGAGAATGATAGAGAGAGGGAATGATAAAGAGAGAATGATAGAGAGAGAGAATGATAGAGAGAGAGAATGATAGAGAAAGAGAATGATAGAGAGAGAGAATGATAGAGAGAGATAATGATAGAGCCAGAGAATGATAGAGAGAGTATGATAGAGAGAGGGAATGATAGAGGGAGAATGATAGAAAGAGAGAATGATAGAGAGAGAGAATGATAGAGAAAGAGAATGATAGAAAGAGAGAATGATGGAGAAAGAGAATGATAGAGAGAGAGAATGATAGAGAGAGGGAATGATAGAGAGAGAATGATAGAGAGAGATAATGATAGAGACAGAGAATGATAGAGAGATAATGATAGACAGCGAATAATAGAGAGCGAGAATGATAGAGAGAGAGAGAATGTTAAAGAGAATGATAGCGAGAGAATGATGGAGAGAGAGAATGATAGTGAGAGAATGATAGAGAAAGAGAATGATAGAGAGAACATGGTAGAGAGAGAATGATAGAGAGAGATAATGATAGACAGAGAATGATAGACAGAGAGAATGATAGAGAGAGAATGATAGAGAGAGAGAATGATAGAGAGAGGGAATGATAGAGAGAGATTATGATAGAGACAGAGAATGATAGAGAGAGAATGATAGAGAGAGAGAGAATGATAGAGAAAGAGAATGATAGAGAGAGAGGGAGAATGATGGAGAGAGAGAATGATAGTGAGAGAATGATAGAGAGAGAGAATGATAGAGAGAGAGAATGATGGAGAGAGAGAATGATAGAGAGAGCGAATGATAGAGAGAGGGAATGATAGGGAGAGATAATGATAGAGAGAGATAATGATAGAGACAGAGAATGATAGAGAGAGAATGATAGAGAGAGAATGATAGAGAGAGAGAATGATAGAGAGAGGGAATGATAGAGAGGGATACTGATAGAGAGAGAGAGAATGATAGAGAAAGAGAATGATAGAGAGAGAGAATGATAGTGAGAGAGAATGATAGTGAGTGAGAATGATAGAGAGAGAGAGAATGATAGAGAAAGCGAAAATGATGGAGAGAGAGAATGATGGAGAGAGAGAATGATAGAGAGAGAGAATGATACAGAGAGAGAATGAAAGAGAGAGAGAATGATAGAGAGAGAGAATGATAGAGAGAGAGAATGATAGAGAGAAAGAATGATAGAGAGAGAGAATGATAGAGAAAGAGAATGATAGAGAGAGAGAATGATAGAGAAAGGGAATGATAGAGAGAGAATGATAGAGAGAGATAATGATAGAGCCAGATAATGATAGAGAGAGTATGATAGAGAGAGAGAATGATAGAAAGAGAATGATAGAGAGATAGAATGATAGAGAGAGAGAATGATAGAGACAGAGAATGATAGAGAGAGAGAATGATAGAGAAAGAGAATGATAGAGAGAGAGAATGATAGAGAGAGGGAATGATAGAGAGAGAATGATAGAGAGAGATAATGATAGAGACAGAGAATGATAGAGAGATAATGATAGACAGAGAATGATAGAGAGAGAGAATGATAGAGAGAGAATGATAGAGAGAGAGAGAATGTTAAAGAGAATGATGGAGAGAGAGAATGATAGTGAGAGAATGATAGAGAGAGAATGATAGAGAGAGAGAATGATAGAGAGAGGGAATGATAGAGAGAGATAATGATAGAGACGGAGAATGATAGCGAGAGAATGATAGAGAGAGAGAATGATAGTGAGAGAGAATGATAGAGAAAGAGAATGATAGAGAGAACATGATAGAGAGAGAATGATAGAGAGAGATAATGATAGACAGAGCATGATAGACAGAGAGAATGATAGAGAGAGAATGATAGAGAGAGAGAATGATAGAGAGAGGGAATGATAGAGAGAGATTATGATAGAGACAGATAATGATAGAGAGAGAATGATAGAGAGAGAGAGAATGATAGAGAAAGAGAATGATAGAGAGAGAGGGAGAATGATGGAGAGAGAGAATGATAGTGAGAGAATGATAGAGAGAGAGAATGATAGAGAGAGAGAATGATAGACAGAGAATGATAGAGAGAGAGAATGATAGAGAGAGAATAATAGAGAGAGAGAATGATAGAGAAAGAGAATGATAGAGAGAGACGGAGAATGATGGAGAGAGAGAATGATAGTGAGAGAATGATAGAGAGAGAGAATGATAGTGAGAGAGAATGTTAGAGAGAGAGAATGATGGAGAGAGAGAATGATAGAGAGAGCGAATGATAGAGAGAGGGAATGATAGGGAGAGATAATGATAGGGACAGAGAATGATAGGGAGAGAATGATAGAGAGAGAGAATGATAGAGAGAGACAGAATGATAGAGAAAGAGAATAATAGAAAGAGAGAATGATAGAGAGAACATGATAGAGAGAGGGAATGATAGAGAGAGATAATGATAGAGAGAGAGAGAATGATAGAGAAAGAGAATGATAGAAAGGGAGAATGATAGTCAGAGAGAATGATAGAGAGAGAGAGAATGATAGAGAAAGAGAAAATGATGGAGAGAGAGAATGATGGAGAGAGAGAATGATAGAGAGAGAGAATGATAGAGAGAGAGAATGATACACAGAGAATGATAGAGAGAGAGAATGATAGAGACAGAGAATGATAGAGAGATTGAAAGAGAGAGAGAATGATAGAGAGAGAGAATGATGGCGAGAGAGAATGATAGAGAGAGAGAATGATAGAGGGAGAATGATAGAGAGAGAGAATGATAGTGGGAGAGAATGATAGAGAGAGAGAATGATAGAGAGAGAATTATAGAGAGAGAGAATGATAGAGAAAGAGAATGATAGAAAGAAAGAATGATAGAGAGAACATGATAGAGAGAGGGAATGATAGAGAGAGAATGATAGACAGAGAAGGACAGAGAGAGAGAATGATAGAGAGAGAATGATAGAGAGAGAGAATGATAGAGAGAGGGAATGATAGAGAGAGATAATGATAGAGACAGAGAATGATAGAGAGAGAATGATAGAGAGAGAGAATGATAGAGAGAGATAATGATAAAGACAGAGAATGATAGAGAGAGAATGATAGAGAGAGAGAATGATAGAGAGAGGGAATGATAGAGAGATAATAATAGAAAGAGATAATGATAGAGACCGAGAATGATAGAGAGAGAGAATGATAGAGAAAGAGAATGATAGAGAGAGAGAATGATAGAGAGAGATAATGATAGAGCCAGAGAATGATAGAGAGAGTATGATAGAGAGAGGGAATGATAGAGGGAGAATGATAGAAAGAGAGAATGATAGAGAGAGAGAATGATAGAGAAAGAGAATGATAGAAAGAGAGAATGATGGAGAAAGAGAATGATAGAGAGAGAGAATGATAGAGAGAGGGAATGATAGAGAGAGAATGATAGAGAGCGATAATGATAGAGACAGAGAATGATAGAGAGATAATGATAGACAGAGAATAATAGAGAGAGAGAATGATAGAGAGAGAGAGAATGTTAAAGAGAATGATAGCGAGAGAATGATGGAGAGAGAGAATGATAGTGAGAGAATGATAGAGAAAGAGAATGATAGAGAGAACATGATAGAGAGAGAATGATAGAGAGAGATAATGATAGACAGAGAATGATAGACAGAGAGAATGATAGAGAGAGAATGATAGAGAGAGAGAATGATAGAGAGAGGGAATGATAGAGAGAGATTATGATAGAGACAGAGAATGATAGAGAGAGAATGATAGAGAGAGAGAGAATGATAGAGAAAGAGAATGATAGAGAGAGAGGGAGAATGATGGAGAGAGAGAATGATAGTGAGAGAATGATAGAGAGAGAGAATGATAGAGAGAGAGAATGATGGAGAGAGAGAATGATAGAGAGAGCGAATGATAGTGAGAGGGAATGATAGGGAGAGATAATGATAGAGAGAGATAATGATAGAGACAGAGAATGATAGAGAGAGAATGATAGAGAGAGAATGATAGAGAGAGAGAATGATAGAGAGAGGGAATGATAGAGAGGGATAATGATAGAGAGAGAGAGAATGATAGAGAAAGAGAATGATAGAGAGAGAGAATGATAGTGAGAGAGAATGATAGTGAGTGAGAATGATAGAGAGAGAGAGAATGATAGAGAAAGCGAAAATGATGGAGTGAGAGAATGATGGAGAGAGAGAATGATAGAGAGAGAGAATGATACAGAGAGAGAATGAAAGAGAGAGAGAATGATAGAGAGAGAGAATGATAGAGAGAGAGAATGATAGAGAGAAAGAATAATAGAGAGAGAGAATGATAGAGAAAGAGAATGATAGAGGGAGAGAATGATAGAGAGAGGGAATGATAAAGAGAGAATGATAGAGAGAGAGAATGATAGAGAGAGAGAATGATAGAGAAAGAGAATGATAGAGAGAGAGAATGATAGAGAGAGGGAATGATAAAGAGAGAATGATAGAGAGAGATAATGATAGAGACAGAGAATGATAGAGAGAGAATAATAGAGAGAGAGAATGATAGAGAGAGAGAATGATAGAGAAAGAGAATGATAGAGAGAGAGAATGATAGAGACAGAGAATGATAGAGAGAGAATAATAGAGAGAGATAATGATAGAGACAGAGAATGATAGAGAGAGAATGATAGAGAAAGAGAATGATAGAGAGAGAGAATGATAGAGAGAGGGAATGATAGAGAGAGAATGATAGAGAGAGATAATGATAGAGACAGAGAATGATAGAGAGATAATGATAGACAGAGAATGATAGAGAGAGAGAATGATAGAGAGAGAATGATAGAGAGAGAGAGAATGTTAAAGAGAATGATGGAGAGAGAGAATGATAGTGAGAGAATGATAGAGAGAGAATGATAGAGAGAGAGAATGATAGAGAGAGGGAATGATAGAGAGAGATAATGATAGAGACGGAGAATGATAGCGAGAGAATGATAGAGAGAGAGAATGATAGTGAGAGAGAATGATAGAGAAAGAGAATGATAGAGAGAACATGATAGAGAGAGAATGATAGAGAGAGATAATGATAGACAGAGCATGATAGACAGAGAGAATGATAGAGAGAGAATGATAGAGAGAGAGAATGATAGAGAGAGGGAATGATAGAGAGAGATTATGATAGAGACAGAGAATGATAGAGAGAGAATGATAGAGAGAGAGAGAATGATAGAGAAAGAGAATGATAGAGAGAGAGGGAGAATGATGGAGAGAGAGAATGATAGTGAGAGAATGATAGAGAGAGAGAATGATAGAGAGAGAGAATGATAGACAGAGAATGATAGAGAGAGAGAATGATAGAGAGAGAATAATAGAGAGAGAGAATGATAGAGACAGAGAATGATAGAGAGAGACGGAGAATGATGGAGAGAGAGAATGATAGTGAGAGAATGATAGAGAGAGAGAATGATAGTGAGAGAGAATGTTAGAGAGAGAGAATGATGGAGAGAGAGAATGATAGAGAGAGCGAATGATAGAGAGAGGGAATGATAGGGAGAGATAATGATAGGGACAGAGAATGATAGGGAGAGAATGATAGAGAGAGAGAATGATAGAGAGAGACAGAATGATAGAGAAAGAGAATAATAGAAAGAGAGAATGATAGAGAGAACATGATAGAGAGAGGGAATGATAGAGAGAGATAATGATAGAGAGAGAGAGAATGATAGAGAAAGAGAATGATAGAAAGGGAGAATGATAGTCAGAGAGAATGATAGAGAGATAGAGAATGATAGAGAAAGAGAAAATGATGGAGAGAGAGAATGATGGAGAGAGAGAATGATAGAGAGAGAGAATGATAGAGAGAGAGAATGATAGACAGAGAATGATAGAGAGAGAGAATGATAGAGACAGAGAATGATAGAGAGATTGAAAGAGAGAGAGAATGATAGAGAGAGAGAATGATGGCGAGAGAGAATGATAGAGAGAGAGAATGATAGAGGGAGAATGATAGAGAGAGAGAATGATAGTGGGAGAGAATGATAGAGAGAGAGAATGATAGAGAGAGAATTATAGAGAGAGAGAATGATAGAGAAAGAGAATGATAGAAAGAAAGAATGATAGAGAGAACATGATAGAGAGAGGGAATGATAGAGAGAGAATGATAGACAGAGAAGGACAGAGAGAGAGAATGATAGAGAGAGAATGATAGAGAGAGAGAATGATAGAGAGAGGGAATGATAGAGAGAGATAATGATAGAGACAGAGAATGATAGAGAGAGAATGATAGAGAGAGAGAATGATAGAGAGAGATAATGATAAAGACAGAGAATGATAGAGAGAGAATGATAGAGAGAGAGAATGATAGAGAGAGGGAATGATAGAGAGATAATAATAGAAAGAGATAATGATAGAGAACGAGAATGATAGAGGGAGAGAATGATAGAGAAAGAGAATGATAGAGAGAGAGAATGATAGAGAGAGATAATGATAGAGCCAGAGAATGATAGAGAGAGTATGATAGAGAGAGGGAATGATAGAGGGAGAATGATAGAAAGAGAGAATGATAGAGAGAGAGAATGATAGAGAAAGAGAATGATAGAAAGAGAGAATGATGGAGAAAGAGAATGATAGAGAGAGAGAATGATAGAGAGAGGGAATGATAGAGAGAGAATGATAGAGAGAGATAATGATAGAGACAGAGAATGATAGAGAGATAATGATAGACAGAGAATAATAGAGAGAGAGAATGATAGAGAGAGAGAGAATGTTAAAGAGAATGATAGCGAGAGAATGATGGAGAGAGAGAATGATAGTGAGAGAATGATAGAGAAAGAGAATGATAGAGAGAACATGATAGAGAGAGAATGATAGAGAGAGATAATGATAGACAGAGAATGATAGACAGAGAGAATGATAGAGAGAGAATGATAGAGAGAGAGAATGATAGAGAGAGGGAATGATAGAGAGAGATTATGATAGAGACAGAGAATGATAGAGAGAGAATGATAGAGAGAGAGAGAATGATAGAGAAAGAGAATGATAGAGAGAGAGGGAGAATGATGGAGAGAGAGAATGATAGTGAGAGAATGATAGAGAGAGAGAATGATAGAGAGAGAGAATGATGGAGAGAGAGAATGATAGAGAGAGCGAATGATAGTGAGAGGGAATGATAGGGAGAGATAATGATAGAGAGAGATAATGATAGAGACAGAGAATGATAGAGAGAGAATGATAGAGAGAGAATGATAGAGAGAGAGAATGATAGAGAGAGGGAATGATAGAGAGAGAGAATGATAGAGAGAAAGAATAATAGAGAGAGAGAATGATAGAGAAAGAGAATGATAGAGGGAGAGAATGATAGAGAGAGGGAATGATAAAGAGAGAATGATAGAGAGAGAGAATGATAGAGAGAGAGAATGATAGAGAAAGAGAATGATAGAGAGAGAGAATGATAGAGAGAGGGAATGATAAAGAGAGAATGATAGAGAGAGATAATGATAGAGACAGAGAATGATAGAGAGAGAATAATAGAGAGAGAGAATGATAGAGAGAGAGAATGATAGAGAAAGAGAATGATAGAGAGAGAGAATGATAGAGACAGAGAATGATAGAGAGAGAATAATAGAGAGAGATAATGATAGAGACAGAGAATGATAGAGAGAGAATGATAGAGAAAGAGAATGATAGAGAGAGAGAATGATAGAGAGAGGGAATGATAGAGAGAGAATGATAGAGAGAGATAATGATAGAGACAGAGAATGATAGAGAGATAATGATAGACAGAGAATGATAGAGAGAGAGAATGATAGAGAGAGAATGATAGAGAGAGAGAGAATGTTAAAGAGAATGATGGAGAGAGAGAATGATAGTGAGAGAATGATAGAGAGAGAATGATAGAGAGAGAGAATGATAGAGAGAGGGAATGATAGAGAGAGATAATGATAGAGACGGAGAATGATAGCGAGAGAATGATAGAGAGAGAGAATGATAGTGAGAGAGAATGATAGAGAAAGAGAATGATAGTGAGAGAATGATAGAGAGAGAATGATAGAGAGAGAGAATGATAGAGAGAGGGAATGATAGAGAGAGATAATGATAGAGACAGAGAATGATAGCGAGAGAATGATAGAGAGAGAGAATGATAGAGAGAAAGAATGATAGAGAGAGAGAATGATAGAGAAAGAGAATGATAGAGGGAGAGAATGATAGAGAGAGGGAATGATAAAGAGAGAATGATAGAGAGAGAGAATGATAGAGAGAGAGAATGATAGAGAAAGAGAATGATAGAGAGAGAGAATGATAGAGAGAGATAATGATAGAGCCAGAGAATGATAGAGAGAGTATGATAGAGAGAGGGAATGATGGAGGGAGAATGATAGAAAGAGAGAATGATAGAGAGAGAGAATGATAGAGAAAGAGAATGATAGAAAGAGAGAATGATGGAGAAAGAGAATGATAGAGAGAGAGAATGATAGAGAGAGGGAATGATAGAGAGAGAATAATAGAGAGAGATAATGATAGAGACAGAGAATGATAGAGAGATAATGATAGACAGAGAATAATAGAGAGAGAGAATGATAGAGAGAGAGAGAATGTTAAAGAGAATGATAGCGAGAGAATGATGGAGAGAGAGAATGATAGTGAGAGAATGATAGAGAAAGAGAATGATAGAGAGAACATGATAGAGAGAGAATGATAGAGAGAGATAATGATAGACAGAGAATGATAGACAGAGAGAATGATAGAGAGAGAGAGAATGATAGAGAAAGCGAAAATGATGAAGAGAGAGAATGATGGAGAGCGAGAATGATAGAGAGAGAGAATGATAGAGAGAGAATGATACAGAGAGAGAATGATAGAGAGAGAGAATGATAGAGAGAGAGAATGATAGAGAGAGAGAATGATAGAGAGAGAGAATGATAGAAAGAGAATGATAGAGAGAGAGAATGATAGAGAGAGAGAGAATGATAGAGAAAGAGAATGATAGAGAGAGAGAATGATAGAGAGAGGGAATGATAAAGAGAGAATGATAGAGAGAGATAATGATAGAGACAGAGAATGATAGAGAGAGAGAATGATAGAGAAAGAGAATGATAGAGAGAGAGAATGATAGAGAGAGGGAATGATAGAGAGAGAATGATAGAGAGAGATAATGATAGAGCCAGAGAATGATAGAGAGAGAGAATGATAGAGAGAGGGAATGATAGAGAGAGAATGATAGAGAGAGATAATGATAGAGCCAGAGAATGATAGAGAGAGTATGATAGACGGAGAATAATAGAGAGAGAGAATGATAGAGAGAGAGAGAATGTTAAAGAGAATGATAGCGAGAGAATGATGGAGAGAGAGAATGATAGTGAGAGAATGATAGAGAAAGAGAATGATAGAGAGAACATGATAGAGAGAGAATGATAGAGAGAGATAATGATAGACAGAGAATGATAGACAGAGAGAATGATAGAGAGAGAATGATAGAGAGAGAGAATGATAGAGAGAGGGAATGATAGAGAGAGATTATGATAGAGACAGAGAATGATAGAGAGAGAATGATAGAGAGAGAGAGAATGATAGAGAAAGAGAATGATAGAGAGAGAGGGAGAATGATGGAGAGAGAGAATGATAGTGAGAGAATGATAGAGAGAGAGAATGATAGAGAGAGAGAATGATGGAGAGAGAGAATGATAGAGAGAGCGAATGATAGAGAGAGGGAATGATAGGGAGAGATAATGATAGAGAGAGATAATGATAGAGACAGAGAATGATAGAGAGAGAATGATAGAGAGAGAATGATAGAGAGAGAGAATGATAGAGAGAGGGAATGATAGAGAGGGATAATGATAGAGAGAGAGAGAATGATAGAGAAAGAGAATGATAGAGAGAGAGAATGATAGTGAGAGAGAATGATAGTGAGTGAGAATGATAGAGAGAGAGAGAATGATAGAGAAAGCGAAAATGATGGAGTGAGAGAATGATGGAGAGAGAGAATGATAGAGAGAGAGAATGATACAGAGAGAGAATGAAAGAGAGAGAGAATGATAGAGAGAGAGAATGATAGAGAGAGAGAATGATAGAGAGAAAGAATAATAGAGAGAGAGAATGATAGAGAAAGAGAATGATAGAGGGAGAGAATGATAGAGAGAGGGAATGATAAAGAGAGAATGATAGAGAGAGAGAATGATAGAGAGAGAGAATGATAGAGAAAGAGAATGATAGAGAGAGAGAATGATAGAGAGAGGGAATGATAAAGAGAGAATGATAGAGAGAGATAATGATAGAGACAGAGAATGATAGAGAGAGAATAATAGAGAGAGAGAATGATAGAGAGAGAGAATGATAGAGAAAGAGAATGATAGAGAGAGAGAATGATAGAGACAGAGAATGATAGAGAGAGAATAATAGAGAGAGATAATGATAGAGACAGAGAATGATAGAGAGAGAATGATAGAGAAAGAGAATGATAGAGAGAGAGAATGATAGAGAGAGGGAATGATAGAGAGAGAATGATAGAGAGAGATAATGATAGAGACAGAGAATGATAGAGAGATAATGATAGACAGAGAATGATAGAGAGAGAGAATGATAGAGAGAGAATGATAGAGAGAGAGAGAATGTTAAAGAGAATGATGGAGAGAGAGAATGATAGTGAGAGAATGATAGAGAGAGAATGATAGAGAGAGAGAATGATAGAGAGAGGGAATGATAGAGAGAGATAATGATAGAGACGGAGAATGATAGCGAGAGAATGATAGAGAGAGAGAATGATAGTGAGAGAGAATGATAGAGAAAGAGAATGATAGAGAGAACATGATAGAGAGAGAATGATAGAGAGAGATAATGATAGACAGAGCATGATAGACAGAGAGAATGATAGAGAGAGAATGATAGAGAGAGAGAATGATAGAGAGAGGGAATGATAGAGAGAGATTATGATAGAGACAGAGAATGATAGAGAGAGAATGATAGAGAGAGAGAGAATGATAGAGAAAGAGAATGATAGAGAGAGAGGGAGAATGATGGAGAGAGAGAATGATAGTGAGAGAATGATAGAGAGAGAGAATGATAGAGAGAGAGAATGATAGACAGAGAATGATAGAGAGAGAGAATGATAGAGAGAGAATAATAGAGAGAGATAATGATAGAGACAGAGAATGATAGAGAGAGAATGATAGAGAAAGAGAATGATAGAGAGAGAGAATGATAGAGAGAGGGAATGATAGAGAGAGAATGATAGAGAGAGATAATGATAGAGACAGAGAATGATAGAGAGATAATGATAGACAGAGAATGATAGAGAGAGAGAATGATAGAGAGAGAATGATAGAGAGAGAGAGAATGTTAAAGAGAATGATGGAGAGAGAGAATGATAGTGAGAGAATGATAGAGAGAGAATGATAGAGAGAGAGAATGATAGAGAGAGGGAATGATAGAGAGAGATAATGATAGAGACGGAGAATGATAGCGAGAGAATGATAGAGAGAGAGAATGATAGTGAGAGAGAATGATAGAGAAAGAGAATGATAGAGAGAACATGATAGAGAGAGAATGATAGAGAGAGATAATGATAGACAGAGCATGATAGACAGAGAGAATGATAGAGAGAGAATGATAGAGAGAGAGAATGATAGAGAGAGGGAATGATAGAGAGAGATTATGATAGAGACAGAGAATGATAGAGAGAGAATGATAGAGAGAGAGAGAATGATAGAGAAAGAGAATGATAGAGAGAGAGGGAGAATGATGGAGAGAGAGAATGATAGTGAGAGAATGATAGAGAGAGAGAATGATAGAGAGAGAGAATGATAGACAGAGAATGATAGAGAGAGAGAATGATAGAGAGAGAATAATAGAGAGAGAGAATGATAGAGACAGAGAATGATAGAGAGAGACGGAGAATGATGGAGAGAGAGAATGATAGTGAGAGAATGATAGAGAGAGGGAATGATAGAGAGAGAATGATAGAGAGAGATAATGATAGAGCCAGATAATGATAGAGAGAGTATGATAGAGAGAGAGAATGATAGAAAGAGAATGATAGAGAGAGAAAATGATAGAGAGAGAGAATGATAGAGACAGAGAATGATAGAGAGAGAGAATGATAGAGAAAGAGAATGATAGAGAGAGAGAATGATAGAGAGAGGGAATGATAGAGAGAGAATGATAGAGAGAGATAATGATAGAGACAGAGAATGATAGAGAGATAATGATAGACAGAGAATGATAGAGAGAGAGAATGATAGAGAGAGAATGATAGAGAGAGAGAGAATGTTAAAGAGAATGATGGAGAGAGAGAATGATAGTGAGAGAATGATAGAGAGAGAATGATAGAGAGAGAGAATGATAGAGAGAGGGAATGATAGAGAGAGATAATGATAGAGACAGAGAATGATAGCGAGAGAATGATAGAGAGAGAGAATGATAGAGAGAAAGAATGATAGAGAGAGAGAATGATAGAGAAAGAGAATGATAGAGGGAGAGAATGATAGAGAGAGGGAATGATAAAGAGAGAATGATAGAGAGAGAGAATGATAGAGAGAGAGAATGATAGAGAAAGAGAATGATAGAGAGAGAGAATGATAGAGAGAGATAATGATAGAGCCAGAGAATGATAGAGAGAGTATGATAGAGAGAGGGAATGATGGAGGGAGAATGATAGAAAGAGAGAATGATAGAGAGAGAGAATGATAGAGAAAGAGAATGATAGAAAGAGAGAATGATGGAGAAAGAGAATGATAGAGAGAGAGAATGATAGAGAGAGGGAATGATAGAGAGAGAATAATAGAGAGAGATAATGATAGAGACAGAGAATGATAGAGAGATAATGATAGACAGAGAATAATAGAGAGAGAGAATGATAGAGAGAGAGAGAATGTTAAAGAGAATGATAGCGAGAGAATGATGGAGAGAGAGAATGATAGTGAGAGAATGATAGAGAAAGAGAATGATAGAGAGAACATGATAGAGAGAGAATGATAGAGAGAGATAATGATAGACAGAGAATGATAGACAGAGAGAATGATAGAGAGAGAGAGAATGATAGAGAAAGCGAAAATGATGAAGAGAGAGAATGATGGAGAGCGAGAATGATAGAGAGAGAGAATGATAGAGAGAGAATGATACAGAGAGAGAATGATAGAGAGAGAGAATGATAGAGAGAGAGAATGATAGAGAGAGAGAATGATAGAGAGAGAGAATGATAGAAAGAGAATGATAGAGAGAGAGAATGATAGAGAGAGAGAGAATGATAGAGAAAGAGAATGATAGAGAGAGAGAATGATAGAGAGAGGGAATGATAAAGAGAGAATGATAGAGAGAGATAATGATAGAGACAGAGAATGATAGAGAGAGAGAATGATAGAGAAAGAGAATGATAGAGAGAGAGAATGATAGAGAGAGGGAATGATAGAGAGAGAATGATAGAGAGAGATAATGATAGAGCCAGAGAATGATAGAGAGAGAGAATGATAGAGAGAGGGAATGATAGAGAGAGAATGATAGAGAGAGATAATGATAGAGCCAGAGAATGATAGAGAGAGTATGATAGACGGAGAATAATAGAGAGAGAGAATGATAGAGAGAGAGAGAATGTTAAAGAGAATGATAGCGAGAGAATGATGGAGAGAGAGAATGATAGTGAGAGAATGATAGAGAAAGAGAATGATAGAGAGAACATGATAGAGAGAGAATGATAGAGAGAGATAATGATAGACAGAGAATGATAGACAGAGAGAATGATAGAGAGAGAATGATAGAGAGAGAGAATGATAGAGAGAGGGAATGATAGAGAGAGATTATGATAGAGACAGAGAATGATAGAGAGAGAATGATAGAGAGAGAGAGAATGATAGAGAAAGAGAATGATAGAGAGAGAGGGAGAATGATGGAGAGAGAGAATGATAGTGAGAGAATGATAGAGAGAGAGAATGATAGAGAGAGAGAATGATGGAGAGAGAGAATGATAGAGAGAGCGAATGATAGAGAGAGGGAATGATAGGGAGAGATAATGATAGAGAGAGATAATGATAGAGACAGAGAATGATAGAGAGAGAATGATAGAGAGAGAATGATAGAGAGAGAGAATGATAGAGAGAGGGAATGATAGAGAGGGATAATGATAGAGAGAGAGAGAATGATAGAGAAAGAGAATGATAGAGAGAGAGAATGATAGTGAGAGAGAATGATAGTGAGTGAGAATGATAGAGAGAGAGAGAATGATAGAGAAAGCGAAAATGATGGAGTGAGAGAATGATGGAGAGAGAGAATGATAGAGAGAGAGAATGATACAGAGAGAGAATGAAAGAGAGAGAGAATGATAGAGAGAGAGAATGATAGAGAGAGAGAATGATAGAGAGAAAGAATAATAGAGAGAGAGAATGATAGAGAAAGAGAATGATAGAGGGAGAGAATGATAGAGAGAGGGAATGATAAAGAGAGAATGATAGAGAGAGAGAATGATAGAGAGAGAGAATGATAGAGAAAGAGAATGATAGAGAGAGAGAATGATAGAGAGAGGGAATGATAAAGAGAGAATGATAGAGAGAGATAATGATAGAGACAGAGAATGATAGAGAGAGAATAATAGAGAGAGAGAATGATAGAGAGAGAGAATGATAGAGAAAGAGAATGATAGAGAGAGAGAATGATAGAGACAGAGAATGATAGAGAGAGAATAATAGAGAGAGATAATGATAGAGACAGAGAATGATAGAGAGAGAATGATAGAGAAAGAGAATGATAGAGAGAGAGAATGATAGAGAGAGGGAATGATAGAGAGAGAATGATAGAGAGAGATAATGATAGAGACAGAGAATGATAGAGAGATAATGATAGACAGAGAATGATAGAGAGAGAGAATGATAGAGAGAGAATGATAGAGAGAGAGAGAATGTTAAAGAGAATGATGGAGAGAGAGAATGATAGTGAGAGAATGATAGAGAGAGAATGATAGAGAGAGAGATTGATAGAGAGAGGGAATGATAGAGAGAGATAATGATAGAGACGGAGAATGATAGCGAGAGAATGATAGAGAGAGAGAATGATAGTGAGAGAGAATGATAGAGAAAGAGAATGATAGAGAGAACATGATAGAGAGAGAATGATAGAGAGAGATAATGATAGACAGAGCATGATAGACAGAGAGAATGATAGAGAGAGAATGATAGAGAGAGAGAATGATAGAGAGAGGGAATGATAGAGAGAGATTATGATAGAGACAGAGAATGATAGAGAGAGAATGATAGAGAGAGAGAGAATGATAGAGAAAGAGAATGATAGAGAGAGAGGGAGAATGATGGAGAGAGAGAATGATAGTGAGAGAATGATAGAGAGAGAGAATGATAGAGAGAGAGAATGATAGACAGAGAATGATAGAGAGAGAGAATGATAGAGAGAGAATAATAGAGAGAGAGAATGATAGAGACAGAGAATGATAGAGAGAGACGGAGAATGATGGAGAGAGAGAATGATAGTGAGAGAATGATAGAGAGAGAGAATGATAGTGAGAGAGAATGTTAGAGAGAGAGAATGATGGAGAGAGAGAATGATAGAGAGAGCGAATGATAGAGAGAGGGAATGATAGGGAGAGTTAATGATAGGGACAGAGAATGATAGGGAGAGAATGATAGAGAGAGAGAATGATAGAGAGAGACAGAATGATAGAGAAAGAGAATAATAGAAAGAGAGAATGATAGAGAGAACATGATAGAGAGAGGGAATGATAGAGAGAGATAATGATAGAGAGAGAGAGAATGATAGAGAAAGAGAATGATAGAAAGGGAGAATGATAGTCAGAGAGAATGATAGAGAGAGAGAGAATGATAGAGAAAGAGAAAATGATGGAGAGAGAGAATGATGGAGAGAGAGAATGATAGAGAGAGAGAATGATAGAGAGAGAGAATGATAGACAGAGAATGATAGAGAGAGAGAATGATAGAGACAGAGAATGATAGAGAGATTGAAAGAGAGAGAGAATGATAGAGAGAGAGAATGATGGCGAGAGAGAATGATAGAGAGAGAGAATGATAGAGGGAGAATGATAGAGAGAGAGAATGATAGTGGGAGAGAATGATAGAGAGAGAGAATGATAGAGAGAGAATTATAGAGAGAGAGAATGATAGAGAAAGAGAATGATAGAAAGAAAGAATGATAGAGAGAACATGATAGAGAGAGGGAATGATAGAGAGAGAATGATAGACAGAGAAGGACAGAGAGAGAGAATGATAGAGAGAGAATGATAGAGAGAGAGAATGATAGAGAGAGGGAATGATAGAGAGAGATAATGATAGAGACAGAGAATGATAGAGAGAGAATGATAGAGAGAGAGAATGATAGAGAGAGATAATGATAAAGACAGAGAATGATAGAGAGAGAATGATAGAGAGAGAGAATGATAGAGAGAGGGAATGATAGAGAGATAATAATAGAAAGAGATAATGATAGAGACCGAGAATGATAGAGAGAGAGAATGATAGAGAAAGAGAATTATAGAGAGAGAGAATGATAGAGAGAGATAATGATAGAGCCAGAGAATGATAGAGAGAGTATGATAGAGAGAGGGAATGATAGAGGGAGAATGATAGAAAGAGAGAATGATAGAGAGAGAGAATGATAGAGAAAGAGAATGATAGAAAGAGAGAATGATGGAGAAAGAGAATGATAGAGAGAGAGAATGATAGAGAGAGGGAATGATAGAGAGAGAATGATAGAGAGAGATAATGATAGAGACAGAGAATGATAGAGAGATAATGATAGACAGAGAATAATAGAGAGAGAGAATGATAGAGAGAGAGAGAATGTTAAAGAGAATGATAGCGAGAGAATGATGGAGAGAGAGAATGATAGTGAGAGAATGATAGAGAAAGAGAATGATAGAGAGAACATGATAGAGAGAGAATGATAGAGAGAGATAATGATAGACAGAGAATGATAGACAGAGAGAATGATAGAGAGAGAATGATAGAGAGAGAGAATGATAGAGAGAGGGAATGATAGAGAGAGATTATGATAGAGACAGAGAATGATAGAGAGAGAATGATAGAGAGAGAGAGAATGATAGAGAAAGAGAATGATAGAGAGAGAGGGAGAATGATGGAGAGAGAGAATGATAGTGAGAGAATGATAGAGAGAGAGAATGATAGAGAGAGAGAATGATGGAGAGAGAGAATGATAGAGAGAGCGAATGATAGAGAGAGGGAATGATAGGGAGAGATAATGATAGAGAGAGATAATGATAGAGACAGAGAATGATAGAGAGAGAATGATAGAGAGAGAATGATAGAGAGAGAGAATGATAGAGAGAGGGAATGATAGAGAGGGATAATGATAGAGAGAGAGAGAATGATAGAGAAAGAGAATGATAGAGAGAGAGAATGATAGTGAGAGAGAATGATAGTGAGTGAGAATGATAGAGAGAGAGAGAATGATAGAGAAAGCGAAAATGATGGAGAGAGAGAATGATGGAGAGAGAGAATGATAAAGAGAGAGAATGATACAGAGAGGGAATGAAAGAGAGAGAGAATGATAGAGAGAGAGAATGATAGAGAGAGAGAATGATAGAGAGAAAGAATGATAGAGAGAGAGAATGATAGAGAAAGAGAATGATAGAGGGAGAGAATGATAGAGAGAGGGAATGATAAAGAGAGAATGATAGAGAGAGAGAATGATAGAGAGAGAGAATGATAGAGAAAGAGAATGATAGAGAGAGAGAATGATAGAGAGAGGGAATGATAAAGAGAGAATGATAGAGAGAGATAATGATAGAGACAGAGAATGATAGAGAGAGAATAATAGAGAGAGAGAATGATAGAGAGAGGGAATGATAGAGAGAGAATGATAGAGAGAGATAATGATAGAGACCGAGAATGATAGAGAGAGAGAATGATAGAGAAAGAGAATGATAGAGAGAGAGAATGATAGAGAGAGGGAATGATAGAGAGAGAATGATAGAGAGAGATAATGATAGAGCCAGATAATGATAGAGAGAGTATGATAGAGAGAGAGAATGATAGAAAGAGAATGATAGAGAGAGAAAATGATAGAGAGAGAGAATGATAGAGACAGAGAATGATAGAGAGAGAGAATGATAGAGAAAGAGAATGATAGAGAGAGAGAATGATAGAGAGAGGGAATGATAGAGAGAGAATGATAGAGAGAGATAATGATAGAGACAGAGAATGATAGAGAGATAATGATAGACAGAGAATGATAGAGAGAGAGAATGATAGAGAGAGAATGATAGAGAGAGAGAGAATGTTAAAGAGAATGATGGAGAGAGAGAATGATAGTGAGAGAATGATAGAGAGAGAATGATAGAGAGAGAGAATGATAGAGAGAGGGAATGATAGCGAGAGATAATGATAGAGACAGAGAATGATAGCGAGAGAATGATAGAGAGAGAGAATGATAGAGAGAAAGAATGATAGAGAGAGAGAATGATAGAGAAAGAGAATGATAGAGGGAGAGAATGATAGAGAGAGGGAATGATAAAGAGAGAATGATAGAGAGAGAGAATGATAGAGAGAGAGAATGATAGAGAAAGAGAATGATAGAGAGAGAGAATGATAGAGAGAGATAATGATAGAGCCAGAGAATGATAGAGAGAGTATGATAGAGAGAGGGAATGATGGAGGGAGAATGATAGAAAGAGAGAATGATAGAGAGAGAGAATGATAGAGAAAGAGAATGATAGAAAGAGAGAATGATGGAGAAAGAGAATGATAGAGAGAGAGAATGATAGAGAGAGGGAATGATAGAGAGAGAATAATAGAGAGAGATAATGATAGAGACAGAGAATGATAGAGAGATAATGATAGACAGAGAATAATAGAGAGAGAGAATGATAGAGAGAGAGAGAATGTTAAAGAGAATGATAGCGAGAGAATGATGGAGAGAGAGAATGATAGTGAGAGAATGATAGAGAAAGAGAATGATAGAGAGAACATGATAGAGAGAGAATGATAGAGAGAGATAATGATAGACAGAGAATGATAGACAGAGAGAATGATAGAGAGAGAGAGAATGATAGAGAAAGCGAAAATGATGAAGAGAGAGAATGATGGAGAGCGAGAATGATAGAGAGAGAGAATGATAGAGAGAGAATGATACAGAGAGAGAATGATAGAGAGAGAGAATGATAGAGAGAGAGAATGATAGAGAGAGAGAATGATAGAGAGAGAGAATGATAGAAAGAGAATGATAGAGAGAGAGAATGATAGAGAGAGAGAGAATGATAGAGAAAGAGAATGATAGAGAGAGAGAATGATAGAGAGAGGGAATGATAAAGAGAGAATGATAGAGAGAGATAATGATAGAGACAGAGAATGATAGAGAGAGAGAATGATAGAGAAAGAGAATGATAGAGAGAGAGAATGATAGAGAGAGGGAATGATAGAGAGAGAATGATAGAGAGAGATAATGATAGAGCCAGAGAATGATAGAGAGAGAGAATGATAGAGAGAGGGAATGATAGAGAGAGAATGATAGAGAGAGATAATGATAGAGCCAGAGAATGATAGAGAGAGTATGATAGACGGAGAATAATAGAGAGAGAGAATGATAGAGAGAGAGAGAATGTTAAAGAGAATGATAGCGAGAGAATGATGGAGAGAGAGAATGATAGTGAGAGAATGATAGAGAAAGAGAATGATAGAGAGAACATGATAGAGAGAGAATGATAGAGAGAGATAATGATAGACAGAGAATGATAGACAGAGAGAATGATAGAGAGAGAATGATAGAGAGAGAGAATGATAGAGAGAGGGAATGATAGAGAGAGATTATGATAGAGACAGAGAATGATAGAGAGAGAATGATAGAGAGAGAGAGAATGATAGAGAAAGAGAATGATAGAGAGAGAGGGAGAATGATGGAGAGAGAGAATGATAGTGAGAGAATGATAGAGAGAGAGAATGATGGAGAGAGAGAATGATAGAGAGAGCGAATGATAGAGAGAGGGAATGATAGGGAGAGATAATGATAGAGAGAGATAATGATAGAGACAGAGAATGATAGAGAGAGAATGATAGAGAGAGAATGATAGAGAGAGAGAATGATAGAGAGAGGGAATGATAGAGAGGGATAATGATAGAGAGAGAGAGAATGATAGAGAAAGAGAATGATAGAGAGAGAGAGAATGTTAGTGAGAGAGAATGATAGTGAGTGAGAATGATAGAGAGAGAGAGAATGATAGAGAAAGCGAAAATGATGGAGAGAGAGAATGATGGAGAGAGAGAATGATGGAGAGAGAGAATGATAGAGAGAGAGAATGATACAGAGAGAGAATGAAAGAGAGAGAGAATGATAGAGAGAGAGAATGATAGAGAGAGAGAATGATAGAGAGAAAGAATGATAGAGAGAGAGAATGATAGAGAAAGAGAATGATAGAGGGAGAGAATGATAGAGAGAGGGAATGATAAAGAGAGAATGATAGAGAGAGAGAATGATAGAGAGAGAGAATGATAGAGAAAGAGAATGATAGAGAGAGAGAATGATAGAGAGAGGGAATGATAAAGAGAGAATGATAGAGAGAGATAATGATAGAGACAGAGAATGATAGAGAGAGAATAATAGAGAGAGAGAATGATAGAGAGAGAGAATGATAGAGAAAGAGAATGATAGAGAGAGAGAATGATAGAGACAGAGAATGATAGAGAGAGAATAATAGAGAGAGATAATGATAGAGACAGAGAATGATAGAGAGAGAATGATAGAGAAAGAGAATGATAGAGAGAGAGAATGATAGAGAGAGGGAATGATAGAGAGAGAATGATAGAGAGAGATAATGATAGAGACAGAGAATGATAGAGAGATAATGATAGACAGAGAATGATAGAGAGAGAGAATGATAGAGAGAGAATGATAGAGAGAGAGAGAATGTTAAAGAGAATGATGGAGAGAGAGAATGATAGTGAGAGAATGATAGAGAGAGAATGATAGAGAGAGAGAATGATAGAGAGAGGGAATGATAGAGAGAGATAATGATAGAGACGGAGAATGATAGCGAGAGAATGATAGAGAGAGAGAATGATAGTGAGAGAGAATGATAGAGAAAGAGAATGATAGAGAGAACATGATAGAGAGAGAATGATAGAGAGAGATAATGATAGACAGAGCATGATAGACAGAGAGAATGATAGAGAGAGAATGATAGAGAGAGAGAATGATAGAGAGAGGGAATGATAGAGAGAGATTATGATAGAGACAGAGAATGATAGAGAGAGAATGATAGAGAGAGAGAGAATGATAGAGAAAGAGAATGATAGAGAGAGAGGGAGAATGATGGAGAGAGAGAATGATAGTGAGAGAATGATAGAGAGAGAGAATGATAGAGAGAGAGAATGATAGACAGAGAATGATAGAGAGAGAGAATGATAGAGAGAGAATAATAGAGAGAGAGAATGATAGAGACAGAGAATGATAGAGAGAGACGGAGAATGATGGAGAGAGAGAATGATAGTGAGAGAATGATAGAGAGAGAGAATGATAGTGAGAGAGAATGTTAGAGAGAGAGAATGATGGAGAGAGAGAATGATAGAGAGAGCGAATGATAGAGAGAGGGAATGATAGGGAGAGTTAATGATAGGGACAGAGAATGATAGGGAGAGAATGATAGAGAGAGAGAATGATAGAGAGAGACAGAATGATAGAGAAAGAGAATAATAGAAAGAGAGAATGATAGAGAGAACATGATAGAGAGAGGGAATGATAGAGAGAGATAATGATAGAGAGAGAGAGAATGATAGAGAAAGAGAATGATAGAAAGGGAGAATGATAGTCAGAGAGAATGATAGAGAGAGAGAGAATGATAGAGAAAGAGAAAATGATGGAGAGAGAGAATGATGGAGAGAGAGAATGATAGAGAGAGAGAATGATAGAGAGAGAGAATGATAGACAGAGAATGATAGAGAGAGAGAATGATAGAGACAGAGAATGATAGAGAGATTGAAAGAGAGAGAGAATGATAGAGAGAGAGAATGATGGCGAGAGAGAATGATAGAGAGAGAGAATGATAGAGGGAGAATGATAGAGAGAGAGAATGATAGTGGGAGAGAATGATAGAGAGAGAGAATGATAGAGAGAGAATTATAGAGAGAGAGAATGATAGAGAAAGAGAATGATAGAAAGAAAGAATGATAGAGAGAACATGATAGAGAGAGAATGATAGACAGAGAAGGACAGAGAGAGAGAATGATAGAGAGAGAATGATAGAGAGAGAGAATGATAGAGAGAGGGAATGATAGAGAGAGATAATGATAGAGACAGAGAATGATAGAGAGAGAATGATAGAGAGAGAGAATGATAGAGAGAGATAATGATAAAGACAGAGAATGATAGAGAGAGAATGATAGAGAGAGAGAATGATAGAGAGAGGGAATGATAGAGAGATAATAATAGAAAGAGATAATGATAGAGACCGAGAATGATAGAGAGAGAGAATGATAGAGAAAGAGAATGATAGAGAGAGAGAATGATAGAGAGAGATAATGATAGAGCCAGAGAATGATAGAGAGAGTATGATAGAGAGAGGGAATGATAGAGGGAGAATGATAGAAAGAGAGAATGATAGAGAGAGAGAATGATAGAGAAAGAGAATGATAGAAAGAGAGAATAATGGAGAAAGAGAATGATAGAGAGAGAGAATGATAGAGAGAGGGAATGATAGAGAGAGAATGATAGAGAGAGATAATGATAGAGACAGAGAATGATAGAGAGATAATGATAGACAGAGAATAATAGAGAGAGAGAATGATAGAGAGAGAGAGAATGTTAAAGAGAATGATAGCGAGAGAATGATGGAGAGAGAGAATGATAGTGAGAGAATGATAGAGAAAGAGAATGATAGAGAGAACATGATAGAGAGAGAATGATAGAGAGAGATAATGATAGACAGAGAATGATAGACAGAGAGAATGATAGAGAGAGAATGATAGAGAGAGAGAATGATAGAGAGAGGGAATGATAGAGAGAGATTATGATAGAGACAGAGAATGATAGAGAGAGAATGATAGAGAGAGAGAGAATGATAGAGAAAGAGAATGATAGAGAGAGAGGGAGAATGATGGAGAGAGAGAATGATAGTGAGAGAATGATAGAGAGAGAGAATGATAGAGAGAGAGAATGATGGAGAGAGAGAATGATAGAGAGAGCGAATGATAGAGAGAGGGAATGATAGGGAGAGATAATGATAGAGAGAGATAATGATAGAGACAGAGAATGATAGAGAGAGAATGATAGAGAGAGAATGATAGAGAGAGAGAATGATAGAGAGAGGGAATGATAGAGAGGGATAATGATAGAGAGAGAGAGAATGATAGAGAAAGAGAATGATAGAGAGAGAGAATGATAGTGAGAGAGAATGATAGTGAGTGAGAATGATAGAGAGAGAGAGAATGATAGAGAAAGCGAAAATGATGGAGAGAGAGAATGATGGAGAGAGAGAATGATAGAGAGAGAGAATGATACAGAGAGAGAATGAAAGAGAGAGAGAATGATAGAGAGAGAGAATGATAGAGAGAGAGAATGATAGAGAGAAAGAATGATAGAGAGAGAGAATGATAGAGAAAGAGAATGATAGAGGGAGAGAATGATAGAGAGAGGGAATGATAAAGAGAGAATGATAGAGAGAGAGAATGATAGAGAGAGAGAATGATAGAGAAAGAGAATGATAGAGAGAGAGAATGATAGAGAGAGGGAATGATAAAGAGAGAATGATAGAGAGAGATAATGATAGAGACAGAGAATGATAGAGAGAGAATAATAGAGAGAGAGAATGATAGAGAGAGGGAATGATAGAGAGAGAATGATAGAGAGAGATAATGATAGAGACCGAGAATGATAGAGAGAGAGAATGATAGAGAAAGAGAATGATAGAGAGAGAGAATGATAGAGAGAGGGAATGATAGAGAGAGAATGATAGAGAGAGATAATGATAGAGCCAGATAATGATAGAGAGAGTATGATAGAGAGAGAGAATGATAGAAAGAGAATGATAGAGAGAGAAAATGATAGAGAGAGAGAATGATAGAGACAGAGAATGATAGAGAGAGAGAATGATAGAGAAAGAGAATGATAGAGAGAGAGAATGATAGAGAGAGGGAATGATAGAGAGAGATAATGATAGAGACAGAGAATGATAGCGAGAGAATGATAGAGAGAGAGAATGATAGAGAGAAAGAATGATAGAGAGAGAGAATGATAGAGAAAGAGAATGATAGAGGGAGAGAATGATAGAGAGAGGGAATGATAAAGAGAGAATGATAGAGAGAGAGAATGATAGAGAGAGAGAATGATAGAGAAAGAGAATGATAGAGAGAGAGAATGATAGAGAGAGATAATGATAGAGCCAGAGAATGATAGAGAGAGTATGATAGAGAGAGGGAATGATGGAGGGAGAATGATAGAAAGAGAGAATGATAGAGAGAGAGAATGATAGAGAAAGAGAATGATAGAAAGAGAGAATGATGGAGAAAGAGAATGATAGAGAGAGAGAATGATAGAGAGAGGGAATGATAGAGAGAGAATAATAGAGAGAGATAATGATAGAGACAGAGAATGATAGAGAGATAATGATAGACAGAGAATAATAGAGAGAGAGAATGATAGAGAGAGAGAGAATGTTAAAGAGAATGATAGCGAGAGAATGATGGAGAGAGAGAATGATAGTGAGAGAATGATAGAGAAAGAGAATGATAGAGAGAACATGATAGAGAGAGAATGATAGAGAGAGATAATGATAGACAGAGAATGATAGACAGAGAGAATGATAGAGAGAGAGAGAATGATAGAGAAAGCGAAAATGATGAAGAGAGAGAATGATGGAGAGCGAGAATGATAGAGAGAGAGAATGATAGAGAGAGAATGATACAGAGAGAGAATGATAGAGAGAGAGAATGATAGAGAGAGAGAATGATAGAGAGAGAGAATGATAGAGAGAGAGAATGATAGAAAGAGAATGATAGAGAGAGAGAATGATAGAGAGAGAGAGAATGATAGAGAAAGAGAATGATAGAGAGAGAGAATGATAGAGAGAGGGAATGATAAAGAGAGAATGATAGAGAGAGATAATGATAGAGACAGAGAATGATAGAGAGAGAGAATGATAGAGAAAGAGAATGATAGAGAGAGAGAATGATAGAGAGAGGGAATGATAGAGAGAGAATGATAGAGAGAGATAATGATAGAGCCAGAGAATGATAGAGAGAGAGAATGATAGAGAGAGGGAATGATAGAGAGAGAATGATAGAGAGAGATAATGATAGAGCCAGAGAATGATAGAGAGAGTATGATAGACGGAGAATAATAGAGAGAGAGAATGATAGAGAGAGAGAGAATGTTAAAGAGAATGATAGCGAGAGAATGATGGAGAGAGAGAATGATAGTGAGAGAATGATAGAGAAAGAGAATGATAGAGAGAACATGATAGAGAGAGAATGATAGAGAGAGATAATGATAGACAGAGAATGATAGACAGAGAGAATGATAGAGAGAGAATGATAGAGAGAGAGAATGATAGAGAGAGGGAATGATAGAGAGAGATTATGATAGAGACAGAGAATGATAGAGAGAGAATGATAGAGAGAGAGAGAATGATAGAGAAAGAGAATGATAGAGAGAGAGGGAGAATGATGGAGAGAGAGAATGATAGTGAGAGAATGATAGAGAGAGAGAATGATAGAGAGAGAGAATGATGGAGAGAGAGAATGATAGAGAGAGCGAATGATAGAGAGAGGGAATGATAGGGAGAGATAATGATAGAGAGAGATAATGATAGAGACAGAGAATGATAGAGAGAGAATGATAGAGAGAGAATGATAGAGAGAGAGAATGATAGAGAGAGGGAATGATAGAGAGGGATAATGATAGAGAGAGAGAGAATGATAGAGAAAGAGAATGATAGAGAGAGAGAATGATAGTGAGAGAGAATGATAGTGAGTGAGAATGATAGAGAGAGAGAGAATGATAGAGAAAGCGAAAATGATGGAGTGAGAGAATGATGGAGAGAGAGAATGATAGAGAGAGAGAATGATACAGAGAGAGAATGAAAGAGAGAGAGAATGATAGAGAGAGAGAATGATAGAGAGAGAGAATGATAGAGAGAAAGAATAATAGAGAGAGAGAATGATAGAGAAAGAGAATGATAGAGGGAGAGAATGATAGAGAGAGGGAATGATAAAGAGAGAATGATAGAGAGAGAGAATGATAGAGAGAGAGAATGATAGAGAAAGAGAATGATAGAGAGAGAGAATGATAGAGAGAGGGAATGATAAAGAGAGAATGATAGAGAGAGATAATGATAGAGACAGAGAATGATAGAGAGAGAATAATAGAGAGAGAGAATGATAGAGAGAGAGAATGATAGAGAAAGAGAATGATAGAGAGAGAGAATGATAGAGACAGAGAATGATAGAGAGAGAATAATAGAGAGAGATAATGATAGAGACAGAGAATGATAGAGAGAGAATGATAGAGAAAGAGAATGATAGAGAGAGAGAATGATAGAGAGAGGGAATGATAGAGAGAGAATGATAGAGAGAGATAATGATAGAGACAGAGAATGATAGAGAGATAATGATAGACAGAGAATGATAGAGAGAGAGAATGATAGAGAGAGAATGATAGAGAGAGAGAGAATGTTAAAGAGAATGATGGAGAGAGAGAATGATAGTGAGAGAATGATAGAGAGAGAATGATAGAGAGAGAGAATGATAGAGAGAGGGAATGATAGAGAGAGATAATGATAGAGACGGAGAATGATAGCGAGAGAATGATAGAGAGAGAGAATGATAGTGAGAGAGAATGATAGAGAAAGAGAATGATAGAGAGAACATGATAGAGAGAGAATGATAGAGAGAGATAATGATAGACAGAGCATGATAGACAGAGAGAATGATAGAGAGAGAATGATAGAGAGAGAGAATGATAGAGAGAGGGAATGATAGAGAGAGATTATGATAGAGACAGAGAATGATAGAGAGAGAATGATAGAGAGAGAGAGAATGATAGAGAAAGAGAATGATAGAGAGAGAGGGAGAATGATGGAGAGAGAGAATGATAGTGAGAGAATGATAGAGAGAGAGAATGATAGAGAGAGAGAATGATAGACAGAGAATGATAGAGAGAGAGAATGATAGAGAGAGAATAATAGAGAGAGAGAATGATAGAGACAGAGAATGATAGAGAGAGACGGAGAATGATGGAGAGAGAGAATGATAGTGAGAGAATGATAGAGAGAGAGAATGATAGTGAGAGAGAATGTTAGAGAGAGAGAATGATGGAGAGAGAGAATGATAGAGAGAGCGAATGATAGAGAGAGGGAATGATAGGGAGAGTTAATGATAGGGACAGAGAATGATAGGGAGAGAATGATAGAGAGAGAGAATGATAGAGAGAGACAGAATGATAGAGAAAGAGAATAATAGAAAGAGAGAATGATAGAGAGAACATGATAGAGAGAGGGAATGATAGAGAGAGATAATGATAGAGAGAGAGAGAATGATAGAGAAAGAGAATGATAGAAAGGGAGAATGATAGTCAGAGAGAATGATAGAGAGAGAGAGAATGATAGAGAAAGAGAAAATGATGGAGAGAGAGAATGATGGAGAGAGAGAATGATAGAGAGAGAGAATGATAGAGAGAGAGAATGATAGACAGAGAATGATAGAGAGAGAGAATGATAGAGACAGAGAATGATAGAGAGATTGAAAGAGAGAGAGAATGATAGAGAGAGAGAATGATGGCGAGAGAGAATGATAGAGAGAGAGAATGATAGAGGGAGAATGATAGAGAGAGAGAATGATAGTGGGAGAGAATGATAGAGAGAGAGAATGATAGAGAGAGAATTATAGAGAGAGAGAATGATAGAGAAAGAGAATGATAGAAAGAAAGAATGATAGAGAGAACATGATAGAGAGAGGGAATGATAGAGAGAGAATGATAGACAGAGAAGGACAGAGAGAGAGAATGATAGAGAGAGAATGATAGAGAGAGAGAATGATAGAGAGAGGGAATGATAGAGAGAGATAATGATAGAGACAGAGAATGATAGAGAGAGAATGATAGAGAGAGAGAATGATAGAGAGAGATAATGATAAAGACAGAGAATGATAGAGAGAGAATGATAGAGAGAGAGAATGATAGAGAGAGGGAATGATAGAGAGATAATAATAGAAAGAGATAATGATAGAGACCGAGAATGATAGAGAGAGAGAATGATAGAGAAAGAGAATTATAGAGAGAGAGAATGATAGAGAGAGATAATGATAGAGCCAGAGAATGATAGAGAGAGTATGATAGAGAGAGGGAATGATAGAGGGAGAATGATAGAAAGAGAGAATGATAGAGAGAGAGAATGATAGAGAAAGAGAATGATAGAAAGAGAGAATGATGGAGAAAGAGAATGATAGAGAGAGAGAATGATAGAGAGAGGGAATGATAGAGAGAGAATGATAGAGAGAGATAATGATAGAGACAGAGAATGATAGAGAGATAATGATAGACAGAGAATAATAGAGAGAGAGAATGATAGAGAGAGAGAGAATGTTAAAGAGAATGATAGCGAGAGAATGATGGAGAGAGAGAATGATAGTGAGAGAATGATAGAGAAAGAGAATGATAGAGAGAACATGATAGAGAGAGAATGATAGAGAGAGATAATGATAGACAGAGAATGATAGACAGAGAGAATGATAGAGAGAGAATGATAGAGAGAGAGAATGATAGAGAGAGGGAATGATAGAGAGAGATTATGATAGAGACAGAGAATGATAGAGAGAGAATGATAGAGAGAGAGAGAATGATAGAGAAAGAGAATGATAGAGAGAGAGGGAGAATGATGGAGAGAGAGAATGATAGTGAGAGAATGATAGAGAGAGAGAATGATAGAGAGAGAGAATGATGGAGAGAGAGAATGATAGAGAGAGCGAATGATAGAGAGAGGGAATGATAGGGAGAGATAATGATAGAGAGAGATAATGATAGAGACAGAGAATGATAGAGAGAGAATGATAGAGAGAGAATGATAGAGAGAGAGAATGATAGAGAGAGGGAATGATAGAGAGGGATAATGATAGAGAGAGAGAGAATGATAGAGAAAGAGAATGATAGAGAGAGAGAATGATAGTGAGAGAGAATGATAGTGAGTGAGAATGATAGAGAGAGAGAGAATGATAGAGAAAGCGAAAATGATGGAGAGAGAGAATGATGGAGAGAGAGAATGATAGAGAGAGAGAATGATACAGAGAGGGAATGAAAGAGAGAGAGAATGATAGAGAGAGAGAATGATAGAGAGAGAGAATGATAGAGAGAAAGAATGATAGAGAGAGAGAATGATAGAGAAAGAGAATGATAGAGGGAGAGAATGATAGAGAGAGGGAATGATAAAGAGAGAATGATAGAGAGAGAGAATGATAGAGAGAGAGAATGATAGAGAAAGAGAATGATAGAGAGAGAGAATGATAGAGAGAGGGAATGATAAAGAGAGAATGATAGAGAGAGATAATGATAGAGACAGAGAATGATAGAGAGAGAATAATAGAGAGAGAGAATGATAGAGAGAGGGAATGATAGAGAGAGAATGATAGAGAGAGATAATGATAGAGACCGAGAATGATAGAGAGAGAGAATGATAGAGAAAGAGAATGATAGAGAGAGAGAATGATAGAGAGAGGGAATGATAGAGAGAGAATGATAGAGAGAGATAATGATAGAGCCAGATAATGATAGAGAGAGTATGATAGAGAGAGAGAATGATAGAAAGAGAATGATAGAGAGAGAAAATGATAGAGAGAGAGAATGATAGAGACAGAGAATGATAGAGAGAGAGAATGATAGAGAAAGAGAATGATAGAGAGAGAGAATGATAGAGAGAGGGAATGATAGAGAGAGAATGATAGAGAGAGATAATGATAGAGACAGAGAATGATAGAGAGATAATGATAGACAGAGAATGATAGAGAGAGAGAATGATAGAGAGAGAATGATAGAGAGAGAGAGAATGTTAAAGAGAATGATGGAGAGAGAGAATGATAGTGAGAGAATGATAGAGAGAGAATGATAGAGAGAGAGAATGATAGAGAGAGGGAATGATAGAGAGAGATAATGATAGAGACAGAGAATGATAGCGAGAGAATGATAGAGAGAGAGAATGATAGAGAGAAAGAATGATAGAGAGAGAGAATGATAGAGAAAGAGAATGATAGAGGGAGAGAATGATAGAGAGAGGGAATGATAAAGAGAGAATGATAGAGAGAGAGAATGATAGAGAGAGAGAATGATAGAGAAAGAGAATGATAGAGAGAGAGAATGATAGAGAGAGATAATGATAGAGCCAGAGAATGATAGAGAGAGTATGATAGAGAGAGGGAATGATGAAGGGAGAATGATAGAAAGAGAGAATGATAGAGAAAGAGAATGATAGAAAGAGAGAATGATGGAGAAAGAGAATGATAGAGAGAGAGAATGATAGAGAGAGGGAATGATAGAGAGAGAATAATAGAGAGAGATAATGATAGAGACAGAGAATGATAGAGAGATAATGATAGACAGAGAATAATAGAGAGAGAGAATGATAGAGAGAGAGAGAATGTTAAAGAGAATGATAGCGAGAGAATGATGGAGAGAGAGAATGATAGTGAGAGAATGATAGAGAAAGAGAATGATAGAGAGAACATGATAGAGAGAGAATGATAGAGAGAGATAATGATAGACAGAGAATGATAGACAGAGAGAATGATAGAGAGAGAGAGAATGATAGAGAAAGCGAAAATGATGAAGAGAGAGAATGATGGAGAGCGAGAATGATAGAGAGAGAGAATGATAGAGAGAGAATGATACAGAGAGAGAATGATAGAGAGAGAGAATGATAGAGAGAGAGAATGATAGAGAGAGAGAATGATAGAGAGAGAGAATGATAGAAAGAGAATGATAGAGAGAGAGAATGATAGAGAGAGAGAGAATGATAGAGAAAGAGAATGATAGAGAGAGAGAATGATAGAGAGAGGGAATGATAAAGAGAGAATGATAGAGAGAGATAATGATAGAGACAGAGAATGATAGAGAGAGAGAATGATAGAGAAAGAGAATGATAGAGAGAGAGAATGATAGAGAGAGGGAATGATAGAGAGAGAATGATAGAGAGAGATAATGATAGAGCCAGAGAATGATAGAGAGAGAGAATGATAGAGAGAGGGAATGATAGAGAGAGAATGATAGAGAGAGATAATGATAGAGCCAGAGAATGATAGAGAGAGTATGATAGACGGAGAATAATAGAGAGAGAGAATGATAGAGAGAGAGAGAATGTTAAAGAGAATGATAGCGAGAGAATGATGGAGAGAGAGAATGATAGTGAGAGAATGATAGAGAAAGAGAATGATAGAGAGAACATGATAGAGAGAGAATGATAGAGAGAGATAATGATAGACAGAGAATGATAGACAGAGAGAATGATAGAGAGAGAATGATAGAGAGAGAGAATGATAGAGAGAGGGAATGATAGAGAGAGATTATGATAGAGACAGAGAATGATAGAGAGAGAATGATAGAGAGAGAGAGAATGATAGAGAAAGAGAATGATAGAGAGAGAGGGAGAATGATGGAGAGAGAGAATGATAGTGAGAGAATGATAGAGAGAGAGAATGATGGAGAGAGAGAATGATAGAGAGAGCGAATGATAGAGAGAGGGAATGATAGGGAGAGATAATGATAGAGAGAGATAATGATAGAGACAGAGAATGATAGAGAGAGAATGATAGAGAGAGAATGATAGAGAGAGAGAATGATAGAGAGAGGGAATGATAGAGAGGGATAATGATAGAGAGAGAGAGAATGATAGAGAAAAAGAATGATAGAGAGAGAGAGAATGTTAGTGAGAGAGAATGATAGTGAGTGAGAATGATAGAGAGAGAGAGAATGATAGAGAAAGCGAAAATGATGGAGAGAGAGAATGATGGAGAGAGAGAATGATGGAGAGAGAGAATGATAGAGAGAGAGAATGATACAGAGAGAGAATGAAAGAGAGAGAGAATGATAGAGAGAGAGAATGATAGAGAGAGAGAATGATAGAGAGAAAGAATGATAGAGAGAGAGAATGATAGAGAAAGAGAATGATAGAGGGAGAGAATGATAGAGAGAGGGAATGATAAAGAGAGAATGATAGAGAGAGAGAATGATAGAGAGAGAGAATGATAGAGAAAGAGAATGATAGAGAGAGAGAATGATAGAGAGAGGGAATGATAAAGAGAGAATGATAGAGAGAGATAATGATAGAGACAGAGAATGATAGAGAGAGAATAATAGAGAGAGAGAATGATAGAGAGAGAGAATGATAGAGAAAGAGAATGATAGAGAGAGAGAATGATAGAGACAGAGAATGATAGAGAGAGAATAATAGAGAGAGATAATGATAGAGACAGAGAATGATAGAGAGAGAATGATAGAGAAAGAGAATGATAGAGAGAGAGAATGATAGAGAGAGGGAATGATAGAGAGAGAATGATAGAGAGAGATAATGATAGAGACAGAGAATGATAGAGAGATAATGATAGACAGAGAATGATAGAGAGAGAGAATGATAGAGAGAGAATGATAGAGAGAGAGAGAATGTTAAAGAGAATGATGGAGAGAGAGAATGATAGTGAGAGAATGATAGAGAGAGAATGATAGAGAGAGAGAATGATAGAGAGAGGGAATGATAGAGAGAGATAATGATAGAGACGGAGAATGATAGCGAGAGAATGATAGAGAGAGAGAATGATAGTGAGAGAGAATGATAGAGAAAGAGAATGATAGAGAGAACATGATAGAGAGAGAATGATAGAGAGAGATAATGATAGACAGAGCATGATAGACAGAGAGAATGATAGAGAGAGAATGATAGAGAGAGAGAATGATAGAGAGAGGGAATGATAGAGAGAGATTATGATAGAGACAGAGAATGATAGAGAGAGAATGATAGAGAGAGAGAGAATGATAGAGAAAGAGAATGATAGAGAGAGAGGGAGAATGATGGAGAGAGAGAATGATAGTGAGAGAATGATAGAGAGAGAGAATGATAGAGAGAGAGAATGATAGACAGAGAATGATAGAGAGAGAGAATGATAGAGAGAGAATAATAGAGAGAGAGAATGATAGAGACAGAGAATGATAGAGAGAGACGGAGAATGATGGAGAGAGAGAATGATAGTGAGAGAATGATAGAGAGAGAGAATGATAGTGAGAGAGAATGTTAGAGAGAGAGAATGATGGAGAGAGAGAATGATAGAGAGAGCGAATGATAGAGAGAGGGAATGATAGGGAGAGTTAATGATAGGGACAGAGAATGATAGGGAGAGAATGATAGAGAGAGAGAATGATAGAGAGAGACAGAATGATAGAGAAAGAGAATAATAGAAAGAGAGAATGATAGAGAGAACATGATAGAGAGAGGGAATGATAGAGAGAGATAATGATAGAGAGAGAGAGAATGATAGAGAAAGAGAATGATAGAAAGGGAGAATGATAGTCAGAGAGAATGATAGAGAGAGAGAGAATGATAGAGAAAGAGAAAATGATGGAGAGAGAGAATGATGGAGAGAGAGAATGATAGAGAGAGAGAATGATAGAGAGAGAGAATGATAGACAGAGAATGATAGAGAGAGAGAATGATAGAGACAGAGAATGATAGAGAGATTGAAAGAGAGAGAGAATGATAGAGAGAGAGAATGATGGCGAGAGAGAATGATAGAGAGAGAGAATGATAGAGGGAGAATGATAGAGAGAGAGAATGATAGTGGGAGAGAATGATAGAGAGAGAGAATGATAGAGAGAGAATTATAGAGAGAGAGAATGATAGAGAAAGAGAATGATAGAAAGAAAGAATGATAGAGAGAACATGATAGAGAGAGGGAATGATAGAGAGAGAATGATAGACAGAGAAGGACAGAGAGAGAGAATGATAGAGAGAGAATGATAGAGAGAGAGAATGATAGAGAGAGGGAATGATAGAGAGAGATAATGATAGAGACAGAGAATGATAGAGAGAGAATGATAGAGAGAGAGAATGATAGAGAGAGATAATGATAAAGACAGAGAATGATAGAGAGAGAATGATAGAGAGAGAGAATGATAGAGAGAGGGAATGATAGAGAGATAATAATAGAAAGAGATAATGATAGAGACCGAGAATGATAGAGAGAGAGAATGATAGAGAAAGAGAATGATAGAGAGAGAGAATGATAGAGAGAGATAATGATAGAGCCAGAGAATGATAGAGAGAGTATGATAGAGAGAGGGAATGATAGAGGGAGAATGATAGAAAGAGAGAATGATAGAGAGAGAGAATGATAGAGAAAGAGAATGATAGAAAGAGAGAATGATGGAGAAAGAGAATGATAGAGAGAGAGAATGATAGAGAGAGGGAATGATAGAGAGAGAATGATAGAGAGAGATAATGATAGAGACAGAGAATGATAGAGAGATAATGATAGACAGAGAATAATAGAGAGAGAGAATGATAGAGAGAGAGAGAATGTTAAAGAGAATGATAACGAGAGAATGATGGAGAGAGAGAATGATAGTGAGAGAATGATAGAGAAAGAGAATGATAGAGAGAACATGATAGAGAGAGAATGATAGAGAGAGATAATGATAGACAGAGAATGATAGACAGAGAGAATGATAGAGAGAGAATGATAGAGAGAGAGAATGATAGAGAGAGGGAATGATAGAGAGAGATTATGATAGAGACAGAGAATGATAGAGAGAGAATGATAGAGAGAGAGAGAATGATAGAGAAAGAGAATGATAGAGAGAGAGGGAGAATGATGGAGAGAGAGAATGATAGTGAGAGAATGATAGAGAGAGAGAATGATAGAGAGAGAGAATGATGGAGAGAGAGAATGATAGAGAGAGCGAATGATAGAGAGAGGGAATGATAGGGAGAGATAATGATAGAGAGAGATAATGATAGAGACAGAGAATGATAGAGAGAGAATGATAGAGAGAGAATGATAGAGAGAGAGAATGATAGAGAGAGGGAATGATAGAGAGGGATAATGATAGAGAGAGAGAGAATGATAGAGAAAGAGAATGATAGAGAGAGAGAATGATAGTGAGAGAGAATGATAGTGAGTGAGAATGATAGAGAGAGAGAGAATGATAGAGAAAGCGAAAATGATGGAGAGAGAGAATGATGGAGAGAGAGAATGATAGAGAGAGAGAATGATACAGAGAGAGAATGAAAGAGAGAGAGAATGATAGAGAGAGAGAATGATAGAGAGAGAGAATGATAGAGAGAAAGAATGATAGAGAGAGAGAATGATAGAGAAAGAGAATGATAGAGGGAGAGAATGATAGAGAGAGGGAATGATAAAGAGAGAATGATAGAGAGAGAGAATGATAGAGAGAGAGAATGATAGAGAAAGAGAATGATAGAGAGAGAGAATGATAGAGAGAGGGAATGATAAAGAGAGAATGATAGAGAGAGATAATGATAGAGACAGAGAATGATAGAGAGAGAATAATAGAGAGAGAGAATGATAGAGAGAGGGAATGATAGAGAGAGAATGATAGAGAGAGATAATGATAGAGACCGAGAATGATAGAGAGAGAGAATGATAGAGAAAGAGAATGATAGAGAGAGAGAATGATAGAGAGAGGGAATGATAGAGAGAGAATGATAGAGAGAGATAATGATAGAGCCAGATAATGATAGAGAGAGTATGATAGAGAGAGAGAATGATAGAAAGAGAATGATAGAGAGAGAAAATGATAGAGAGAGAGAATGATAGAGACAGAGAATGATAGAGAGAGAGAATGATAGAGAAAGAGAATGATAGAGAGAGAGAATGATAGAGAGAGGGAATGATAGAGAGAGAATGATAGAGAGAGATAATGATAGAGACAGAGAATGATAGAGAGATAATGATAGACAGAGAATGATAGAGAGAGAGAATGATAGAGAGAGAATGATAGAGAGAGAGAGAATGTTAAAGAGAATGATGGAGAGAGAGAATGATAGTGAGAGAATGATAGAGAGAGAATGATAGAGAGAGAGAATGATAGAGAGAGGGAATGATAGAGAGAGATAATGATAGAGACAGAGAATGATAGCGAGAGAATGATAGAGAGAGAGAATGATAGAGAGAAAGAATGATAGAGAGAGAGAATGATAGAGAAAGAGAATGATAGAGGGAGAGAATGATAGAGAGAGGGAATGATAAAGAGAGAATGATAGAGAGAGAGAATGATAGAGAGAGAGAATGATAGAGAAAGAGAATGATAGAGAGAGAGAATGATAGAGAGAGATAATGATAGAGCCAGAGAATGATAGAGAGAGTATGATAGAGAGAGGGAATGATGGAGGGAGAATGATAGAAAGAGAGAATGATAGAGAGAGAGAATGATAGAGAAAGAGAATGATAGAAAGAGAGAATGATGGAGAAAGAGAATGATAGAGAGAGAGAATGATAGAGAGAGGGAATGATAGAGAGAGAATAATAGAGAGAGATAATGATAGAGACAGAGAATGATAGAGAGATAATGATAGACAGAGAATAATAGAGAGAGAGAATGATAGAGAGAGAGAGAATGTTAAAGAGAATGATAGCGAGAGAATGATGGAGAGAGAGAATGATAGTGAGAGAATGATAGAGAAAGAGAATGATAGAGAGAACATGATAGAGAGAGAATGATAGAGAGAGATAATGATAGACAGAGAATGATAGACAGAGAGAATGATAGAGAGAGAGAGAATGATAGAGAAAGCGAAAATGATGAAGAGAGAGAATGATGGAGAGCGAGAATGATAGAGAGAGAGAATGATAGAGAGAGAATGATACAGAGAGAGAATGATAGAGAGAGAGAATGATAGAGAGAGAGAATGATAGAGAGAGAGAATGATAGAGAGAGAGAATGATAGAAAGAGAATGATAGAGAGAGAGAATGATAGAGAGAGAGAGAATGATAGAGAAAGAGAATGATAGAGAGAGAGAATGATAGAGAGAGGGAATGATAAAGAGAGAATGATAGAGAGAGATAATGATAGAGACAGAGAATGATAGAGAGAGAGAATGATAGAGAAAGAGAATGATAGAGAGAGAGAATGATAGAGAGAGGGAATGATAGAGAGAGAATGATAGAGAGAGATAATGATAGAGCCAGAGAATGATAGAGAGAGAGAATGATAGAGAGAGGGAATGATAGAGAGAGAATGATAGAGAGAGATAATGATAGAGCCAGAGAATGATAGAGAGAGTATGATAGACGGAGAATAATAGAGAGAGAGAATGATAGAGAGAGAGAGAATGTTAAAGAGAATGATAGCGAGAGAATGATGGAGAGAGAGAATGATAGTGAGAGAATGATAGAGAAAGAGAATGATAGAGAGAACATGATAGAGAGAGAATGATAGAGAGAGATAATGATAGACAGAGAATGATAGACAGAGAGAATGATAGAGAGAGAATGATAGAGAGAGAGAATGATAGAGAGAGGGAATGATAGAGAGAGATTATGATAGAGACAGAGAATGATAGAGAGAGAATGATAGAGAGAGAGAGAATGATAGAGAAAGAGAATGATAGAGAGAGAGGGAGAATGATGGAGAGAGAGAATGATAGTGAGAGAATGATAGAGAGAGAGAATGATGGAGAGAGAGAATGATAGAGAGAGCGAATGATAGAGAGAGGGAATGATAGGGAGAGATAATGATAGAGAGAGATAATGATAGAGACAGAGAATGATAGAGAGAGAATGATAGAGAGAGAATGATAGAGAGAGAGAATGATAGAGAGAGGGAATGATAGAGAGGGATAATGATAGAGAGAGAGAGAATGATAGAGAAAGAGAATGATAGAGAGAGAGAGAATGTTAGTGAGAGAGAATGATAGTGAGTGAGAATGATAGAGAGAGAGAGAATGATAGAGAAAGCGAAAATGATGGAGAGAGAGAATGATGGAGAGAGAGAATGATGGAGAGAGAGAATGATAGAGAGAGAGAATGATACAGAGAGAGAATGAAAGAGAGAGAGAATGATAGAGAGAGAGAATGATAGAGAGAGAGAATGATAGAGAGAAAGAATGATAGAGAGAGAGAATGATAGAGAAAGAGAATGATAGAGGGAGAGAATGATAGAGAGAGGGAATGATAAAGAGAGAATGATAGAGAGAGAGAATGATAGAGAGAGAGAATGATAGAGAAAGAGAATGATAGAGAGAGAGAATGATAGAGAGAGGGAATGATAAAGAGAGAATGATAGAGAGAGATAATGATAGAGACAGAGAATGATAGAGAGAGAATAATAGAGAGAGAGAATGATAGAGAGAGAGAATGATAGAGAAAGAGAATGATAGAGAGAGAGAATGATAGAGACAGAGAATGATAGAGAGAGAATAATAGAGAGAGATAATGATAGAGACAGAGAATGATAGAGAGAGAATGATAGAGAAAGAGAATGATAGAGAGAGAGAATGATAGAGAGAGGGAATGATAGAGAGAGAATGATAGAGAGAGATAATGATAGAGACAGAGAATGATAGAGAGATAATGATAGACAGAGAATGATAGAGAGAGAGAATGATAGAGAGAGAATGATAGAGAGAGAGAGAATGTTAAAGAGAATGATGGAGAGAGAGAATGATAGTGAGAGAATGATAGAGAGAGAATGATAGAGAGAGAGAATGATAGAGAGAGGGAATGATAGAGAGAGATAATGATAGAGACGGAGAATGATAGCGAGAGAATGATAGAGAGAGAGAATGATAGTGAGAGAGAATGATAGAGAAAGAGAATGATAGAGAGAACATGATAGAGAGAGAATGATAGAGAGAGATAATGATAGACAGAGCATGATAGACAGAGAGAATGATAGAGAGAGAATGATAGAGAGAGAGAATGATAGAGAGAGGGAATGATAGAGAGAGATTATGATAGAGACAGAGAATGATAGAGAGAGAATGATAGAGAGAGAGAGAATGATAGAGAAAGAGAATGATAGAGAGAGAGGGAGAATGATGGAGAGAGAGAATGATAGTGAGAGAATGATAGAGAGAGAGAATGATAGAGAGAGAGAATGATAGACAGAGAATGATAGAGAGAGAGAATGATAGAGAGAGAATAATAGAGAGAGAGAATGATAGAGACAGAGAATGATAGAGAGAGACGGAGAATGATGGAGAGAGAGAATGATAGTGAGAGAATGATAGAGAGAGAGAATGATAGTGAGAGAGAATGTTAGAGAGAGAGAATGATGGAGAGAGAGAATGATAGAGAGAGCGAATGATAGAGAGAGGGAATGATAGGGAGAGTTAATGATAGGGACAGAGAATGATAGGGAGAGAATGATAGAGAGAGAGAATGATAGAGAGAGACAGAATGATAGAGAAAGAGAATAATAGAAAGAGAGAATGATAGAGAGAACATGATAGAGAGAGGGAATGATAGAGAGAGATAATGATAGAGAGAGAGAGAATGATAGAGAAAGAGAATGATAGAAAGGGAGAATGATAGTCAGAGAGAATGATAGAGAGAGAGAGAATGATAGAGAAAGAGAAAATGATGGAGAGAGAGAATGATGGAGAGAGAGAATGATAGAGAGAGAGAATGATAGAGAGAGAGAATGATAGACAGAGAATGATAGAGAGAGAGAATGATAGAGACAGAGAATGATAGAGAGATTGAAAGAGAGAGAGAATGATAGAGAGAGAGAATGATGGCGAGAGAGAATGATAGAGAGAGAGAATGATAGAGGGAGAATGATAGAGAGAGAGAATGATAGTGGGAGAGAATGATAGAGAGAGAGAATGATAGAGAGAGAATTATAGAGAGAGAGAATGATAGAGAAAGAGAATGATAGAAAGAAAGAATGATAGAGAGAACATGATAGAGAGAGAATGATAGACAGAGAAGGACAGAGAGAGAGAATGATAGAGAGAGAATGATAGAGAGAGAGAATGATAGAGAGAGGGAATGATAGAGAGAGATAATGATAGAGACAGAGAATGATAGAGAGAGAATGATAGAGAGAGAGAATGATAGAGAGAGATAATGATAAAGACAGAGAATGATAGAGAGAGAATGATAGAGAGAGAGAATGATAGAGAGAGGGAATGATAGAGAGATAATAATAGAAAGAGATAATGATAGAGACCGAGAATGATAGAGAGAGAGAATGATAGAGAAAGAGAATGATAGAGAGAGAGAATGATAGAGAGAGATAATGATAGAGCCAGAGAATGATAGAGAGAGTATGATAGAGAGAGGGAATGATAGAGGGAGAATGATAGAAAGAGAGAATGATAGAGAGAGAGAATGATAGAGAAAGAGAATGATAGAAAGAGAGAATAATGGAGAAAGAGAATGATAGAGAGAGAGAATGATAGAGAGAGGGAATGATAGAGAGAGAATGATAGAGAGAGATAATGATAGAGACAGAGAATGATAGAGAGATAATGATAGACAGAGAATAATAGAGAGAGAGAATGATAGAGAGAGAGAGAATGTTAAAGAGAATGATAGCGAGAGAATGATGGAGAGAGAGAATGATAGTGAGAGAATGATAGAGAAAGAGAATGATAGAGAGAACATGATAGAGAGAGAATGATAGAGAGAGATAATGATAGACAGAGAATGATAGACAGAGAGAATGATAGAGAGAGAATGATAGAGAGAGAGAATGATAGAGAGAGGGAATGATAGAGAGAGATTATGATAGAGACAGAGAATGATAGAGAGAGAATGATAGAGAGAGAGAGAATGATAGAGAAAGAGAATGATAGAGAGAGAGGGAGAATGATGGAGAGAGAGAATGATAGTGAGAGAATGATAGAGAGAGAGAATGATAGAGAGAGAGAATGATGGAGAGAGAGAATGATAGAGAGAGCGAATGATAGAGAGAGGGAATGATAGGGAGAGATAATGATAGAGAGAGATAATGATAGAGACAGAGAATGATAGAGAGAGAATGATAGAGAGAGAATGATAGAGAGAGAGAATGATAGAGAGAGGGAATGATAGAGAGGGATAATGATAGAGAGAGAGAGAATGATAGAGAAAGAGAATGATAGAGAGAGAGAATGATAGTGAGAGAGAATGATAGTGAGTGAGAATGATAGAGAGAGAGAGAATGATAGAGAAAGCGAAAATGATGGAGAGAGAGAATGATGGAGAGAGAGAATGATAGAGAGAGAGAATGATACAGAGAGAGAATGAAAGAGAGAGAGAATGATAGAGAGAGAGAATGATAGAGAGAGAGAATGATAGAGAGAAAGAATGATAGAGAGAGAGAATGATAGAGAAAGAGAATGATAGAGGGAGAGAATGATAGAGAGAGGGAATGATAAAGAGAGAATGATAGAGAGAGAGAATGATAGAGAGAGAGAATGATAGAGAAAGAGAATGATAGAGAGAGAGAATGATAGAGAGAGGGAATGATAAAGAGAGAATGATAGAGAGAGATAATGATAGAGACAGAGAATGATAGAGAGAGAATAATAGAGAGAGAGAATGATAGAGAGAGGGAATGATAGAGAGAGAATGATAGAGAGAGATAATGATAGAGACCGAGAATGATAGAGAGAGAGAATGATAGAGAAAGAGAATGATAGAGAGAGAGAATGATAGAGAGAGGGAATGATAGAGAGAGAATGATAGAGAGAGATAATGATAGAGCCAGATAATGATAGAGAGAGTATGATAGAGAGAGAGAATGATAGAAAGAGAATGATAGAGAGAGAAAATGATAGAGAGAGAGAATGATAGAGACAGAGAATGATAGAGAGAGAGAATGATAGAGAAAGAGAATGATAGAGAGAGAGAATGATAGAGAGAGGGAATGATAGAGAGAGAATGATAGAGAGAGATAATGATAGAGACAGAGAATGATAGAGAGATAATGATAGACAGAGAATGATAGAGAGAGAGAATGATAGAGAGAGAATGATAGAGAGAGAGAGAATGTTAAAGAGAATGATGGAGAGAGAGAATGATAGTGAGAGAATGATAGAGAGAGAATGATAGAGAGAGAGAATGATAGAGAGAGGGAATGATAGAGAGAGATAATGATAGAGACAGAGAATGATAGCGAGAGAATGATAGAGAGAGAGAATGATAGAGAGAAAGAATGATAGAGAGAGAGAATGATAGAGAAAGAGAATGATAGAGGGAGAGAATGATAGAGAGAGGGAATGATAAAGAGAGAATGATAGAGAGAGAGAATGATAGAGAGAGAGAATGATAGAGAAAGAGAATGATAGAGAGAGAGAATGATAGAGAGAGATAATGATAGAGCCAGAGAATGATAGAGAGAGTATGATAGAGAGAGGGAATGATGGAGGGAGAATGATAGAAAGAGAGAATGATAGAGAGAGAGAATGATAGAGAAAGAGAATGATAGAAAGAGAGAATGATGGAGAAAGAGAATGATAGAGAGAGAGAATGATAGAGAGAGGGAATGATAGAGAGAGAATAATAGAGAGAGATAATGATAGAGACAGAGAATGATAGAGAGATAATGATAGACAGAGAATAATAGAGAGAGAGAATGATAGAGAGAGAGAGAATGTTAAAGAGAATGATAGCGAGAGAATGATGGAGAGAGAGAATGATAGTGAGAGAATGATAGAGAAAGAGAATGATAGAGAGAACATGATAGAGAGAGAATGATAGAGAGAGATAATGATAGACAGAGAATGATAGACAGAGAGAATGATAGAGAGAGAGAGAATGATAGAGAAAGCGAAAATGATGAAGAGAGAGAATGATGGAGAGAGAGAATGATAGAGAGAGAGAATGATAGAGAGAGAATGATACAGAGAGAGAATGATAGAGAGAGAGAATGATAGAGAGAGAGAATGATAGAGAGAGAGAATGATAGAGAGAGAGAATGATAGAAAGAGAATGATAGAGAGAGAGAATGATAGAGAGAGAGAGAATGATAGAGAAAGAGAATGATAGAGAGAGAGAATGATAGAGAGAGGGAATGATAAAGAGAGAATGATAGAGAGAGATAATGATAGAGACAGAGAATGATAGAGAGAGAGAATGATAGAGAAAGAGAATGATAGAGAGAGAGAATGATAGAGAGAGGGAATGATAGAGAGAGAATGATAGAGAGAGATAATGATAGAGCCAGAGAATGATAGAGAGAGAGAATGATAGAGAGAGGGAATGATAGAGAGAGAATGATAGAGAGAGATAATGATAGAGCCAGAGAATGATAGAGAGAGTATGATAGACGGAGAATAATAGAGAGAGAGAATGATAGAGAGAGAGAGAATGTTAAAGAGAATGATAGCGAGAGAATGATGGAGAGAGAGAATGATAGTGAGAGAATGATAGAGAAAGAGAATGATAGAGAGAACATGATAGAGAGAGAATGATAGAGAGAGATAATGATAGACAGAGAATGATAGACAGAGAGAATGATAGAGAGAGAATGATAGAGAGAGAGAATGATAGAGAGAGGGAATGATAGAGAGAGATTATGATAGAGACAGAGAATGATAGAGAGAGAATGATAGAGAGAGAGAGAATGATAGAGAAAGAGAATGATAGAGAGAGAGGGAGAATGATGGAGAGAGAGAATGATAGTGAGAGAATGATAGAGAGAGAGAATGATGGAGAGAGAGAATGATAGAGAGAGCGAATGATAGAGAGAGGGAATGATAGGGAGAGATAATGATAGAGAGAGATAATGATAGAGACAGAGAATGATAGAGAGAGAATGATAGAGAGAGAATGATAGAGAGAGAGAATGATAGAGAGAGGGAATGATAGAGAGGGATAATGATAGAGAGAGAGAGAATGATAGAGAAAGAGAATGATAGAGAGAGAGAGAATGTTAGTGAGAGAGAATGATAGTGAGTGAGAATGATAGAGAGAGAGAGAATGATAGAGAAAGCGAAAATGATGGAGAGAGAGAATGATGGAGAGAGAGAATGATGGAGAGAGAGAATGATAGAGAGAGAGAATGATACAGAGAGAGAATGAAAGAGAGAGAGAATGATAGAGAGAGAGAATGATAGAGAGAGAGAATGATAGAGAGAAAGAATGATAGAGAGAGAGAATGATAGAGAAAGAGAATGATAGAGGGAGAGAATGATAGAGAGAGGGAATGATAAAGAGAGAATGATAGAGAGAGAGAATGATAGAGAGAGAGAATGATAGAGAAAGAGAATGATAGAGAGAGAGAATGATAGAGAGAGGGAATGATAAAGAGAGAATGATAGAGAGAGATAATGATAGAGACAGAGAATGATAGAGAGAGAATAATAGAGAGAGAGAATGATAGAGAGAGAGAATGATAGAGAAAGAGAATGATAGAGAGAGAGAATGATAGAGACAGAGAATGATAGAGAGAGAATAATAGAGAGAGATAATGATAGAGACAGAGAATGATAGAGAGAGAATGATAGAGAAAGAGAATGATAGAGAGAGAGAATGATAGAGAGAGGGAATGATAGAGAGAGAATGATAGAGAGAGATAATGATAGAGACAGAGAATGATAGAGAGATAATGATAGACAGAGAATGATAGAGAGAGAGAATGATAGAGAGAGAATGATAGAGAGAGAGAGAATGTTAAAGAGAATGATGGAGAGAGAGAATGATAGTGAGAGAATGATAGAGAGAGAATGATAGAGAGAGAGAATGATAGAGAGAGGGAATGATAGAGAGAGATAATGATAGAGACGGAGAATGATAGCGAGAGAATGATAGAGAGAGAGAATGATAGTGAGAGAGAATGATAGAGAAAGAGAATGATAGAGAGAACATGATAGAGAGAGAATGATAGAGAGAGATAATGATAGACAGAGCATGATAGACAGAGAGAATGATAGAGAGAGAATGATAGAGAGAGAGAATGATAGAGAGAGGGAATGATAGAGAGAGATTATGATAGAGACAGAGAATGATAGAGAGAGAATGATAGAGAGAGAGAGAATGATAGAGAAAGAGAATGATAGAGAGAGAGGGAGAATGATGGAGAGAGAGAATGATAGTGAGAGAATGATAGAGAGAGAGAATGATAGAGAGAGAGAATGATAGACAGAGAATGATAGAGAGAGAGAATGATAGAGAGAGAATAATAGAGAGAGAGAATGATAGAGACAGAGAATGATAGAGAGAGACGGAGAATGATGGAGAGAGAGAATGATAGTGAGAGAATGATAGAGAGAGAGAATGATAGTGAGAGAGAATGTTAGAGAGAGAGAATGATGGAGAGAGAGAATGATAGAGAGAGCGAATGATAGAGAGAGGGAATGATAGGGAGAGTTAATGATAGGGACAGAGAATGATAGGGAGAGAATGATAGAGAGAGAGAATGATAGAGAGAGACAGAATGATAGAGAAAGAGAATAATAGAAAGAGAGAATGATAGAGAGAACATGATAGAGAGAGGGAATGATAGAGAGAGATAATGATAGAGAGAGAGAGAATGATAGAGAAAGAGAATGATAGAAAGGGAGAATGATAGTCAGAGAGAATGATAGAGAGAGAGAGAATGATAGAGAAAGAGAAAATGATGGAGAGAGAGAATGATGGAGAGAGAGAATGATAGAGAGAGAGAATGATAGAGAGAGAGAATGATAGACAGAGAATGATAGAGAGAGAGAATGATAGAGACAGAGAATGATAGAGAGATTGAAAGAGAGAGAGAATGATAGAGAGAGAGAATGATGGCGAGAGAGAATGATAGAGAGAGAGAATGATAGAGGGAGAATGATAGAGAGAGAGAATGATAGTGGGAGAGAATGATAGAGAGAGAGAATGATAGAGAGAGAATTATAGAGAGAGAGAATGATAGAGAAAGAGAATGATAGAAAGAAAGAATGATAGAGAGAACATGATAGAGAGAGAATGATAGACAGAGAAGGACAGAGAGAGAGAATGATAGAGAGAGAATGATAGAGAGAGAGAATGATAGAGAGAGGGAATGATAGAGAGAGATAATGATAGAGACAGAGAATGATAGAGAGAGAATGATAGAGAGAGAGAATGATAGAGAGAGATAATGATAAAGACAGAGAATGATAGAGAGAGAATGATAGAGAGAGAGAATGATAGAGAGAGGGAATGATAGAGAGATAATAATAGAAAGAGATAATGATAGAGACCGAGAATGATAGAGAGAGAGAATGATAGAGAAAGAGAATGATAGAGAGAGAGAATGATAGAGAGAGATAATGATAGAGCCAGAGAATGATAGAGAGAGTATGATAGAGAGAGGGAATGATAGAGGGAGAATGATAGAAAGAGAGAATGATAGAGAGAGAGAATGATAGAGAAAGAGAATGATAGAAAGAGAGAATAATGGAGAAAGAGAATGATAGAGAGAGAGAATGATAGAGAGAGGGAATGATAGAGAGAGAATGATAGAGAGAGATAATGATAGAGACAGAGAATGATAGAGAGATAATGATAGACAGAGAATAATAGAGAGAGAGAATGATAGAGAGAGAGAGAATGTTAAAGAGAATGATAGCGAGAGAATGATGGAGAGAGAGAATGATAGTGAGAGAATGATAGAGAAAGAGAATGATAGAGAGAACATGATAGAGAGAGAATGATAGAGAGAGATAATGATAGACAGAGAATGATAGACAGAGAGAATGATAGAGAGAGAATGATAGAGAGAGAGAATGATAGAGAGAGGGAATGATAGAGAGAGATTATGATAGAGACAGAGAATGATAGAGAGAGAATGATAGAGAGAGAGAGAATGATAGAGAAAGAGAATGATAGAGAGAGAGGGAGAATGATGGAGAGAGAGAATGATAGTGAGAGAATGATAGAGAGAGAGAATGATAGAGAGAGAGAATGATGGAGAGAGAGAATGATAGAGAGAGCGAATGATAGAGAGAGGGAATGATAGGGAGAGATAATGATAGAGAGAGATAATGATAGAGACAGAGAATGATAGAGAGAGAATGATAGAGAGAGAATGATAGAGAGAGAGAATGATAGAGAGAGGGAATGATAGAGAGGGATAATGATAGAGAGAGAGAGAATGATAGAGAAAGAGAATGATAGAGAGAGAGAATGATAGTGAGAGAGAATGATAGTGAGTGAGAATGATAGAGAGAGAGAGAATGATAGAGAAAGCGAAAATGATGGAGAGAGAGAATGATGGAGAGAGAGAATGATAGAGAGAGAGAATGATACAGAGAGAGAATGAAAGAGAGAGAGAATGATAGAGAGAGAGAATGATAGAGAGAGAGAATGATAGAGAGAAAGAATGATAGAGAGAGAGAATGATAGAGAAAGAGAATGATAGAGGGAGAGAATGATAGAGAGAGGGAATGATAAAGAGAGAATGATAGAGAGAGAGAATGATAGAGAGAGAGAATGATAGAGAAAGAGAATGATAGAGAGAGAGAATGATAGAGAGAGGGAATGATAAAGAGAGAATGATAGAGAGAGATAATGATAGAGACAGAGAATGATAGAGAGAGAATAATAGAGAGAGAGAATGATAGAGAGAGGGAATGATAGAGAGAGAATGATAGAGAGAGATAATGATAGAGACCGAGAATGATAGAGAGAGAGAATGATAGAGAAAGAGAATGATAGAGAGAGAGAATGATAGAGAGAGGGAATGATAGAGAGAGAATGATAGAGAGAGATAATGATAGAGCCAGATAATGATAGAGAGAGTATGATAGAGAGAGAGAATGATAGAAAGAGAATGATAGAGAGAGAAAATGATAGAGAGAGAGAATGATAGAGACAGAGAATGATAGAGAGAGAGAATGATAGAGAAAGAGAATGATAGAGAGAGAGAATGATAGAGAGAGGGAATGATAGAGAGAGAATGATAGAGAGAGATAATGATAGAGACAGAGAATGATAGAGAGATAATGATAGACAGAGAATGATAGAGAGAGAGAATGATAGAGAGAGAATGATAGAGAGAGAGAGAATGTTAAAGAGAATGATGGAGAGAGAGAATGATAGTGAGAGAATGATAGAGAGAGAATGATAGAGAGAGAGAATGATAGAGAGAGGGAATGATAGAGAGAGATAATGATAGAGACAGAGAATGATAGCGAGAGAATGATAGAGAGAGAGAATGATAGAGAGAAAGAATGATAGAGAGAGAGAATGATAGAGAAAGAGAATGATAGAGGGAGAGAATGATAGAGAGAGGGAATGATAAAGAGAGAATGATAGAGAGAGAGAATGATAGAGAGAGAGAATGATAGAGAAAGAGAATGATAGAGAGAGAGAATGATAGAGAGAGATAATGATAGAGCCAGAGAATGATAGAGAGAGTATGATAGAGAGAGGGAATGATGGAGGGAGAATGATAGAAAGAGAGAATGATAGAGAGAGAGAATGATAGAGAAAGAGAATGATAGAAAGAGAGAATGATGGAGAAAGAGAATGATAGAGAGAGAGAATGATAGAGAGAGGGAATGATAGAGAGAGAATAATAGAGAGAGATAATGATAGAGACAGAGAATGATAGAGAGATAATGATAGACAGAGAATAATAGAGAGAGAGAATGATAGAGAGAGAGAGAATGTTAAAGAGAATGATAGCGAGAGAATGATGGAGAGAGAGAATGATAGTGAGAGAATGATAGAGAAAGAGAATGATAGAGAGAACATGATAGAGAGAGAATGATAGAGAGAGATAATGATAGACAGAGAATGATAGACAGAGAGAATGATAGAGAGAGAGAGAATGATAGAGAAAGCGAAAATGATGAAGAGAGAGAATGATGGAGAGAGAGAATGATAGAGAGAGAGAATGATAGAGAGAGAATGATACAGAGAGAGAATGATAGAGAGAGAGAATGATAGAGAGAGAGAATGATAGAGAGAGAGAATGATAGAGAGAGAGAATGATAGAAAGAGAATGATAGAGAGAGAGAATGATAGAGAGAGAGAGAATGATAGAGAAAGAGAATGATAGAGAGAGAGAATGATAGAGAGAGGGAATGATAAAGAGAGAATGATAGAGAGAGATAATGATAGAGACAGAGAATGATAGAGAGAGAGAATGATAGAGAAAGAGAATGATAGAGAGAGAGAATGATAGAGAGAGGGAATGATAGAGAGAGAATGATAGAGAGAGATAATGATAGAGCCAGAGAATGATAGAGAGAGAGAATGATAGAGAGAGGGAATGATAGAGAGAGAATGATAGAGAGAGATAATGATAGAGCCAGAGAATGATAGAGAGAGTATGATAGACGGAGAATAATAGAGAGAGAGAATGATAGAGAGAGAGAGAATGTTAAAGAGAATGATAGCGAGAGAATGATGGAGAGAGAGAATGATAGTGAGAGAATGATAGAGAAAGAGAATGATAGAGAGAACATGATAGAGAGAGAATGATAGAGAGAGATAATGATAGACAGAGAATGATAGACAGAGAGAATGATAGAGAGAGAATGATAGAGAGAGAGAATGATAGAGAGAGGGAATGATAGAGAGAGATTATGATAGAGACAGAGAATGATAGAGAGAGAATGATAGAGAGAGAGAGAATGATAGAGAAAGAGAATGATAGAGAGAGAGGGAGAATGATGGAGAGAGAGAATGATAGTGAGAGAATGATAGAGAGAGAGAATGATGGAGAGAGAGAATGATAGAGAGAGCGAATGATAGAGAGAGGGAATGATAGGGAGAGATAATGATAGAGAGAGATAATGATAGAGACAGAGAATGATAGAGAGAGAATGATAGAGAGAGAATGATAGAGAGAGAGAATGATAGAGAGAGGGAATGATAGAGAGGGATAATGATAGAGAGAGAGAGAATGATAGAGAAAGAGAATGATAGAGAGAGAGAGAATGTTAGTGAGAGAGAATGATAGTGAGTGAGAATGATAGAGAGAGAGAGAATGATAGAGAAAGCGAAAATGATGGAGAGAGAGAATGATGGAGAGAGAGAATGATAGAGAGAGAGAATGATACAGAGAGAGAATGAAAGAGAGAGAGAATGATAGAGAGAGAGAATGATAGAGAGAGAGAATGATAGAGAGAAAGAATGATAGAGAGAGAGAATGATAGAGAAAGAGAATGATAGAGGGAGAGAATGATAGAGAGAGGGAATGATAAAGAGAGAATGATAGAGAGAGATAATGATAGAGACAGAGAATGATAGAGAGAGAGAATGATAGAGAAAGAGAATGATGGAGAGAGAGAATGATAGAGAGAGCGAATGATAGAGAGAGGGAATGATAGGGAGAGTTAATGATAGGGACAGAGAATGATAGGGAGAGAATGATAGAGAGAGAGAATGATAGAGAGAGACAGAATGATAGAGAAAGAGAATAATAGAAAGAGAGAATGATAGAGAGAACATGATAGAGAGAGGGAATGATAGAGAGAGATAATGATAGAGAGAGAGAGAATGATAGAGAAAGAGAATGATAGAAAGGGAGAATGATAGTCAGAGAGAATGATAGAGAGAGAGAGAATGATAGAGAAAGAGAAAATGATGGAGAGAGAGAATGATGGAGAGAGAGAATGATAGAGAGAGAGAATGATAGAGAGAGAGAATGATAGACAGAGAATGATAGAGAGAGAGAATGATAGAGACAGAGAATGATAGAGAGATTGAAAGAGAGAGAGAATGATAGAGAGAGAGAATGATGGCGAGAGAGAATGATAGAGAGAGAGAATGATAGAGGGAGAATGATAGAGAGAGAGAATGATAGTGGGAGAGAATGATAGAGAGAGAGAATGATAGAGAGAGAATTATAGAGAGAGAGAATGATAGAGAAAGAGAATGATAGAAAGAAAGAATGATAGAGAGAACATGATAGAGAGAGAATGATAGACAGAGAAGGACAGAGAGAGAGAATGATAGAGAGAGAATGATAGAGAGAGAGAATGATAGAGAGAGGGAATGATAGAGAGAGATAATGATAGAGACAGAGAATGATAGAGAGAGAATGATAGAGAGAGAGAATGATAGAGAGAGATAATGATAAAGACAGAGAATGATAGAGAGAGAATGATAGAGAGAGAGAATGATAGAGAGAGGGAATGATAGAGAGATAATAATAGAAAGAGATAATGATAGAGACCGAGAATGATAGAGAGAGAGAATGATAGAGAAAGAGAATGATAGAGAGAGAGAATGATAGAGAGAGATAATGATAGAGCCAGAGAATGATAGAGAGAGTATGATAGAGAGAGGGAATGATAGAGGGAGAATGATAGAAAGAGAGAATGATAGAGAGAGAGAATGATAGAGAAAGAGAATGATAGAAAGAGAGAATAATGGAGAAAGAGAATGATAGAGAGAGAGAATGATAGAGAGAGGGAATGATAGAGAGAGAATGATAGAGAGAGATAATGATAGAGACAGAGAATGATAGAGAGATAATGATAGACAGAGAATAATAGAGAGAGAGAATGATAGAGAGAGAGAGAATGTTAAAGAGAATGATAGCGAGAGAATGATGGAGAGAGAGAATGATAGTGAGAGAATGATAGAGAAAGAGAATGATAGAGAGAACATGATAGAGAGAGAATGATAGAGAGAGATAATGATAGACAGAGAATGATAGACAGAGAGAATGATAGAGAGAGAATGATAGAGAGAGAGAATGATAGAGAGAGGGAATGATAGAGAGAGATTATGATAGAGACAGAGAATGATAGAGAGAGAATGATAGAGAGAGAGAGAATGATAGAGAAAGAGAATGATAGAGAGAGAGGGAGAATGATGGAGAGAGAGAATGATAGTGAGAGAATGATAGAGAGAGAGAATGATAGAGAGAGAGAATGATGGAGAGAGAGAATGATAGAGAGAGCGAATGATAGAGAGAGGGAATGATAGGGAGAGATAATGATAGAGAGAGATAATGATAGAGACAGAGAATGATAGAGAGAGAATGATAGAGAGAGAATGATAGAGAGAGAGAATGATAGAGAGAGGGAATGATAGAGAGGGATAATGATAGAGAGAGAGAGAATGATAGAGAAAGAGAATGATAGAGAGAGAGAATGATAGTGAGAGAGAATGATAGTGAGTGAGAATGATAGAGAGAGAGAGAATGATAGAGAAAGCGAAAATGATGGAGAGAGAGAATGATGGAGAGAGAGAATGATAGAGAGAGAGAATGATACAGAGAGAGAATGAAAGAGAGAGAGAATGATAGAGAGAGAGAATGATAGAGAGAGAGAATGATAGAGAGAAAGAATGATAGAGAGAGAGAATGATAGAGAAAGAGAATGATAGAGGGAGAGAATGATAGAGAGAGGGAATGATAAAGAGAGAATGATAGAGAGAGAGAATGATAGAGAGAGAGAATGATAGAGAAAGAGAATGATAGAGAGAGAGAATGATAGAGAGAGGGAATGATAAAGAGAGAATGATAGAGAGAGATAATGATAGAGACAGAGAATGATAGAGAGAGAATAATAGAGAGAGAGAATGATAGAGAGAGGGAATGATAGAGAGAGAATGATAGAGAGAGATAATGATAGAGACCGAGAATGATAGAGAGAGAGAATGATAGAGAAAGAGAATGATAGAGAGAGAGAATGATAGAGAGAGGGAATGATAGAGAGAGAATGATAGAGAGAGATAATGATAGAGCCAGATAATGATAGAGAGAGTATGATAGAGAGAGAGAATGATAGAAAGAGAATGATAGAGAGAGAAAATGATAGAGAGAGAGAATGATAGAGACAGAGAATGATAGAGAGAGAGAATGATAGAGAAAGAGAATGATAGAGAGAGAGAATGATAGAGAGAGGGAATGATAGAGAGAGAATGATAGAGAGAGATAATGATAGAGACAGAGAATGATAGAGAGATAATGATAGACAGAGAATGATAGAGAGAGAGAATGATAGAGAGAGAATGATAGAGAGAGAGAGAATGTTAAAGAGAATGATGGAGAGAGAGAATGATAGTGAGAGAATGATAGAGAGAGAATGATAGAGAGAGAGAATGATAGAGAGAGGGAATGATAGAGAGAGATAATGATAGAGACAGAGAATGATAGCGAGAGAATGATAGAGAGAGAGAATGATAGAGAGAAAGAATGATAGAGAGAGAGAATGATAGAGAAAGAGAATGATAGAGGGAGAGAATGATAGAGAGAGGGAATGATAAAGAGAGAATGATAGAGAGAGAGAATGATAGAGAGAGAGAATGATAGAGAAAGAGAATGATAGAGAGAGAGAATGATAGAGAGAGATAATGATAGAGCCAGAGAATGATAGAGAGAGTATGATAGAGAGAGGGAATGATGGAGGGAGAATGATAGAAAGAGAGAATGATAGAGAGAGAGAATGATAGAGAAAGAGAATGATAGAAAGAGAGAATGATGGAGAAAGAGAATGATAGAGAGAGAGAATGATAGAGAGAGGGAATGATAGAGAGAGAATAATAGAGAGAGATAATGATAGAGACAGAGAATGATAGAGAGATAATGATAGACAGAGAATAATAGAGAGAGAGAATGATAGAGAGAGAGAGAATGTTAAAGAGAATGATAGCGAGAGAATGATGGAGAGAGAGAATGATAGTGAGAGAATGATAGAGAAAGAGAATGATAGAGAGAACATGATAGAGAGAGAATGATAGAGAGAGATAATGATAGACAGAGAATGATAGACAGAGAGAATGATAGAGAGAGAGAGAATGATAGAGAAAGCGAAAATGATGAAGAGAGAGAATGATGGAGAGAGAGAATGATAGAGAGAGAGAATGATAGAGAGAGAATGATACAGAGAGAGAATGATAGAGAGAGAGAATGATAGAGAGAGAGAATGATAGAGAGAGAGAATGATAGAGAGAGAGAATGATAGAAAGAGAATGATAGAGAGAGAGAATGATAGAGAGAGAGAGAATGATAGAGAAAGAGAATGATAGAGAGAGAGAATGATAGAGAGAGGGAATGATAAAGAGAGAATGATAGAGAGAGATAATGATAGAGACAGAGAATGATAGAGAGAGAGAATGATAGAGAAAGAGAATGATAGAGAGAGAGAATGATAGAGAGAGGGAATGATAGAGAGAGAATGATAGAGAGAGATAATGATAGAGCCAGAGAATGATAGAGAGAGAGAATGATAGAGAGAGGGAATGATAGAGAGAGAATGATAGAGAGAGATAATGATAGAGCCAGAGAATGATAGAGAGAGTATGATAGACGGAGAATAATAGAGAGAGAGAATGATAGAGAGAGAGAGAATGTTAAAGAGAATGATAGCGAGAGAATGATGGAGAGAGAGAATGATAGTGAGAGAATGATAGAGAAAGAGAATGATAGAGAGAACATGATAGAGAGAGAATGATAGAGAGAGATAATGATAGACAGAGAATGATAGACAGAGAGAATGATAGAGAGAGAATGATAGAGAGAGAGAATGATAGAGAGAGAATGATAGAGAGAGAGAGAATGATAGAGAAAGAGAATGATAGAGAGAGAGGGAGAATGATGGAGAGAGAGAATGATAGTGAGAGAATGATAGAGAGAGAGAATGATGGAGAGAGAGAATGATAGAGAGAGCGAATGATAGAGAGAGGGAATGATAGGGAGAGATAATGATAGAGAGAGATAATGATAGAGACAGAGAATGATAGAGAGAGAATGATAGAGAGAGAATGATAGCGAGAGAGAATGATAGAGAGAGGGAATGATAGAGAGGGATAATGATAGAGAGAGAGAGAATGATAGAGAAAGAGAATGATAGAGAGAGAGAGAATGTTAGTGAGAGAGAATGATAGTGAGTGAGAATGATAGAGAGAGAGAGAATGATAGAGAAAGCGAAAATGATGGAGAGAGAGAATGATGGAGAGAGAGAATGATAGAGAGAGAGAATGATACAGAGAGAGAATGAAAGAGAGAGAGAATGATAGAGAGAGAGAATGATAGAGAGAGAGAATGATAGAGAGAAAGAATGATAGAGAGAGAGAATGATAGAGAAAGAGAATGATAGAGGGAGAGAATGATAGAGAGAGGGAATGATAAAGAGAGAATGATAGAGAGAGATAATGATAGAGACAGAGAATGATAGAGAGAGAGAATGATAGAGAAAGAGAATGATAGAGAGAGAGAATGATAGAGAGAGGGAATGATAGAGAGAGAATGATAGAGAGAGATAATGATAGAGCCAGAGAATGATAGAGAGAGAGATTGATAGAGAGAGGGAATGATAGAGAGAGAATGATAGAGAGAGATAATGATAGAGCCAGAGAATGATAGAGAGAGTATGATAGACGGAGAATAATAGAGAGAGAGAATGATAGAGAGAGAGAGAATGTTAAAGAGAATGATAGCGAGAGAATGATGGAGAGAGAGAATGATAGTGAGAGAATGATAGAGAAAGAGAATGATAGAGAGAACATGATAGAGAGAGAATGATAGAGAGAGATAATGATAGACAGAGAATGATAGACAGAGAGAATGATAGAGAGAGAATGATAGAGAGAGAGAATGATAGAGAGAGGGAATGATAGAGAGAGATTATGATAGAGACAGAGAATGATAGAGAGAGAATGATAGAGAGAGAGAGAATGATAGAGAGAGAGAGAATGATAGAGAAAGAGAATGGTAGAGAGAGAGGGAGAATGATGGAGAGAGAGAATGATAGTGAGAGAATGATAGAGAGAGAGAATGATGGAGAGAGAGAATGATAGAGAGAGCGAATGATAGAGAGAGGGAATGATAGGGAGAGATAATGATAGAGAGAGATAATGATAGAGACAGAGAATGATAGAGAGAGAATGATAGAGAGAGAATGATAGAGAGAGAGAATGATAGAGAGAGGGAATGATAGAGAGGGATAATGATAGAGAGAGAGAGAATGATAGAGAAAGAGAATGATAGAGAGAGAGAGAATGTTAGTGAGAGAGAATGATAGTGAGTGAGAATGATAGAGAGAGAGAGAATGATAGAGAAAGCGAAAATGATGGAGAGAGAGAATGATGGAGAGAGAGAATGATAGAGAGAGAGAATGATACAGAGAGAGAATGAAAGAGAGAGAGAATGATAGAGAGAGAGAATGATAGAGAGAGAGAATGATAGAGAGAAAGAATGATAGAGAGAGAGAATGATAGAGAAAGAGAATGATAGAGGGAGAGAATGATAGAGAGAGGGAATGATAAAGAGAGAATGATAGAGAGAGAGAATGATAGAGAGAGAGAATGATAGAGAAAGAGAATGATAGAGAGAGAGAATGATAGAGAGAGATAATGATAGAGCCAGAGAATGATAGAGAGAGTATGATAGAGAGAGGGAATGATAGAGGGAGAATGATAGAAAGAGAGAATGATAGAGAGAGAGAATGATAGAGAAAGAGAATGATAGAAAGAGAGAATGATGGAGAAAGAGAATGATAGAGAGAGAGAATGATAGAGAGAGGGAATGATAGAGAGAGAATGATAGAGAGAGATAATGATAGAGACAGAGAATGATAGAGAGATAATGATAGACAGAGAATGATAGAGAGAGAGAATGATAGAGAGAGAGAGAATGTTAAAGAGAACGATGGAGAGAGAGAATGATAGTGAGAGAATGATAGAGAGAGAATGATAGAGAGAGAGAATGATAGAGAGAGGGAATGATAGAGAGAGATAATGATAGAGACGGAGAATGATAGCGAGAGAATGATAGAGAGAGAGAATGATAGTGAGAGAGAATGATAGAGAAAGAGAATGATAGAGAGAACATGATAGAGAGAGAATGATAGAGAGAGATAATGATAGACAGAGCATGATAGACAGAGAGAATGATAGAGAGAGAATGATAGAGAGAGAGAATGATAGAGAGAGGGAATGATAGAGAGAGATTATGATAGAGACAGAGAATGATAGAGAGAGAATGATAGAGAGAGAGAGAATGATAGAGAAAGAGAATGATAGAGAGAGAGGGAGAATGATGGAGAGAGAGAATGATAGTGAGAGAATGATAGAGAGAGAGAATGATAGAGAGAGAGAATGATAGACAGAGAATGATAGAGAGAGAGAATGATAGAGAGAGAATAATAGAGAGAGAGAATGATAGAGAAAGAGAATGATAGAGAGAGACGGAGAATGATGGAGAGAGAGAATGATAGTGAGAGAATGATAGAGAGAGAGAATGATAGTGAGAGAGAATGTTAGAGAGAGAGAATGATGGAGAGAGAGAATGATAGAGAGAGCGAATGATAGAGAGAGGGAATGATAGGGAGAGATAATGATAGGGACAGAGAATGATAGGGAGAGAATGATAGAGAGAGAGAATGATAGAGAGAGACAGAATGATAGAGAAAGAGAATAATAGAAAGAGAGAATGATAGAGAGAACATGATAGAGAGAGGGAATGATAGAGAGAGGGAATGATAGAGAGAGATAATGATAGAGAGAGAGAGAATGATAGAGAAAGAGAATGATAGAAAGGGAGAATGATAGTCAGAGAGAATGATAGAGAGAGAGAGAATGATAGAGAAAGAGAAAATGATGGAGAGAGAGAATGATGGAGAGAGAGAATGATAGAGAGAGAGAATGATAGAGAGAGAGAATGATAGACAGAGAATGATAGAGAGAGAGAATGATAGAGACAGAGAATGATAGAGAGATTGAAAGAGCGAGAGAATGATAGAGAGAGAGAATGATGGCGAGAGAGAATGATAGAGAGAGAGAATGATAGAGGGAGAATGATAGAGAGAGAGAATGATAGTGGGAGAGAATGATAGAGAGAGAGAATGATAGAGAGAGAATTATAGAGAGAGAGAATGATAGAGAAAGAGAATGATAGAAAGAAAGAATGATAGAGAGAACATGATAGAGAGAGGGAATGATAGAGAGAGAATGATAGACAGAGAAGGACAGAGAGAGAGAATGATAGAGAGAGAATGATAGAGAGAGAGAATGATAGAGAGAGGGAATGATAGAGAGAGATAATGATAGAGACAGAGAATGATAGAGAGAGAATGATAGAGAGAGAGAATGATAGAGAGAGATAATGATAAAGACAGAGAATGATAGAGAGAGAATGATAGAGAGAGAGAATGATAGAGAGAGGGAATGATAGAGAGATAATGATAGAAAGAGATAATGATAGAGACCGAGAATGATAGAGAGAGAGAATGTTAGAGAAAGAGAATGATAGAGAGAGAGAATGATAGAGAGAGATAATGATAGAGCCAGAGAATGATAGAGAGAGTATGATAGAGAGAGGGAATGATAGAGGGAGAATGATAGAAAGAGAGAATGATAGAGAGAGAGAATGATAGAGAAAGAGAATGATAGAAAGAGAGAATGATGGAGAAAGAGAATGATAGAGAGAGAGAATGATAGAGAGAGGGAATGATAGAGAGAGAATGATAGAGAGAGATAATGATAGAGACAGAGAATGATAGAGAGATAATGATAGACAGAGAATAATAGAGAGAGAGAATGATAGAGAGAGAGAGAATGTTAAAGAGAATGATAGCGAGAGAATGATGGAGAGAGAGAATGATAGTGAGAGAATGATAGAGAAAGAGAATGATAGAGAGAACATGATAGAGAGAGAATGATAGAGAGAGATAATGATAGACAGAGAATGATAGACAGAGAGAATGATAGAGAGAGAATGATAGAGAGAGAGAATGATAGAGAGAGGGAATGATAGAGAGAGATTATGATAGAGACAGAGAATGATAGAGAGAGAATGATAGAGAGAGAGAGAATGATAGAGAAAGAGAATGATAGAGAGAGAGGGAGAATGATGGAGAGAGAGAATGATAGTGAGAGAATGATAGAGAGAGAGAATGATAGAGAGAGAGAATGATGGAGAGAGAGAATGATAGAGAGAGCGAATGATAGAGAGAGGGAATGATAGGGAGAGATAATGATAGAGAGAGATAATGATAGAGACAGAGAATGATAGAGAGAGAATGATAGAGAGAGAATGATAGAGAGAGAGAATGATAGAGAGAGGGAATGATAGAGAGGGATACTGATAGAGAGAGAGAGAATGATAGAGAAAGAGAATGATAGAGAGAGAGAATGATAGTGAGAGAGAATGATAGTGAGTGAGAATGATAGAGAGAGAGAGAATGATAGAGAAAGCGAAAATGATGGAGAGAGAGAATGATGGAGAGAGAGAATGATAGAGAGAGAGAATGATACAGAGAGAGAATGAAAGAGAGAGAGAATGATAGAGAGAGAGAATGATAGAGAGAGAGAATGATAGAGAAAGGGAATGATAGAGAGAGAATGATAGAGAGAGATAATGATAGAGCCAGATAATGATAGAGAGAGTATGATAGAGAGAGAGAATGATAGAAAGAGAATGATAGAGAGAGAGAATGATAGAGAGAGAGAATGATAGAGACAGAGAATGATAGAGAGAGAGAATGATAGAGAAAGAGAATGATAGAGAGAGAGAATGATAGAGAGAGGGAATGATAGAGAGAGAATGATAGAGAGAGATAATGATAGAGACAGAGAATGATAGAGAGATAATGATAGACAGAGAATGATAGAGAGAGAGAATGATAGAGAGAGAATGATAGAGAGAGAGAGAATGTTAAAGAGAATGATGGAGAGAGAGAATGATAGTGAGAGAATGATAGAGAGAGAATGATAGAGAGAGAGAATGATAGAGAGAGGGAATGATAGAGAGAGATAATGATAGAGACGGAGAATGATAGCGAGAGAATGATAGAGAGAGAGAATGATAGTGAGAGAGAATGATAGAGAAAGAGAATGATAGAGAGAACATGATAGAGAGAGAATGATAGAGAGAGATAATGATAGACAGAGCATGATAGACAGAGAGAATGATAGAGAGAGAATGATAGAGAGAGAGAATGATAGAGAGAGGGAATGATAGAGAGAGATTATGATTGAGACAGAGAATGATAGAGAGAGAATGATAGAGAGAGAGAGAATGATAGAGAAAGAGAATGATAGAGAGAGAGGGAGAATGATGGAGAGAGAGAATGATAGTGAGAGAATGATAGAGAGAGAGAATGATAGAGAGAGAGAATGATAGACAGAGAATGATAGAGAGAGAGAATGATAGAGAGAGAATAATAGAGAGAGAGAATGATAGAGAAAGAGAATGATAGAGAGAGACGGAGAATGATGGAGAGAGAGAATGATAGTGAGAGAATGATAGAGAGAGAGAATGATAGTGAGAGAGAATGTTAGAGAGAGAGAATGATGGAGAGAGAGAATGATAGAGAGAGCGAATGATAGAGAGAGGGAATGATAGGGAGAGATAATGATAGGGACAGAGAATGATAGGGAGAGAATGATAGAGAGAGAGAATGATAGAGAGAGACAGAATGATAGAGAAAGAGAATAATAGAAAGAGAGAATGATAGAGAGAACATGATAGAGAGAGGGAATGATAGAGAGAGGGAATGATAGAGAGAGATAATGATAGAGAGAGAGAGAATGATAGAGAAAGAGAATGATAGAAAGGGAGAATGATAGTCAGAGAGAATGATAGAGAGAGAGAGAATGATAGAGAAAGAGAAAATGATGGAGAGAGAGAATGATGGAGAGAGAGAATGATAGAGAGAGAGAATGATAGAGAGAGAGAATGATAGACAGAGAATGATAGAGAGAGAGAATGATAGAGAAAGGGAATGATAGAGAGAGAATGATAGAGAGAGATAATGATAGAGCCAGATAATGATAGAGAGAGTATGATAGAGAGAGAGAATGATAGAAAGAGAATGATAGAGAGAGAGAATGATAGAGAGAGAGAATGATAGAGACAGAGAATGATAGAGAGAGAGAATGATAGAGAAAGAGAATGATAGAGAGAGAGAATGATAGAGAGAGGGAATGATAGAGAGAGAATGATAGAGAGAGATAATGATAGAGACAGAGAATGATAGAGAGATAATGATAGACAGAGAATGATAGAGAGAGAGAATGATAGAGAGAGAATGATAGAGAGAGAGAGAATGTTAAAGAGAATGATGGAGAGAGAGAATGATAGTGAGAGAATGATAGAGAGAGAATGATAGAGAGAGAGAATGATAGAGAGAGGGAATGATAGAGAGAGATAATGATAGAGACGGAGAATGATAGCGAGAGAATGATAGAGAGAGAGAATGATAGTGAGAGAGAATGATAGAGAAAGAGAATGATAGAGAGAACATGATAGAGAGAGAATGATAGAGAGAGATAATGATAGACAGAGCATGATAGACAGAGAGAATGATAGAGAGAGAATGATAGAGAGAGAGAATGATAGAGAGAGGGAATGATAGAGAGAGATTATGATTGAGACAGAGAATGATAGAGAGAGAATGATAGAGAGAGAGAGAATGATAGAGAAAGAGAATGATAGAGAGAGAGGGAGAATGATGGAGAGAGAGAATGATAGTGAGAGAATGATAGAGAGAGAGAATGATAGAGAGAGAGAATGATAGACAGAGAATGATAGAGAGAGAGAATGATAGAGAGAGAATAATAGAGAGAGAGAATGATAGAGAAAGAGAATGATAGAGAGAGAGGGAGAATGATGGAGAGAGAGAATGATAGTGAGAGAATGATAGAGAGAGAGAATGATAGAGAGAGAGAATGATGGAGAGAGAGAATGATAGAGAGAGCGAATGATAGAGAGAGGGAATGATAGGGAGAGATAATGATAGAGAGAGATAATGATAGAGACAGAGAATGATAGAGAGAGAATGATAGAGAGAGAATGATAGAGAGAGAGAATGATAGAGAGAGGGAATGATAGAGAGGGATAATGATAGAGAGAGAGAGAATGATAGAGAAAGAGAATGATAGAGAGAGAGAATGATAGTGAGAGAGAATGATAGTGAGTGAGAATGATAGAGAGAGAGAGAATGATAGAGAAAGCGAAAATGATGGAGAGAGAGAATGATGGAGAGAGAGAATGATAGAGAGAGAGAATGATACAGAGAGAGAATGAAAGAGAGAGAGAATGATAGAGAGAGAGAATGATAGAGAGAGAGAATGATAGAGAGAAAGAATGATAGAGAGAGAGAATGATAGAGAAAGAGAATGATAGAGGGAGAGAATGATAGAGAGAGGGAATGATAAAGAGAGAATGATAGAGAGAGAGAATGATAGAGAGAGAGAATGATAGAGAAAGAGAATGATAGAGAGAGAGAATGATAGAGAGAGGGAATGATAAAGTGAGAATGATAGAGAGAGATAATGATAGAGACAGAGAATGATAGAGAGAGAATAATAGAGAGAGAGAATGATAGAGAGAGAGAGAATGATAGAGAAAGAGAATGATAGAGAGAGAGAATGATAGAGAGAGGGAATGATAAAGAGAGAATGATAGAGAGAGATAATGATAGAGACAGAGAATGATAGAGAGAGAGAATGATAGAGAACGAGAATGATAGAGAGAGAGAATGATAGAGAGAGGGAATGATAGAGAGAGAATGATAGAGAGAGATAATGATAGAGCCAGAGAATGATAGAGAGAGAGAATGATAGAGAGAGGGAATGATAGAGAGAGAATGATAGAGAGAGATAATGATAGAGCCAGAGAATGATAGAGAGAGTATGATAGACGGAGAATAATAGAGAGAGAGAATGATAGAGAGAGAGAGAATCTTAAAGAGAATGATAGCGAGAGAATGATGGAGAGAGAGAATGATAGTGAGAGAATGATAGAGAAAGAGAATGATAGAGAGAACATGATAGAGAGAGAATGATAGAGAGAGATAATGATAGACAGAGAATGATAGACAGAGAGAGAGATAGAGAGAGAATGATAGAGAGAGAGAATGATAGAGAGAGGGAATGATAGAGAGAGATTATGATAGAGACAGAGAATGATAGAGAGAGAATGATAGAGAGAGAGAGAATGATAGAGAAAGAGAATGATAGAGAGAGAGGGAGAATGATGGAGAGAGAGAATGATAGTGAGAGAATGATAGAGAGAGAGAATGATGGAGAGAGAGAATGATAGAGAGAGCGAATGATAGAGAGAGGGAATGATAGGGAGAGATAATGATAGAGAGAGATAATGATAGAGACAGAGAATGATAGAGAGAGAATGATAGAGAGAGAATGATAGAGAGAGAGAATGATAGAGAGAGGGAATGATAGAGAGGGATAATGATAGAGAGAGAGAGAATGATAGAGAAAGAGAATGATAGAGAGAGAGAGAATGTTAGTGAGAGAGAATGATAGTGAGTGAGAATGATAGAGAGAGAGAGAATGATAGAGAAAGCGAAAATGATGGAGAGAGAGAATGATGGAGAGAGAGAATGATAGAGAGAGAGAATGATACAGAGAGAGAATGAAAGAGAGAGAGAATGATAGAGAGAGAGAATGATAGAGAGAGAGAATGATAGAGAGAAAGAATGATAGAGAGAGAGAATGATAGAGAAAGAGAATGATAGAGGGAGAGAATGATAGAGAGAGGGAATGATAAAGAGAGAATGATAGAGAGAGAGAATGATAGAGAGAGAGAATGATAGAGAAAGAGAATGATAGAGAGAGAGAATGATAGAGAGAGATAATGAGAGAGCCAGAGAATGATAGAGAGAGTATGATAGAGAGAGGGAATGATAGAGGGAGAATGATAGAAAGAGAGAATGATAGAGAGAGAGAATGATAGAGAAAGAGAATGATAGAAAGAGAGAATGATGGAGAAAGAGAATGATAGAGAGAGAGAATGATAGAGAGAGGGAATGATAGAGAGAGAATGATAGAGAGAGATAATGATAGAGACAGAGAATGATAGAGAGATAATGATAGACAGAGAATGATAGAGAGAGAGAATGATAGAGAGAGAATGATGGAGAGAGAGAGAATGTTAAAGAGAATGATGGAGAGAGAGAATGATAGTGAGAGAATGATAGAGAGAGAATGATAGAGAGAGAGAATGATAGAGAGAGGGAATGATAGAGAGAGATAATGATAGAGACGGAGAATGATAGCGAGAGAATGATAGAGAGAGAGAATGATAGTGAGAGAGAATGATAGAGAAAGAGAATGATAGAGAGAACATGATAGAGAGAGAATGATAGAGAGAGATAATGATAGACAGAGCATGATAGACAGAGAGAATGATAGAGAGAGAATGATAGAGAGAGAGAATGATAGAGAGAGGGAATGATAGAGAGAGATTATGATAGAGACAGAGAATGATAGAGAGAGAATGATAGAGAGAGAGAGAATGATAGAGAAAGAGAATGATAGAGAGAGAGGGAGAATGATGGAGAGAGAGAATGATAGTGAGAGAATGATAGAGAGAGAGAATGATAGAGAGAGAGAATGATAGACAGAGAATGATAGAGAGAGAGAATGATAGAGAGAGAATAATAGAGAGAGAGAATGATAGAGAAAGAGAATGATAGAGAGAGACGGAGAATGATGGAGAGAGAGAATGATAGTGAGAGAATGATAGAGAGAGAGAATGATAGTGAGAGAGAATGTTAGAGAGAGAGAATGATGGAGAGAGAGAATGATAGAGAGAGCGAATGATAGAGAGAGGGAATGATAGGGAGAGATAATGATAGGGACAGAGAATGATAGGGAGAGAATGATAGAGAGAGAGAATGATAGAGAGAGACAGAATGATAGAGAAAGAGAATAATAGAAAGAGAGAATGATAGAGAGAACATGATAGAGAGAGGGAATGATAGAGAGAGGGAATGATAGAGAGAGATAATGATAGAGAGAGAGAGAATGATAGAGAAAGAGAATGATAGAAAGGGAGAATGATAGTCAGAGAGAATGATAGAGAGAGAGAGAATGATAGAGAAAGAGAAAATGATGGAGAGAGAGAATGATGGAGAGAGAGAATGATAGAGAGAGAGAATGATAGAGAGAGAGAATGATAGACAGAGAATGATAGAGAGAGAGAATGATAGAGACAGAGAATGATAGAGAGATTGAAAGAGAGAGAGCATGATAGAGAGAGAGAATGATGGCGAGAGAGAATGATAGAGAGAGAGAATGATAGAGGGAGAATGATAGAGAGAGAGAATGATAGTGGGAGAGAATGATAGAGAGAGAGAATGATAGAGAGAGAATTATAGAGAGAGAGAATGATAGAGAAAGAGAATGATAGAAAGAAAGAATGATAGAGAGAACATGATAGAGAGAGGGAATGATAGAGAGAGAATGATAGACAGAGAAGGACAGAGAGAGAGAATGATAGAGAGAGAATGATAGAGAGAGAGAATGATAGAGAGAGGGAATGATAGAGAGAGATAATGATAGAGACAGAGAATGATAGAGAGAGAATGATAGAGAGAGAGAATGATAGAGAGAGATAATGATAAAGACAGAGAATGATAGAGAGAGAATGATAGAGAGAGAGAATGATAGAGAGAGGGAATGATAGAGAGATAATGATAGAAAGAGATAATGATAGAGGCCGAGAATGATAGAGAGAGAGAATGATAGAGAAAGAGAATGATAGAGAGAGAGAATGATAGAGAGAGATAATGATAGAGCCAGAGAATGATAGAGAGAGTATGATAGAGAGAGGGAATGATAGAGGGAGAATGATAGAAAGAGAGAATGATAGAGAGAGAGAATGATAGAGAAAGAGAATGATAGAAAGAGAGAATGATGGAGAAAGAGAATGATAGAGAGAGAGAATGATAGAGAGAGGGAATGATAGAGAGAGAATGATAGAGAGAGATAATGATAGAGACAGAGAATGATAGAGAGATAATGATAGACAGAGAATAATAGAGAGAGAGAATGATAGAGAGAGAGAGAATGTTAAAGAGAATGATAGCGAGAGAATGATGGAGAGAGAGAATGATAGTGAGAGAATGATAGAGAAAGAGAATGATAGAGAGAACATGATAGAGAGAGAATGATAGAGAGAGATAATGATAGACAGAGAATGATAGACAGAGAGAATGATAGAGAGAGAATGATAGAGAGAGAGAATGATAGAGAGAGGGAATGATAGAGAGAGATTATGATAGAGACAGAGAATGATAGAGAGAGAATGATAGAGAGAGAGAGAATGATAGAGAAAGAGAATGATAGAGAGAGAGGGAGAATGATGGAGAGAGAGAATGATAGTGAGAGAATGATAGAGAGAGAGAATGATAGAGAGAGAGAATGATGGAGAGAGAGAATGATAGAGAGAGCGAATGATAGAGAGAGGGAATGATAGGGAGAGATAATGATAGAGAGAGATAATGATAGAGACAGAGAATGATAGAGAGAGAATGATAGAGAGAGAATGATAGAGAGAGAGAATGATAGAGAGAGGGAATGATAGAGAGGGATACTGATAGAGAGAGAGAGAATGATAGAGAAAGAGAATGATAGAGAGAGACAATGATAGTGAGAGAGAATGATAGTGAGTGAGAATGATAGAGAGAGAGAGAATGATAGAGAAAGCGAAAATGATGGAGAGAGAGAATGATGGAGAGAGAGAATGATAGAGAGAGAGAATGATACAGAGAGAGAATGAAAGAGAGAGAGAATGATAGAGAGAGAGAATGATAGAGAGAGAGAATGATAGAGAGAAAGAATGATAGAGAGAGAGAATGATAGAGAAAGAGAATGATAGAGGGAGAGAATGATAGAGAGAGGGAATGATAAAGAGAGAATGATAGAGAGAGAGAATGATAGAGAGAGAGAATGATAGAGAAAGAGAATGATAGAGAGAGAGAATGATAGAGAGAGGGAATGATAAAGAGAGAATGATAGAGAGAGATAATGATAGAGACAGAGAATGATAGAGAGAGAATAATAGAGAGAGAGAATGATAGAGAGAGAGAGAATGATAGAGAAAGAGAATGATAGAGAGAGAGAATGATAGAGAGAGGGAATGATAAAGAGAGAATGATAGAGAGAGATAATGATAGAGACAGAGAATGATAGAGAGAGAGAATGATAGAGAAAGAGAATGATAGAGAGAGAGAATGATAGAGAGAGGGAATGATAGAGAGAGAATGATAGAGAGAGATAATGATAGAGCCAGAGAATGATAGAGAGAGAGAATGATAGAGAGAGGGAATGATAGAGAGAGAATGATAGAGAGAGATAATGATAGAGCCAGAGAATGATAGAGAGAGTATGATAGACGGAGAATAATAGAGAGAGAGAATGATAGAGAGAGAGAGAATGTTAAAGAGAATGATAGCGAGAGAATGATGGAGAGAGAGAATGATAGTGAGAGAATGATAGAGAAAGAGAATGATAGAGAGAACATGATAGAGAGAGAATGATAGAGAGAGATAATGATAGACAGAGAATGATAGACAGAGAGAGAGATAGAGAGAGAATGATAGAGAGAGAGAATGATAGAGAGAGGGAATGATAGAGAGAGATTATGATAGAGACAGAGAATGATAGAGAGAGAATGATAGAGAGAGAGAGAATGATAGAGAAAGAGAATGATAGAGAGAGAGGGAGAATGATGGAGAGAGAGAATGATAGTGAGAGAATGATAGAGAGAGAGAATGATGGAGAGAGAGAATGATAGAGAGAGCGAATGATAGAGAGAGGGAATGATAGGGAGAGATAATGATAGAGAGAGATAATGATAGAGACAGAGAATGATAGAGAGAGAATGATAGAGAGAGAATGATAGAGAGAGAGAATGATAGAGAGAGGGAATGATAGAGAGGGATAATGATAGAGAGAGAGAGAATGATAGAGAAAGAGAATGATAGAGAGAGAGAGAATGTTAGTGAGAGAGAATGATAGTGAGTGAGAATGATAGAGAGAGAGAGAATGATAGAGAAAGCGAAAATGATGGAGAGAGAGAATGATGGAGAGAGAGAATGATAGAGAGAGAGAATGATACAGAGAGAGAATGAAAGAGAGAGAGAATGATAGAGAGAGAGAATGATAGAGAGAGAGAATGATAGAGAGAAAGAATGATAGAGAGAGAGAATGATAGAGAAAGAGAATGATAGAGGGAGAGAATGATAGAGAGAGGGAATGATAAAGAGAGAATGATAGAGAGAGAGAATGATAGAGAGACAGAATGATAGAGAAAGAGAATGATAGAGAGAGAGAATGATAGAGAGAGATAATGATAGAGCCAGAGAATGATAGAGAGAGTATGATAGAGAGAGGGAATGATAGAGGGAGAATGATAGAAAGAGAGAATGATAGAGAGAGAGAATGATAGAGAAAGAGAATGATAGAAAGAGAGAATGATGGAGAAAGAGAATGATAGAGAGAGAGAATGATAGAGAGAGGGAATGATAGAGAGAGAATGATAGAGAGAGATAATGATAGAGACAGAGAATGATAGAGAGATAATGATAGACAGAGAATGATAGAGAGAGAGAATGATAGAGAGAGAATGATAGAGAGAGAGAGAATGTTAAAGAGAATGATGGAGAGAGAGAATGATAGTGAGAGAATGATAGAGAGAGAATGATAGAGAGAGAGAATGATAGAGAGAGGGAATGATAGAGAGAGATAATGATAGAGACGGAGAATGATAGCGAGAGAATGATAGAGAGAGAGAATGATAGTGAGAGAGAATGATAGAGAAAGAGAATGATAGAGAGAACATGATAGAGAGAGAATGATAGAGAGAGATAATGATAGACAGAGCATGATACACAGAGAGAATGATAGAGAGAGAATGATAGAGAGAGAGAATGATAGAGAGAGGGAATGATAGAGAGAGATTATGATAGAGACAGAGAATGATAGAGAGAGAATGATAGAGAGAGAGAGAATGATAGAGAAAGAGAATGATAGAGAGAGAGGGAGAATGATGGAGAGAGAGAATGATAGTGAGAGAATGATAGAGAGAGAGAATGATAGAGAGAGAGAATGATAGACAGAGAATGATAGAGAGAGAGAATGATAGAGAGAGAATAATAGAGAGAGAGAATGATAGAGAAAGAGAATGATAGAGAGAGACGGAGAATGATGGAGAGAGAGAATGATAGTGAGAGAATGATAGAGAGAGAGAATGATAGTGAGAGAGAATGTTAGAGAGAGAGAATGATGGAGAGAGAGAATGATAGAGAGAGCGAATGATAGAGAGAGGGAATGATAGGGAGAGATAATGATAGGGACAGAGACTGATAGGGAGAGAATGATAGAGAGAGAGAATGATAGAGAGAGACAGAATGATAGAGAAAGAGAATAATAGAAAGAGAGAATGATAGAGAGAACATGATAGAGAGAGGGAATGATAGAGAGAGGGAATGATAGAGAGAGATAATGATAGAGAGAGAGAGAATGATAGAGAAAGAGAATGATAGAAAGGGAGAATGATAGTCAGAGAGAATGATAGAGAGAGAGAGAATGATAGAGAGAATGATAGAGAAAGAGAAAATGATGGAGAGAGAGAATGATGGAGAGAGAGAATGATAGAGAGAGAGAATGATAGAGAGAGAGAATGATAGACAGAGAATGATAGAGAGAGAGAATGATAGAGACAGAGAATGATAGAGAGATTGAAAGAGAGAGAGAATGATAGAGAGAGAGAATGATGGCGAGAGAGAATGATAGAGAGAGAGAATGATAGAGGGAGAATGATAGAGAGAGAGAATGATAGTGGGAGAGAATGATAGAGAGAGAGAATGATAGAGAGAGAATTATAGAGAGAGAGAATGATAGAGAAAGAGAATGATAGAAAGAAAGAATGATAGAGAGAACATGATAGAGAGAGGGAATGATAGAGAGAGAATGATAGACAGAGAAGGACAGAGAGAGAGAATGATAGAGAGAGAATGATAGAGAGAGAGAATGATAGAGAGAGGGAATGATAGAGAGAGATAATGATAGAGACAGAGAATGATAGAGAGAGAATGATAGAGAGAGAGAATGATAGAGAGAGATAATGATAAAGACAGAGAATGATAGAGAGAGAATGATAGAGAGAGAGAATGATAGAGAGAGGGAATGATAGAGAGATAATGATAGAAAGAGATAATGATAGAGGCCGAGAATGATAGAGAGAGAGAATGATAGAGAAAGAGAATGATAGAGAGAGAGAATGATAGAGAGAGATAATGATAGAGCCAGAGAATGATAGAGAGAGTATGATAGAGAGAGGGAATGATAGAGGGAGAATGATAGAAAGAGAGAATGATAGAGAGAGAGAATGATAGAGAAAGAGAATGATAGAAAGAGAGAATGATGGAGAAAGAGAATGATAGAGAGAGAGAATGATAGAGAGAGGGAATGATAGAGAGAGAATGATAGAGAGAGATAATGATAGAGACAGAGAATGATAGAGAGATAATGATAGACAGAGAATAATAGAGAGAGAGAATGATAGAGAGAGAGAGAATGTTAAAGAGAATGATAGCGAGAGAATGATGGAGAGAGAGAATGATAGTGAGAGAATGATAGAGAAAGAGAATGATAGAGAGAACATGATAGAGAGAGAATGATAGAGAGAGATAATGATAGACAGAGAATGATAGACAGAGAGAATGATAGAGAGAGAATGATAGAGAGAGAGAATGATAGAGAGAGGGAATGATAGAGAGAGATTATGATAGAGACAGAGAATGATAGAGAGAGAATGATAGAGAGAGAGAGAATGATAGAGAAAGAGAATGATAGAGAGAGAGGGAGAATGATGGAGAGAGAGAATGATAGTGAGAGAATGATAGAGAGAGAGAATGATAGAGAGAGAGAATGATGGAGAGAGAGAATGATAGAGAGAGCGAATGATAGAGAGAGGGAATGATAGGGAGAGATAATGATAGAGAGAGATAATGATAGAGACAGAGAATGATAGAGAGAGAATGATAGAGAGAGAATGATAGAGAGAGAGAATGATAGAGAGAGGGAATGAGCGAGAGGGATACTGATAGAGAGAGAGAGAATGATAGAGAAAGAGAATGATAGAGAGAGACAATGATAGTGAGAGAGAATGATAGTGAGTGAGAATGATAGAGAGAGAGAGAATGATAGAGAAAGCGAAAATGATGGAGAGAGAGAATGATGGAGAGAGAGAATGATAGAGAGAGAGAATGATACAGAGAGAGAATGAAAGAGAGAGAGAATGATAGAGAGAGAGAATGATAGAGAGAGAGAATGATAGAGAGAAAGAATGATAGAGAGAGAGAATGATAGAGAAAGAGAATGATAGAGAGAGAGAATGATAGAGAAAGGGAATGATAGAGAGAGAATGATAGAGAGAGATAATGATAGAGCCAGATAATGATAGAGAGAGTATGATAGAGAGAGAGAATGATAGAAAGAGAATGATAGAGAGAGAGAATGATAGAGAGAGAGAATGATAGAGACAGAGAATGATAGAGAGAGAGAATGATAGAGAAAGAGAATGATAGAGAGAGAGAATGATAGAGAGAGGGAATGATAGAGAGAGAATGATAGAGAGAGATAATGATAGAGACAGAGAATGATAGAGAGATAATGATAGACAGAGAATGATAGAGAGAGAGAATGATAGAGAGAGAATGATAGAGAGAGAGAGAATGTTAAAGAGAATGATGGAGAGAGAGAATGATAGTGAGAGAATGATAGAGAGAGAATGATAGAGAGAGAGAATGATAGAGAGAGGGAATGATAGAGAGAGATAATGATAGAGAGAGAGAATGATAGAGAAAGAGAATGATAGAGAGAGAGAATGATAGAGAGAGGGAATGATAGAGAGAGAATGATAGAGAGAGATAATGATAGAGACAGAGAATGATAGAGAGATAATGATAGACAGAGAATGATAGAGACAGAGAATGATAGAGAGAGAATGATAGAGAGAGAGAGAATGATAGAGAAAGAGAATGATAGAGAGAGAGGGAGAATGATGGAGAGAGAGAATGATAGTGAGAGAATGATAGAGAGAGAGAATGATAGAGAGAGAGAATGATAGACAGAGAATGATAGAGAGAGAGAATGATAGAGAGAGAATAATAGAGAGAGAGAATGATAGAGAAAGAGAATGATAGAGAGAGACGGAGAATGATGGAGAGAGAGAATGATAGTGAGAGAATGATAGAGAGAGAGAATGATAGTGAGAGAGAATGTTAGAGAGAGAGAATGATGGAGAGAGAGAATGATAGAGAGAGCGAATGATAGAGAGAGGGAATGATAGGGAGAGATAATGATAGGGACAGAGACTGATAGGGAGAGAATGATAGAGAGAGAGAATGATAGAGAGAGACAGAATGATAGAGAAAGAGAATAATAGAAAGAGAGAATGATAGAGAGAACATGATAGAGAGAGGGAATGATAGAGAGAGGGAATGATAGAGAGAGATAATGATAGAGAGAGAGAGAATGATAGAGAAAGAGAATGATAGAAAGGGAGAATGATAGTCAGAGAGAATGATAGAGAGAGAGAGAATGATAGAGAGAATGATAGAGAAAGAGAAAATGATGGAGAGAGAGAATGATGGAGAGAGAGAATGATAGAGAGAGAGAATGATAGAGAGAGAGAATGATAGACAGAGAATGATAGAGAGAGAGAATGATAGAGACAGAGAATGATAGAGAGATTGAAAGAGAGAGAGAATGATAGAGAGAGAGAATGATGGCGAGAGAGAATGATAGAGAGAGAGAATGATAGAGGGAGAATGATAGAGAGAGAGAATGATAGTGGGAGAGAATGATAGAGAGAGAGAATGATAGAGAGAGAATTATAGAGAGAGAGAATGATAGAGAAAGAGAATGATAGAAAGAAAGAATGATAGAGAGAACATGATAGAGAGAGGGAATGATAGAGAGAGAATGATAGACAGAGAAGGACAGAGAGAGAGAATGATAGAGAGAGAATGATAGAGAGAGAGAATGATAGAGAGAGGGAATGATAGAGAGAGATAATGATAGAGACAGAGAATGATAGAGAGAGAATGATAGAGAGAGAGAATGATAGAGAGAGATAATGATAAAGACAGAGAATGATAGAGAGAGAATGATAGAGAGAGAGAATGATAGAGAGAGGGAATGATAGAGAGATAATGATAGAAAGAGATAATGATAGAGGCCGAGAATGATAGAGAGAGAGAATGATAGAGAAAGAGAATGATAGAGAGAGAGAATGATAGAGAGAGATAATGATAGAGCCAGAGAATGATAGAGAGAGTATGATAGAGAGAGGGAATGATAGAGGGAGAATGATAGAAAGAGAGAATGATAGAGAGAGAGAATGATAGAGAAAGAGAATGATAGAAAGAGAGAATGATGGAGAAAGAGAATGATAGAGAGAGAGAATGATAGAGAGAGGGAATGATAGAGAGAGAATGATAGAGAGAGATAATGATAGAGACAGAGAATGATAGAGAGATAATGATAGACAGAGAATAATAGAGAGAGAGAATGATAGAGAGAGAGAGAATGTTAAAGAGAATGATAGCGAGAGAATGATGGAGAGAGAGAATGATAGTGAGAGAATGATAGAGAAAGAGAATGATAGAGAGAACATGATAGAGAGAGAATGATAGAGAGAGATAATGATAGACAGAGAATGATAGACAGAGAGAATGATAGAGAGAGAATGATAGAGAGAGAGAATGATAGAGAGAGGGAATGATAGAGAGAGATTATGATAGAGACAGAGAATGATAGAGAGAGAATGATAGAGAGAGAGAGAATGATAGAGAAAGAGAATGATAGAGAGAGAGGGAGAATGATGGAGAGAGAGAATGATAGTGAGAGAATGATAGAGAGAGAGAATGATAGAGAGAGAGAATGATGGAGAGAGAGAATGATAGAGAGAGCGAATGATAGAGAGAGGGAATGATAGGGAGAGATAATGATAGAGAGAGATAATGATAGAGACAGAGAATGATAGAGAGAGAATGATAGAGAGAGAATGATAGAGAGAGAGAATGATAGAGAGAGGGAATGATAGAGAGGGATACTGATAGAGAGAGAGAGAATGATAGAGAAAGAGAATGATAGAGAGAGACAATGATAGTGAGAGAGAATGATAGTGAGTGAGAATGATAGAGAGAGAGAGAATGATAGAGAAAGCGAAAATGATGGAGAGAGAGAATGATGGAGAGAGAGAATGATAGAGAGAGAGAATGATACAGAGAGAGAATGAAAGAGAGAGAGAATGATAGAGAGAGAGAATGATAGAGAGAGAGAATGATAGAGAGAAAGAATGATAGAGAGAGAGAATGATAGAGAAAGAGAATGATAGAGAGAGAGAATGATAGAGAAAGGGAATGATAGAGAGAGAATGATAGAGAGAGATAATGATAGAGCCAGATAATGATAGAGAGAGTATGATAGAGAGAGAGAATGATAGAAAGAGAATGATAGAGAGAGAGAATGATAGAGAGAGAGAATGATAGAGACAGAGAATGATAGAGAGAGAGAATGATAGAGAAAGAGAATGATAGAGAGAGAGAATGATAGAGAGAGGGAATGATAGAGAGAGAATGATAGAGAGAGATAATGATAGAGACAGAGAATGATAGAGAGATAATGATAGACAGAGAATGATAGAGAGAGAGAATGATAGAGAGAGAATGATAGAGAGAGAGAGAATGTTAAAGAGAATGATGGAGAGAGAGAATGATAGTGAGAGAATGATAGAGAGAGAATGATAGAGAGAGAGAATGATAGAGAGAGGGAATGATAGAGAGAGATAATGATAGAGACGGAGAATGATAGCGAGAGAATGATAGAGAGAGAGAATGATAGTGAGAGAGAATGATAGAGAAAGAGAATGATAGAGAGAACATGATAGAGAGAGAATGATAGAGAGAGATAATGATAGACAGAGCATGATAGACAGAGAGAATGATAGAGAGAGAATGATAGAGAGAGAGAATGATAGAGAGAGGGAATGATAGAGAGAGATTATGATAGAGACAGAGAATGATAGAGAGAGAATGATAGAGAGAGAGAGAATGATAGAGAAAGAGAATGATAGAGAGAGAGGGAGAATGATGGAGAGAGAGAATGATAGTGAGAGAATGATAGAGAGAGAGAATGATAGAGAGAGAGAATGATAGACAGAGAATGATAGAGAGAGAGAATGATAGAGAGAGAATAATAGAGAGAGAGAATGATAGAGAAAGAGAATGATAGGGACAGAGAATGATAGGGAGAGAATGATAGAGAGAGAGAATGATAGAGAGAGACAGAATGATAGAGAAAGAGAATAATAGAAAGAGAGAATGATAGAGAGAACATGATAGAGAGAGGGAATGATAGAGAGAGGGAATGATAGAGAGAGATAATGATAGAGAGAGAGAGAATGATAGAGAAAGAGAATGATAGAAAGGGAGAATGATAGTCAGAGAGAATGATAGAGAGAGAGAGAATGATAGAGAAAGAGAAAATGATGGAGAGAGAGAATGATGGAGAGAGAGAATGATAGAGAGAGAGAATGATAGAGAGAGAGAATGATAGACAGAGAATGATAGAGAGAGAGAATAATAGAGACAGAGAATGATAGAGAGATTGAAAGAGAGAGAGAATGATAGAGAGAGAGAATGATGGCGAGAGAGAATGATAGAGAGAGAGAATGATAGAGGGAGAATGATAGAGAGAGAGAATGATAGTGGGAGAGAATGATAGAGAGAGAGAATGATAGAGAGAGAATTATAGAGAGAGAGAATGATAGAGAAAGAGAATGATAGAAATAAAGAATGCTAGAGAGAACATGATAGAGAGAGGGAATGATAGAGAGAGAATGATAGACAGAGAAGGACAGAGAGAGAGAATGATAGAGAGAGATTGATAGAGAGAGAGAATGATAGAGAGAGGGAATGATAGAGAGAGATAATGATAGAGACAGAGAATGATAGAGAGAGAATGATAGAGAGAGAGAATGATAGAGAGAGATAATGATAAAGACAGAGAATGATAGAGAGAGAATGATAGAGAGAGAGAATGATAGAGAGAGGGAATGATAGAGAGATAATGATAGAAAGAGATAATGATAGAGACCGAGAATGATAGAGAGAGAGAATGATAGAGAAAGAGAATGATAGAGAGAGAGAATGATAGAGAGAGATAATGATAGAGCCAGAGAATGATAGAGAGAGTATGATAGAGAGAGGGAATGATAGAGGGAGAATGATAGAAAGAGAGAATGATAGAGAGAGAGAATGATAGAGAAAGAGAATGATAGAAAGAGAGAATGATGGAGAAAGAGAATGATAGAGAGAGAGAATGATAGAGAGAGGGAATGATAGAGAGAGAATGATAGAGAGAGATAATGATAGAGACAGAGAATGATAGAGAGATAATGATAGACAGAGAATAATAGAGAGAGAGAATGATAGAGAGAGAGAGAATGTTAAAGAGAATGATAGCGAGAGAATGATGGAGAGAGAGAATGATAGTGAGAGAATGATAGAGAAAGAGAATGATAGAGAGAACATGATAGAGAGAGAATGATAGAGAGAGATAATGATAGACAGAGAATGATAGACAGAGAGAATGATAGAGAGAGAATGATAGAGAGAGAGAATGATAGAGAGAGGGAATGATAGAGAGAGATTATGATAGAGACAGAGAATGATAGAGAGAGAATGATAGAGAGAGAGAGAATGATAGAGAAAGAGAATGATAGAGAGAGAGGGAGAATGATGGAGAGAGAGAATGATAGTGAGAGAATGATAGAGAGAGAGAATGATAGAGAGAGAGAATGATAGAGAGAGAGAATGATGGAGAGAGAGAATGATAGAGAGAGCGAATGATAGAGAGAGGGAATGATAGGGAGAGATAATGATAGAGAGAGATAATGATAGAGACAGAGAATGATAGAGAGAGAATGATAGAGAGAGAATGATAGAGAGAGAATGATAGAGAGAGAGAATGATAGAGAGAGGGAATGATAGAGAGGGATAATGATAGAGAGAGAGAGAATGATAGAGAAAGAGAATGATAGAGAGAGAGAATGATAGTGAGAGAGAATGATAGTGAGTGAGAATGATAGAGAGAGAGAGAATGATAGAGAAAGCGAAAATGATGGAGAGAGAGAATGATGGAGAGAGAGAATGATAGAGAGAGAGAATGATACAGAGAGAGAATGAAAGAGAGAGAGAATGATAGAGAGAGAGAATGATAGAGAGAGAGAATGATAGAGAGAAAGAATGATAGAGAGAGAGAATGATAGAGAAAGAGAATGATAGAGGGAGAGAATGATAGAGAGAGGGAATGATAAAGAGAGAATGATAGAGAGAGAGAATGATAGAGAGAGAGAATGATAGAGAAAGAGAATGATAGAGAGAGAGAATGATAGAGAGAGGGAATGATAAAGAGAGAATGATAGAGAGAGATAATGATAGAGACAGAGAATGATAGAGAGAGAATAATAGAGAGAGAGAATGATAGAGAGAGGGAATGATAGAGAGAGAATGATAGAGAGAGATAATGATAGAGACCGAGAATGATAGAGAGAGAGAATGATAGAGAAAGAGAATGATAGAGAGAGAGAATGATAGAGAGAGGGAATGATAGAGAGAGAATGATAGAGAGAGATAATGATAGAGCCAGATAATGATAGAGAGAGTATGATAGAGAGAGAGAATGATAGAAAGAGAATGATAGAGAGAGAAAATGATAGAGAGAGAGAATGATAGAGACAGAGAATGATAGAGAGAGAGAATGATAGAGAAAGAGAATGATAGAGAGAGAGAATGATAGAGAGAGGGAATGATAGAGAGAGAATGATAGAGAGAGATAATGATAGAGACAGAGAATGATAGAGAGATAATGATAGACAGAGAATGATAGAGAGAGAGAATGATAGAGAGAGAATGATAGAGAGAGAGAGAATGTTAAAGAGAATGATGGAGAGAGAGAATGATAGTGAGAGAATGATAGAGAGAGAATGATAGAGAGAGAATGATAGAGAGAGAGAATGATAGAGAGAGGGAATGATAGAGAGAGATAATGATAGAGACAGAGAATGATAGCGAGAGAATGATAGAGAGAGAGAATGATAGAGAGAAAGAATGATAGAGAGAGAGAATGATAGAGAAAGAGAATTATAGAGGGAGAGAATGATAGAGAGAGGGAATGATAAAGAGAGAATGATAGAGAGAGAGAATGATAGAGAGAGAGAATGATAGAGAAAGAGAATGATAGAGAGAGAGAATGATAGAGAGAGATAATGATAGAGCCAGAGAATGATAGAGAGAGTATGATAGAGAGAGGGAATGATGGAGGGAGAATGATAGAAAGAGAGAATGATAGAGAGAGAGAATGATAGAGAAAGAGAATGATAGAAAGAGAGAATGATGGAGAAAGAGAATGATAGAGAGAGAGAATGATAGAGAGAGGGAATGATAGAGAGAGAATGATAGAGAGAGATAATGATAGAGACAGAGAATGATAGAGAGATAATGATAGACAGAGAATAATAGAGAGAGAGAATGATAGAGAGAGAGAGAATGTTAAAGAGAATGATAGCGAGAGAATGATGGAGAGAGAGAATGATAATGAGAGAATGATAGAGAAAGAGAATGATAGAGAGAACATGATAGAGAGAGAATGATAGAGAGAGATAATGATAGACAGAGAATGATAGACAGAGAGAATGATAGAGAGAGAATAATAGAGAGAGAGAATGATAGAGAGAGGGAATGATAGAGAGAGATTATGATAGAGACAGAGAATGATAGAGAGAGAATGATAGAGAGAGAGAGAATGATAGAGAAAGAGAATGATAGAGAGAGAGGGAGAATGATGGAGAGAGAGAATGATAGTGAGAGAATGATAGAGAGAGAGAATGATAGAGAGAGAGAATGATGGAGAGAGAGAATGATAGAGAGAGCGAATGATAGAGAGAGGGAATGATAGGGAGAGATAATGATAGAGAGAGATAATGATAGAGACAGAGAATGATAGAGAGAGAATGATAGAGAGAGAATGATAGAGAGAGAGAATGATAGAGAGAGGGAATGATAGAGAGGGATAATGATAGAGAGAGAGAGAGAATGATAGAGAAAGAGAATGATAGAGAGAGAGAATGATAGTGAGAGAGAATGATAGTGAGTGAGAATGATAGAGAGAGAGAGAATGATAGAGAAAGCGAAAATGATGGAGAGAGAGAATGATGGAGAGAGAGAATGATAGAGAGAGAGAATGATACAGAGAGAGAATGAAAGAGAGAGAGAATGATAGAGAGAGAGAATGATAGAGAGAGAGAATGATAGAGAGAAAGAATGATAGAGAGAGAGAATGATAGAGAAAGAGAATGATAGAGAGAGAGAATGATAGAGAGAGGGAATGATAGAGAGAGAATGATAGAGAGAGATAATGATAGAGCCAGATAATGATAGAGAGAGTATGATAGAGAGAGAGAATGATAGAAAGAGAATGATAGAGAGAGAGAATGATAGAGAGAGAGAATGATAGAGACAGAGAATGATAGAGAGAGAGAATGATAGAGAAAGAGAATGATAGAGAGAGAGAATGATAGAGAGCGGGAATGATAGAGAGAGAATGATAGAGAGAGAGAGAATGATAGAGAAAGAGAATGATAGAGAGAGAGGGAGAATGATAGAGAAAGAGAATGATAGAGAGAGAGAATGATAGAGAGAGGGAATGATAGAGAGAGAATGATAGAGAGAGATAATGATAGAGACAGAGAATGATAGAGAGATAATGATAGACAGAGAATGATAGAGAGAGAGAATGATAGAGAGAGAATGATAGAGAGAGAGAGAATGTTAAAGAGAATGATGGAGAGAGAGAATGATAGTGAGAGAATGATAGAGAGAGAATGATAGAGAGAGAGAATGATAGAGAGAGGGAATGATAGAGAGAGATAATGATAGAGACAGAGAATGATAGCGAGAGAATGATAGAGAGAGAGAATGATAGTGAGAGAGAATGATAGAGAAAGAGAATGATAGAGAGAACATGATAGAGAGAGAATGATAGAGAGAGATAATGATAGACAGAGCATGATAGACAGAGAGAATGATAGAGAGAGAATGATAGAGAGAGAGAATGATAGAGAGAGGGAATGATAGAGAGAGATTATGATAGAGACAGAGAATGATAGAGAGAGAGAGAATGATAGAGAAAGAGAATGATAGAGAGAGAGGGAGAATGATGGAGAGAGAGAATGATAGTGAGAGAATGATAGAGAGAGAGAATGATAGACAGAGAATGATAGAGAGAGAGAATGATAGAGAGAGAATAATAGAGAGAGAGAATGATAGAGAGAGGGAATGATAGGGAGAGATAATGATAGGGACAGAGAATGATAGGGAGAGAATGATAGAGAGAGAGAATGATAGAGAGAGACAGAATGATAGAGAAAGAGAATAATAGAAAGAGAGAATGATAGAGAGAACATGATAGAGAGAGGGAATGATAGAGAGAGGGAATGATAGAGAGAGATAATGATAGAGAGAGAGAGAATGATAGAGAAAGAGAATGATAGAAAGGGAGAATGATAGTGAGAGAGAATGATAGAGAGAGAGAGAATGATAGAGAAAGAGAAAATGATGGAGAGAGAGAATGATGGAGAGAGAGAATGATAGAGAGAGAGAATGATAGAGAGAGAGAATGATAGACAGAGAATGATAGAGAGAGATAATGATAGAGACAGAGAATGATAGAGAGATTGATAGAGAGAGAGAATGATAGAGAGAGAGAATGATGGCGAGAGAGAATGATAGAGAGAGAGAATGATAGAGGGAGAATGATAGAGAGAGAGAATGATAGTGAGAGAGAATGATAGAGACAGAGAATGATAGAGACAGAGAATGATAGAGAGAGAATGATAGAGAGAGAATGATAGAGAGAGAGAATGATAGAGAGAGGGAATGATAGAGAGGGATACTGATAGAGAGAGAGAGAATGATAGAGAAAGAGAATGATAGAGAGAGAGAATGATAGTGAGAGAGAATGATAGTGAGTGAGAATGATAGAGAGAGAGAGAATGATAGAGAAAGCGAAAATGATGGAGAGAGAGAATGATGGAGAGAGAGAATGATAGAGACAGAGAATGATAGAGAGAGAGAATGATAGAGAAAGAGAATGATAGAGAGAGAGAATGATAGAGAGAGGGAATGATAGAGAGATAATGATAGAAAGAGATAATGATAGAGACCGAGAATGATAGAGAGAGAGAATGATAGAGAAAGAGAATGATAGAGAGAGAGAATGATAGAGAGAGATAATGATAGAGCCAGAGAATGATAGAGAGAGTATGATAGAGAGAGGGAATGATAGAGGGAGAATGATAGAAAGAGAGAATGATAGAGAGAGAGAATGATAGAGAAAGAGAATGATAGAAAGAGAGAATGATGGAGAAAGAGAATGATAGAGAGAGAGAATGATAGAGAGAGGGAATGATAGAGAGAGAATGATAGAGAGAGATAATGATAGAGACAGAGAATGATAGAGAGATAATGATAGACAGAGAATAATAGAGAGAGAGAATGATAGAGAGAGAGAGAATGTTAAAGAGAATGATAGCGAGAGAATGATGGAGAGAGAGAATGATAGTGAGAGAATGATAGAGAAAGAGAATGATAGAGAGAACATGATAGAGAGAGAATGATAGAGAGAGATAATGATAGACAGAGAATGATAGACAGAGAGAATGATAGAGAGAGAATGATAGAGAGAGAGAATGATAGAGAGAGGGAATGATAGAGAGAGATTATGATAGAGACAGAGAATGATAGAGAGAGAATGATAGAGAGAGAGAGAATGATAGAGAAAGAGAATGATAGAGAGAGAGGGAGAATGATGGAGAGAGAGAATGATAGTGAGAGAATGATAGAGAGAGAGAATGATAGAGAGAGAGAATGATGGAGAGAGAGAATGATAGAGAGAGCGAATGATAGAGAGAGGGAATGATAGGGAGAGATAATGATAGAGAGAGATAATGATAGAGACAGAGAATGATAGAGAGAGAATGATAGAGAGAGAATGATAGAGAGAGAATGATAGAGAGAGAGAATGATAGAGAGAGGGAATGATAGAGAGGGATAATGATAGAGAGAGAGAGAATGATAGAGAAAGAGAATGATAGAGAGAGAGAATGATAGTGAGAGAGAATGATAGTGAGTGAGAATGATAGAGAGAGAGAGAATGATAGAGAAAGCGAAAATGATGGAGAGAGAGAATGATGGAGAGAGAGAATGATAGAGAGAGAGAATGATACAGAGAGAGAATGAAAGAGAGAGAGAATGATAGAGAGAGAGAATGATAGAGAGAGAGAATGATAGAGAGAAAGAATGATAGAGAGAGAGAATGATAGAGAAAGAGAATGATAGAGGGAGAGAATGATAGAGAGAGGGAATGATAAAGAGAGAATGATAGAGAGAGAGAATGATAGAGAGAGAGAATGATAGAGAAAGAGAATGATAGAGAGAGAGAATGATAGAGAGAGGGAATGATAAAGAGAGAATGATAGAGAGAGATAATGATAGAGACAGAGAATGATAGAGAGAGAATAATAGAGAGAGAGAATGATAGAGAGAGGGAATGATAGAGAGAGAATGATAGAGAGAGATAATGATAGAGACCGAGAATGATAGAGAGAGAGAATGATAGAGAAAGAGAATGATAGAGAGAGAGAATGATAGAGAGAGGGAATGATAGAGAGAGAATGATAGAGAGAGATAATGATAGAGCCAGATAATGATAGAGAGAGTATGATAGAGAGAGAGAATGATAGAAAGAGAATGATAGAGAGAGAAAATGATAGAGAGAGAGAATGATAGAGACAGAGAATGATAGAGAGAGAGAATGATAGAGAAAGAGAATGATAGAGAGAGAGAATGATAGAGAGAGGGAATGATAGAGAGAGAATGATAGAGAGAGATAATGATAGAGACAGAGAATGATAGAGAGATAATGATAGACAGAGAATGATAGAGAGAGAGAATGATAGAGAGAGAATGATAGAGAGAGAGAGAATGTTAAAGAGAATGATGGAGAGAGAGAATGATAGTGAGAGAATGATAGAGAGAGAATGATAGAGAGAGAATGATAGAGAGAGAGAATGATAGAGAGAGGGAATGATAGAGAGAGATAATGATAGAGACAGAGAATGATAGCGAGAGAATGATAGAGAGAGAGAATGATAGAGAGAAAGAATGATAGAGAGAGAGAATGATAGAGAAAGAGAATTATAGAGGGAGAGAATGATAGAGAGAGGGAATGATAAAGAGAGAATGATAGAGAGAGAGAATGATAGAGAGAGAGAATGATAGAGAAAGAGAATGATAGAGAGAGAGAATGATAGAGAGAGATAATGATAGAGCCAGAGAATGATAGAGAGAGTATGATAGAGAGAGGGAATGATGGAGGGAGAATGATAGAAAGAGAGAATGATAGAGAGAGAGAATGATAGAGAAAGAGAATGATAGAAAGAGAGAATGATGGAGAAAGAGAATGATAGAGAGAGAGAATGATAGAGAGAGGGAATGATAGAGAGAGAATGATAGAGAGAGATAATGATAGAGACAGAGAATGATAGAGAGATAATGATAGACAGAGAATAATAGAGAGAGAGAATGATAGAGAGAGAGAGAATGTTAAAGAGAATGATAGCGAGAGAATGATGGAGAGAGAGAATGATAATGAGAGAATGATAGAGAAAGAGAATGATAGAGAGAACATGATAGAGAGAGAATGATAGAGAGAGATAATGATAGACAGAGAATGATAGACAGAGAGAATGATAGAGAGAGAATAATAGAGAGAGAGAATGATAGAGAGAGGGAATGATAGAGAGAGATTATGATAGAGACAGAGAATGATAGAGAGAGAATGATAGAGAGAGAGAGAATGATGGAGAAAGAGAATGATAGAGAGAGAGGGAGAATGATGGAGAGAGAGAATGATAGTGAGAGAATGATAGAGAGAGAGAATGATAGAGAGAGAGAATGATGGAGAGAGAGAATGATAGAGAGAGCGAATGATAGAGAGAGGGAATGATAGGGAGAGATAATGATAGAGAGAGATAATGATAGAGACAGAGAATGATAGAGAGAGAATGATAGAGAGAGAATGATAGAGAGAGAGAATGATAGAGAGAGGGAATGATAGAGAGGGATAATGATAGAGAGAGAGAGAGAATGATAGAGAAAGAGAATGATAGAGAGAGAGAATGATAGTGAGAGAGAATGATAGTGAGTGAGAATGATAGAGAGAGAGAGAATGATAGAGAAAGCGAAAATGATGGAGAGAGAGAATGATGGAGAGAGAGAATGATAGAGAGAGAGAATGATACAGAGAGAGAATGAAAGAGAGAGAGAATGATAGAGAGAGAGAATGATAGAGAGAGAGAATGATAGAGAGAAAGAATGATAGAGAGAGAGAATGATAGAGAAAGAGAATGATAGAGAGAGAGAATGATAGAGAGAGGGAATGATAGAGAGAGAATGATAGAGAGAGATAATGATAGAGCCAGATAATGATAGAGAGAGTATGATAGAGAGAGAGAATGATAGAAAGAGAATGATAGAGAGAGAGAATGATAGAGAGAGAGAATGATAGAGACAGAGAATGATAGAGAGAGAGAATGATAGAGAAAGAGAATGATAGAGAGAGAGAATGATAGAGAGCGGGAATGATAGAGAGAGAATGATAGAGAGAGAGAGAATGATAGAGAAAGAGAATGATAGAGAGAGAGGGAGAATGATAGAGAAAGAGAATGATAGAGAGAGAGAATGATAGAGAGAGGGAATGATAGAGAGAGAATGATAGAGAGAGATAATGATAGAGACAGAGAATGATAGAGAGATAATGATAGACAGAGAATGATAGAGAGAGAGAATGATAGAGAGAGAATGATAGAGAGAGAGAGAATGTTAAAGAGAATGATGGAGAGAGAGAATGATAGTGAGAGAATGATAGAGAGAGAATGATAGAGAGAGAGAATGATAGAGAGAGGGAATGATAGAGAGAGATAATGATAGAGACAGAGAATGATAGCGAGAGAATGATAGAGAGAGAGAATGATAGTGAGAGAGAATGATAGAGAAAGAGAATGATAGAGAGAACATGATAGAGAGAGAATGATAGAGAGAGATAATGATAGACAGAGCATGATAGACAGAGAGAATGATAGAGAGAGAATGATAGAGAGAGAGAATGATAGAGAGAGGGAATGATAGAGAGAGATTATGATAGAGACAGAGAATGATAGAGAGAGAGAGAATGATAGAGAAAGAGAATGATAGAGAGAGAGGGAGAATGATGGAGAGAGAGAATGATAGTGAGAGAATGATAGAGAGAGAGAATGATAGACAGAGAATGATAGAGAGAGAGAATGATAGAGAGAGAATAATAGAGAGAGAGAATGATAGAGAGAGGGAATGATAGGGAGAGATAATGATAGGGACAGAGAATGATAGGGAGAGAATGATAGAGAGAGAGAATGATAGAGAGAGACAGAATGATAGAGAAAGAGAATAATAGAAAGAGAGAATGATAGAGAGAACATGATAGAGAGAGGGAATGATAGAGAGAGGGAATGATAGAGAGAGATAATGATAGAGAGAGAGAGAATGATAGAGAAAGAGAATGATAGAAAGGGAGAATGATAGTGAGAGAGAATGATAGAGAGAGAGAGAATGATAGAGAAAGAGAAAATGATGGAGAGAGAGAATGATGGAGAGAGAGAATGATAGAGAGAGAGAATGATAGAGAGAGAGAATGATAGACAGAGAATGATAGAGAGAGATAATGATAGAGACAGAGAATGATAGAGAGATTGATAGAGAGAGAGAATGATAGAGAGAGAGAATGATGGCGAGAGAGAATGATAGAGAGAGAGAATGATAGAGGGAGAATGATAGAGAGAGAGAATGATAGTGAGAGAGAATGATAGAGACAGAGAATGATAGAGACAGAGAATGATAGAGAGAGAATGATAGAGAGAGAATGATAGAGAGAGAGAATGATAGAGAGAGGGAATGATAGAGAGGGATACTGATAGAGAGAGAGAGAATGATAGAGAAAGAGAATGATAGAGAGAGAGAATGATAGTGAGAGAGAATGATAGTGAGTGAGAATGATAGAGAGAGAGAGAATGATAGAGAAAGCGAAAATGATGGAGAGAGAGAATGATGGAGAGAGAGAATGATAGAGACAGAGAATGATAGAGAGAGAGAATGATAGAGAAAGAGAATGATAGAGAGAGAGAATGATAGAGAGAGGGAATGATAGAGAGATAATGATAGAAAGAGATAATGATAGAGACCGAGAATGATAGAGAGAGAGAATGATAGAGAAAGAGAATGATAGAGAGAGAGAATGATAGAGAGAGATAATGATAGAGCCAGAGAATGATAGAGAGAGTATTATAGAGAGAGGGAATGATAGAGGGAGAATGATAGAAAGAGAGAATGATAGAGAGAGAGAATGATAGAGAAAGAGAATGATAGAAAGAGAGAATGATGGAGAAAGAGAATGATAGAGAGAGAGAATGATAGAGAGAGGGAATGATAGAGAGAGAATGATAGAGAGAGATAATGATAGAGACAGAGAATGATAGAGAGATAATGATAGACAGAGAATAATAGAGAGAGAGAATGATAGAGAGAGAGAGAATGTTAAAGAGAATGATAGCGAGAGAATGATGGAGAGAGAGAATGATAGTGAGAGAATGATAGAGAAAGAGAATGATAGAGAGAACATGATAGAGAGAGAATGATAGAGAGAGATAATGATAGACAGAGAATGATAGACAGAGAGAATGATAGAGAGAGAATGATAGAGAGAGAGAATGATAGAGAGAGGGAATGATAGAGAGAGATTATGATAGAGACAGAGAATGATAGAGAGAGAATGATAGAGAGAGAGAGAATGATAGAGAAAGAGAATGATAGAGAGAGAGGGAGAATGATGGAGAGAGAGAATGATAGTGAGAGAATGATAGAGAGAGAGAATGATAGAGAGAGAGAATGATGGAGAGAGAGAATGATAGAGAGAGCGAATGATAGAGAGAGGGAATGATAGGGAGAGATAATGATAGAGAGAGATAATGATAGAGACAGAGAATGATAGAGAGAGAATGATAGAGAGAGAATGATAGAGAGAGAATGATAGAGAGAGAGAATGATAGAGAGAGGGAATGATAGAGAGGGATAATGATAGAGAGAGAGAGAATGATAGAGAAAGAGAATGATAGAGAGAGAGAATGATAGTGAGAGAGAATGATAGTGAGTGAGAATGATAGAGAGAGAGAATGATAGAGAAAGCGAAAATGATGGAGAGAGAGAATGATGGAGAGAGAGAATGATAGAGAGAGAGAATGATACAGAGAGAGAATGAAAGAGAGAGAGAATGATAGAGAGAGAGAATGATAGAGAGAGAGAATGATAGAGAGAAAGAATGATAGAGAGAGAGAATGATAGAGAAAGAGAATGATAGAGGGAGAGAATGATAGAGAGAGGGAATGATAAAGAGAGAATGATAGAGAGAGAGAATGATAGAGAGAGAGAATGATAGAGAAAGAGAATGATAGAGAGAGAGAATGATAGAGAGAGGGAATGATAAAGAGAGAATGATAGAGAGAGATAATGATAGAGACAGAGAATGATAGAGAGAGAATAATAGAGAGAGAGAATGATAGAGAGAGGGAATGATAGAGAGAGAATGATAGAGAGAGATAATGATAGAGACCGAGAATGATAGAGAGAGAGAATGATAGAGAAAGAGAATGATAGAGAGAGAGAATGATAGAGAGAGGGAATGATAGAGAGAGAATGATAGAGAGAGATAATGATAGAGCCAGATAATGATAGAGAGAGTATGATAGAGAGAGAGAATGATAGAAAGAGAATGATAGAGAGAGAAAATGATAGAGAGAGAGAATGATAGAGACAGAGAATGATAGAGAGAGAGAATGATAGAGAAAGAGAATGATAGAGAGAGAGAATGATAGAGAGAGGGAATGATAGAGAGAGAATGATAGAGAGAGATAATGATAGAGACAGAGAATGATAGAGAGATAATGATAGACAGAGAATGATAGAGAGAGAGAATGATAGAGAGAGAATGATAGAGAGAGAGAGAATGTTAAAGAGAATGATGGAGAGAGAGAATGATAGTGAGAGAATGATAGAGAGAGAATGATAGAGAGAGAATGATAGAGAGAGAGAATGATAGAGAGAGGGAATGATAGAGAGAGATAATGATAGAGACAGAGAATGATAGCGAGAGAATGATAGAGAGAGAGAATGATAGAGAGAAAGAATGATAGAGAGAGAGAATGATAGAGAAAGAGAATTATAGAGGGAGAGAATGATAGAGAGAGGGAATGATAAAGAGAGAATGATAGAGAGAGAGAATGATAGAGAGAGAGAATGATAGAGAAAGAGAATGATAGAGAGAGAGAATGATAGAGAGAGATAATGATAGAGCCAGAGAATGATAGAGAGAGTATGATAGAGAGAGGGAATGATGGAGGGAGAATGATAGAAAGAGAGAATGATAGAGAGAGAGAATGATAGAGAAAGAGAATGATAGAAAGAGAGAATGATGGAGAAAGAGAATGATAGAGAGAGAGAATGATAGAGAGAGGGAATGATAGAGAGAGAATGATAGAGAGAGATAATGATAGAGACAGAGAATGATAGAGAGATAATGATAGACAGAGAATAATAGAGAGAGAGAATGATAGAGAGAGAGAGAATGTTAAAGAGAATGATAGCGAGAGAATGATGGAGAGAGAGAATGATAATGAGAGAATGATAGAGAAAGAGAATGATAGAGAGAACATGATAGAGAGAGAATGATAGAGAGAGATAATGATAGACAGAGAATGATAGACAGAGAGAATGATAGAGAGAGAATAATAGAGAGAGAGAATGATAGAGAGAGGGAATGATAGAGAGAGATTATGATAGAGACAGAGAATGATAGAGAGAGAATGATAGAGAGAGAGAGAATGATAGAGAGAGAGGGAGAATGATGGAGAGAGAGAATGATAGTGAGAGAATGATAGAGAGAGAGAATGATAGAGAGAGAGAATGATGGAGAGAGAGAATGATAGAGAGAGCGAATGATAGAGAGAGGGAATGATAGGGAGAGATAATGATAGAGAGAGATAATGATAGAGACAGAGAATGATAGAGAGAGAATGATAGAGAGAGAATGATAGAGAGAGAGAATGATAGAGAGAGGGAATGATAGAGAGGGATAATGATAGAGAGAGAGAGTGAATGATAGAGAAAGAGAATGATAGAGAGAGAGAATGATAGTGAGAGAGAATGATAGTGAGTGAGAATGATAGAGAGAGAGAGAATGATAGAGAAAGCGAAAATGATGGAGAGAGAGAATGATGGAGAGAGAGAATGATAGAGAGAGAGAATGATACAGAGAGAGAATGAAAGAGAGAGAGAATGATAGAGAGAGAGAATGATAGAGAGAGAGAATGATAGAGAGAAAGAATGATAGAGAGAGAGAATGATAGAGAAAGAGAATGATAGAGAGAGAGAATGATAGAGAGAGGGAATGATAGAGAGAGAATGATAGAGAGAGATAATGATAGAGCCAGATAATGATAGAGAGAGTATGATAGAGAGAGAGAATGATAGAAAGAGAATGATAGAGAGAGAGAATGATAGAGAGAGAGAATGATAGAGACAGAGAATGATAGAGAGAGAGAATGATAGAGAAAGAGAATGATAGAGAGAGAGAATGATAGAGAGCGGGAATGATAGAGAGAGAATGATAGAGAGAGAGAGAATGATAGAGAAAGAGAATGATAGAGAGAGAGGGAGAATGATAGAGAAAGAGAATGATAGAGAGAGAGAATGATAGAGAGAGGGAATGATAGAGAGAGAATGATAGAGAGAGATAATGATAGAGACAGAGAATGATAGAGAGATAATGATAGACAGAGAATGATAGAGAGAGAGAATGATAGAGAGAGAATGATAGAGAGAGAGAGAATGTTAAAGAGAATGATGGAGAGAGAGAATGATAGTGAGAGAATGATAGAGAGAGAATGATAGAGAGAGAGAATGATAGAGAGAGGGAATGATAGAGAGAGATAATGATAGAGACAGAGAATGATAGCGAGAGAATGATAGAGAGAGAGAATGATAGTGAGAGAGAATGATAGAGAAAGAGAATGATAGAGAGAACATGATAGAGAGAGAATGATAGAGAGAGATAATGATAGACAGAGCATGATAGACAGAGAGAATGATAGAGAGAGAATGATAGAGAGAGAGAATGATAGAGAGAGGGAATGATAGAGAGAGATTATGATAGAGACAGAGAATGATAGAGAGAGAGAGAATGATAGAGAAAGAGAATGATAGAGAGAGAGGGAGAATGATGGAGAGAGAGAATGATAGTGAGAGAATGATAGAGAGAGAGAATGATAGAGAGAGAGAATGATAGACAGAGAATGATAGAGAGAGAGAATGATAGAGAGAGAATAATAGAGAGAGAGAATGATAGAGAGAGGGAATGATAGGGAGAGATAATGATAGGGACAGAGAATGATAGGGAGAGAATGATAGAGAGAGAGAATGATAGAGAGAGACAGAATGATAGAGAAAGAGAATAATAGAAAGAGAGAATGATAGAGAGAACATGATAGAGAGAGGGAATGATAGAGAGAGGGAATGATAGAGAGAGATAATGATAGAGAGAGAGAGAATGATAGAGAAAGAGAATGATAGAAAGGGAGAATGATAGTGAGAGAGAATGATAGAGAGAGAGAGAATGATAGAGAAAGAGAAAATGATGGAGAGAGAGAATGATGGAGAGAGAGAATGATAGAGAGAGAGAATGATAGAGAGAGAGAATGATAGACAGAGAATGATAGAGAGAGATAATGATAGAGACAGAGAATGATAGAGAGATTGATAGAGAGAGAGAATGATAGAGAGAGAGAATGATGGCGAGAGAGAATGATGGAGAGAGAGAATGATAGAGGGAGAATGATAGAGAGAGAGAATGATAGTGAGAGAGAATGATAGAGACAGAGAATGATAGAGACAGAGAATGATAGAGAGAGAATGATAGAGAGAGAATGATAGAGAGAGAGAATGATAGAGAGAGGGAATGATAGAGAGGGATACTGATAGAGAGAGAGAGAATGATAGAGAAAGAGAATGATAGAGAGAGAGAATGATAGTGAGAGAGAATGATAGTGAGTGAGAATGATAGAGAGAGAGAGAATGATAGAGAAAGCGAAAATGATGGAGAGAGAGAATGATGGAGAGAGAGAATGATAGAGAGAGAGAATGATACAGAGAGAGAATGAAAGAGAGAGAGAATGATAGAGAGAGAGAATGATAGAGAGAGAGAATGATAGAGAGAAAGAATGATAGAGAGAGAGAATGATAGAGAAAGAGAATGATAGAGAGAGAGAATGATAGAGAAAGGGAATGATAGAGAGAGAATGATAGAGAGAGATAATGATAGAGCCAGATAATGATAGAGAGAGTATGATAGAGAGAGAGAATGATAGAAAGAGAATGATAGAGAGAGAGAATGATAGAGAGAGAGAATGATAGAGACAGAGAATGATAGAGAGAGAGAATGATAGAGAAAGAGAATGATAGAGAGAGAGAATGATAGAGAGAGGGAATGATAGAGAGAGAATGATAGAGAGAGATAATGATAGAGACAGAGAATGATAGAGAGATAATGATAGACAGAGAATAATAGAGAGAGAGAATGATAGAGAGAGAGAGAATGTTAAAGAGAATGATAGCGAGAGAATGATGGAGAGAGAGAATGATAGTGAGAGAATGATAGAGAAAGAGAATGATAGAGAGAACATGATAGAGAGAGAATGATAGAGAGAGATAATGATAGACAGAGAATGATAGACAGAGAGAATGATAGAGAGAGAATGATAGAGAGAGAGAATGATAGAGAGAGGGAATGATAGAGAGAGATTATGATAGAGACAGAGAATGATAGAGAGAGAATGATAGAGAGAGAGAGAATGATAGAGAAAGAGAATGATAGAGAGAGAGGGAGAATGATGGAGAGAGAGAATGATAGTGAGAGAATGATAGAGAGAGAGAATGATAGAGAGAGAGAATGATGGAGAGAGAGAATGATAGAGAGAGCGAATGATAGAGAGAGGGAATGATAGGGAGAGATAATGATAGAGAGAGATAATGATAGAGACAGAGAATGATAGAGAGAGAATGATAGAGAGAGAATGATAGAGAGAGAGAATGATAGAGAGAGGGAATGATAGAGAGGGATACTGATAGAGAGAGAGAGAATGATAGAGAAAGAGAATGATAGAGAGAGAGAATGATAGTGAGAGAGAATGATAGTGAGTGAGAATGATAGAGAGAGAGAGAATGATAGAGAAAGCGAAAATGATGGAGAGAGAGAATGATGGAGAGAGAGAATGATAGAGAGAGAGAATGATACAGAGAGAGAATGAAAGAGAGAGAGAATGATAGAGAGAGAGAATGATAGAGAGAGAGAATGATAGAGAGAAAGAATGATAGAGAGAGAGAATGATAGAGAAAGAGAATGATAGAGAGAGAGAATGATAGAGAAAGGGAATGATAGAGAGAGAATGATAGAGAGAGATAATGATAGAGCCAGATAATGATAGAGAGAGTATGATAGAGAGAGAGAATGATAGAAAGAGAATGATAGAGAGAGAGAATGATAGAGAGAGAGAATGATAGAGACAGAGAATGATAGAGAGAGAGAATGATAGAGAAAGAGAATGATAGAGAGAGAGAATGATAGAGAGAGGGAATGATAGAGAGAGAATGATAGAGAGAGATAATGATAGAGACAGAGAATGATAGAGAGATAATGATAGACAGAGAATGATAGAGAGAGAGAATGATAGAGAGAGAATGATAGAGAGAGAGAGAATGTTAAAGAGAATGATGGAGAGAGAGAATGATAGTGAGAGAATGATAGAGAGAGAATGATAGAGAGAGAGAATGATAGAGAGAGGGAATGATAGAGAGAGATAATGATAGAGACGGAGAATGATAGCGAGAGAATGATAGAGAGAGAGAATGATAGTGAGAGAGAATGATAGAGAAAGAGAATGATAGAGAGAACATGATAGAGAGAGAATGATAGAGAGAGATAATGATAGACAGAGCATGATAGACAGAGAGAATGATAGAGAGAGAATGATAGAGAGAGAGAATGATAGAGAGAGGGAATGATAGAGAGAGATTATGATAGAGACAGAGAATGATAGAGAGAGAATGATAGAGAGAGAGAGAATGATAGAGAAAGAGAATGATAGAGAGAGAGGGAGAATGATGGAGAGAGAGAATGATAGTGAGAGAATGATAGAGAGAGAGAATGATAGAGAGAGAGAATGATAGACAGAGAATGATAGAGAGAGAGAATGATAGAGAGAGAATAATAGAGAGAGAGAATGATAGAGAAAGAGAATGATAGAGAGAGACGGAGAATGATGGAGAGAGAGAATGATAGTGAGAGAATGATAGAGAGAGAGAATGATAGTGAGAGAGAATGTTAGAGAGAGAGAATGATGGAGAGAGAGAATGATAGAGAGAGCGAATGATAGAGAGAGGGAATGATAGGGAGAGATAATGATAGGGACAGAGAATGATAGGGAGAGAATGATAGAGAGAGAGAATGATAGAGAGAGACAGAATGATAGAGAAAGAGAATAATAGAAAGAGAGAATGATAGAGAGAACATGATAGAGAGAGGGAATGATAGAGAGAGGGAATGATAGAGAGAGATAATGATAGAGAGAGAGAGAATGATAGAGAAAGAGAATGATAGAAAGGGAGAATGATAGTCAGAGAGAATGATAGAGAGAGAGAGAATGATAGAGAAAGAGAAAATGATGGAGAGAGAGAATGATGGAGAGAGAGAATGATAGAGAGAGAGAATGATAGAGAGAGAGAATGATAGACAGAGAATGATAGAGAGAGAGAATGATAGAGACAGAGAATGATAGAGAGATTGAAAGAGAGAGAGAATGATAGAGAGAGAGAATGATGGCGAGAGAGAATGATAGAGAGAGAGAATGATAGAGGGAGAATGATAGAGAGAGAGAATGATAGTGGGAGAGAATGATAGAGAGAGAGAATGATAGAGAGAGAATTATAGAGAGAGAGAATGATAGAGAAAGAGAATGATAGAAAGAAAGAATGATAGAGAGAACATGATAGAGAGAGGGAATGATAGAGAGAGAATGATAGACAGAGAAGGACAGAGAGAGAGAATGATAGAGAGAGATTGATAGAGAGAGAGAATGATAGAGAGAGGGAATGATAGAGAGAGATAATGATAGAGACAGAGAATGATAGAGAGAGAATGATAGAGAGAGAGAATGATAGAGAGAGATAATGATAAAGACAGAGAATGATAGAGAGAGAATGATAGAGAGAGAGAATGATAGAGAGAGGGAATGATAGAGAGATCATGATAGAAAGAGATAATGATAGAGACCGAGAATGATAGAGAGAGAGAATGATAGAGAAAGAGAATGATAGAGAGAGAGAATGATAGAGAGAGATAATGATAGAGCCAGAGAATGATAGAGAGAGTATGATAGAGAGAGGGAATGATAGAAAGAGAGAATGATAGAGAGAGAGAATGATAGAGAAAGAGAATGATAGAAAGAGAGAATGATGGAGAAAGAGAATGATAGAGAGAGAGAATGATAGAGAGAGGGAATGATAGAGAGAGAATGATAGAGAGAGATAATGATAGAGACAGAGAATGATAGAGAGATAATGATAGACAGAGAATAATAGAGAGAGAGAATGATAGAGAGAGAGAGAATGTTAAAGAGAATGATAGCGAGAGAATGATGGAGAGAGAGAATGATAGTGAGAGAATGATAGAGAAAGAGAATGATAGAGAGAACATGATAGAGAGAGAATGATAGAGAGAGATAATGATAGACAGAGAATGATAGACAGAGAGAATGATAGAGAGAGAATGATAGAGAGAGAGAATGATAGAGAGAGGGAATGATAGAGAGAGATTATGATAGAGACAGAGAATGATAGAGAGAGAATGATAGAGAGAGAGAGAATGATAGAGAAAGAGAATGATAGAGAGAGAGGGAGAATGATGGAGAGAGAGAATGATAGTGAGAGAATGATAGAGAGAGAGAATGATAGAGAGAGAGAATGATGGAGAGAGAGAATGATAGAGAGAGCGAATGATAGAGAGAGGGAATGATAGGGAGAGATAATGATAGAGAGAGATAATGATAGAGACAGAGAATGATAGAGAGAGAATGATAGAGAGAGAATGATAGAGAGAGAGAATGATAGAGAGAGGGAATGATAGAGAGGGATAATGATAGAGAGAGAGAGAATGATAGAGAAAGAGAATGATAGAGAGAGAGAATGATAGTGAGAGAGAATGATAGTGAGTGAGAATGATAGAGAGAGAGAGAATGATAGAGAAAGCGAAAATGATGGAGAGAGAGAATGATGGAGAGAGAGAATGATAGAGAGAGAGAATGATACAGAGAGAGAATGAAAGAGAGAGAGAATGATAGAGAGAGAGAATGATAGAGAGAGAGAATGATAGAGAGAAAGAATGATAGAGAGAGAGAATGATAGAGAAAGAGAATGATAGAGGGAGAGAATGATAGAGAGAGGGAATGATAAAGAGAGAATGATAGAGAGAGAGAATGATAGAGAGAGAGAATGATAGAGAAAGAGAATGATAGAGAGAGAGAATGATAGAGAGAGGGAATGATAAAGAGAGAATGATAGAGAGAGTATGATAGAGAGAGGGAATGATGGAGGGAGAATGATAGAAAGAGAGAATGATAGAGAGAGAGAATGATAGAGAAAGAGAATGATAGAAAGAGAGAATGATGGAGAAAGAGAATGATAGAGAGAGAGAATGATAGAGAGAGGGAATGATAGAGAGAGAATGATAGAGAGAGATAATGATAGAGACAGAGAATGATAGAGAGATAATGATAGACAGAGAATAATAGAGAGAGAGAATGATAGAGAGAGAGAGAATGTTAAAGAGAATGATAGCGAGAGAATGATGGAGAGAGAGAATGATAGTGAGAGAATGATAGAGAAAGAGAATGATAGAGAGAACATGATAGAGAGAGAATGATACAGAGAGATAATGATAGACAGAGAATGATAGACAGAGAGAATGATAGAGAGAGAATAATAGAGAGAGAGAATGATAGAGAGAGGGAATGATAGAGAGAGATTATGATAGAGACAGAGAATGATAGAGAGAGAATGATAGAGAGAGAGAGAATGATAGAGAAAGAGAATGATAGAGAGAGAGGGAGAATGATGGAGAGAGAGAATGATAGTGAGAGAATGATAGAGAGAGAGAATGATAGAGAGAGAGAATGATGGAGAGAGAGAATGATAGAGAGAGCGAATGATAGAGAGAGGGAATGATAGGGAGAGATAATGATAGAGAAAGCGAAAATGATGGAGAGAGAGAATGATGGAGAGAGAGAATGATAGAGAGAGAGAATGATACAGAGAGAGAATGAAAGAGAGAGAGAATGATAGAGAGAGAGAATGATAGAGAGAGAGAGAATGATAGAGAGAAAGAATGATAGAGAGAGAGAATGATAGAGAAAGAGAATGATAGAGAGAGAGAATGATAGAGAGAGGGAATGATAGAGAGAGAATGATAGAGAGAGATAATGATAGAGCCAGATAATGATAGAGAGAGTATGATAGAGAGAGAGAATGATAGAAAGAGAATGATAGAGAGAGAGAATGATAGAGAGAGAGAATGATAGAGACAGAGAATGATAGAGAGAGAGAATGATAGAGGAAGAGAATGATAGAGAGAGAGAATGATAGAGAGAGGGAATGATAGAGAGAGAATGATAGAGAGAGAGAGAATGATAGAGAAAGAGAATGATAGAGAGAGAGGGAGAATGATAGAGAAAGAGAATGATAGAGAGAGAGAATGATAGAGAGAGGGAATGATAGAGAGAGAATGATAGAGAGAGATAATGATAGAGACAGAGAATGATAGAGAGATAATGATAGACAGAGAATGATAGAGAGAGAGAATGATAGAGAGAGAATGATCGAGAGAGAGAGAATGTTAAAGAGAATGATGGAGAGAGAGAATGATAGTGAGAGAATGATAGAGAGAGAATGATAGAGAGAGAGAATGATAGAGAGAGGGAATGATAGAGAGAGATAATGATAGAGACAGAGAATGATAGCGAGAGAATGATAGAGAGAGAGAATGATAGTGAGAGAGAATGATAGAGAAAGAGAATGATAGAGAGAACATGATAGAGAGAGAATGATAGAGAGAGATAATGATAGACAGAGCATGATAGACAGAGAGAATGATAGAGAGAGAATGATAGAGAGAGAGAATGATAGAGAGAGGGAATGATAGAGAGAGATTATGATAGAGACAGAGAATGATAGAGAGAGAGAGAATGATAGAGAAAGAGAATGATAGAGAGAGAGGGAGAATGATGGAGAGAGAGAATGATAGTGAGAGAATGATAGAGAGAGAGAATGATAGAGAGAGAGAATGATAGACAGAGAATGATAGAGAGAGAGAATGATAGAGAGAGAATAATAGAGAGAGAGAATGATAGAGAAAGAGAATGATAGAGAGAGACGGAGAATGATGAAGAGAGAGAATGATAGTGAGAGAATGATAGAGAGAGAGAATGATAGAGAGAGAGAATGATAGACAGAGTATGATAGAGAGAGAGAATGATAGAGACAGAGAATGATAGAGAGATTGAAAGAGAGAGAGAATGATAGAGAGAGAGAATGATGGCGAGAGAGAATGATAGAGAGAGAGAATGATAGAGGGAGAATGATAGAGAGAGAGAATGATAGTGGGAGAGAATGATAGAGAGAGAGAATGATAGAGAGAGAATTATAGAGAGAGAGAATGATAGAGAAAGAGAATGATAGAAAGAAAGAATGATAGAGAGAACATGATAGAGAGAGGGAATGATAGAGAGAGAATGATAGACAGAGAAGGACAGAGAGAGAGAATGATAGAGAGAGATTGATAGAGAGAGAGAATGATAGAGAGAGGGAATGATAGAGAGAGATAATGATAGAGACAGAGAATGATAGAGAGAGAATGATAGAGAGAGAGAATGATAGAGAGAGATAATGATAAAGACAGAGAATGATAGAGAGAGAATGATAGAGAGAGAGAATGATAGAGAGAGGGAATGATAGAGAGATCATGATAGAAAGAGATAATGATAGAGACCGAGAATGATAGAGAGAGAGAATGATAGAGAAAGAGAATGATAGAGAGAGAGAATGATAGAGAGAGATAATGATAGAGCCAGAGAATGATAGAGAGAGTATGATAGAGAGAGGGAATGATAGAAAGAGAGAATGATAGAGAGAGAGAATGATAGAGAAAGAGAATGATAGAAAGAGAGAATGATGGAGAAAGAGAATGATAGAGAGAGAGAATGATAGAGAGAGGGAATGATAGAGAGAGAATGATAGAGAGAGATAATGATAGAGACAGAGAATGATAGAGAGATAATGATAGACAGAGAATAATAGAGAGAGAGAATGATAGAGAGAGAGAGAATGTTAAAGAGAATGATAGCGAGAGAATGATGGAGAGAGAGAATGATAGTGAGAGAATGATAGAGAAAGAGAATGATAGAGAGAACATGATAGAGAGAGAATGATAGAGAGAGATAATGATAGACAGAGAATGATAGACAGAGAGAATGATAGAGAGAGAATGATAGAGAGAGAGAATGATAGAGAGAGGGAATGATAGAGAGAGATTATGATAGAGACAGAGAATGATAGAGAGAGAATGATAGAGAGAGAGAGAATGATAGAGAAAGAGAATGATAGAGAGAGAGGGAGAATGATGGAGAGAGAGAATGATAGTGAGAGAATGATAGAGAGAGAGAATGATAGAGAGAGAGAATGATGGAGAGAGAGAATGATAGAGAGAGCGAATGATAGAGAGAGGGAATGATAGGGAGAGATAATGATAGAGAGAGATAATGATAGAGACAGAGAATGATAGAGAGAGAATGATAGAGAGAGAATGATAGAGAGAGAGAATGATAGAGAGAGGGAATGATAGAGAGGGATAATGATAGAGAGAGAGAGAATGATAGAGAAAGAGAATGATAGAGAGAGAGAATGATAGTGAGAGAGAATGATAGTGAGTGAGAATGATAGAGAGAGAGAGAATGATAGAGAAAGCGAAAATGATGGAGAGAGAGAATGATGGAGAGAGAGAATGATAGAGAGAGAGAATGATACAGAGAGAGAATGAAAGAGAGAGAGAATGATAGAGAGAGAGAATGATAGAGAGAGAGAATGATAGAGAGAAAGAATGATAGAGAGAGAGAATGATAGAGAAAGAGAATGATAGAGGGAGAGAATGATAGAGAGAGGGAATGATAAAGAGAGAATGATAGAGAGAGAGAATGATAGAGAGAGAGAATGATAGAGAAAGAGAATGATAGAGAGAGAGAATGATAGAGAGAGGGAATGATAAAGAGAGAATGATAGAGAGAGTATGATAGAGAGAGGGAATGATGGAGGGAGAATGATAGAAAGAGAGAATGATAGAGAGAGAGAATGATAGAGAAAGAGAATGATAGAAAGAGAGAATGATGGAGAAAGAGAATGATAGAGAGAGAGAATGATAGAGAGAGGGAATGATAGAGAGAGAATGATAGAGAGAGATAATGATAGAGACAGAGAATGATAGAGAGATAATGATAGACAGAGAATAATAGAGAGAGAGAATGATAGAGAGAGAGAGAATGTTAAAGAGAATGATAGCGAGAGAATGATGGAGAGAGAGAATGATAGTGAGAGAATGATAGAGAAAGAGAATGATAGAGAGAACATGATAGAGAGAGAATGATACAGAGAGATAATGATAGACAGAGAATGATAGACAGAGAGAATGATAGAGAGAGAATAATAGAGAGAGAGAATGATAGAGAGAGGGAATGATAGAGAGAGATTATGATAGAGACAGAGAATGATAGAGAGAGAATGATAGAGAGAGAGAGAATGATAGAGAAAGAGAATGATAGAGAGAGAGGGAGAATGATGGAGAGAGAGAATGATAGTGAGAGAATGATAGAGAGAGAGAATGATAGAGAGAGAGAATGATAGAGAGAGGGAATGATAGAGAGAGAATGATAGAGAGAGATAATGATAGAGACAGAGAATGATAGAGAGATAATGATAGACAGAGAATAATAGAGAGAGAGAATGATAGAGAGAGAGAGAATGTTAAAGAGAATGATAGCGAGAGAATGATGGAGAGAGAGAATGATAGTGAGAGAATGATAGAGAAAGAGAATGATAGAGAGAACATGATAGAGAGAGAATGATAGAGAGAGATAATGATAGACAGAGAATGATAGACAGAGAGAATGATAGAGAGAGAATGATAGAGAGAGAGAATGATAGAGAGAGGGAATGATAGAGAGAGATTATGATAGAGACAGAGAATGATAGAGAGAGAATGATAGAGAGAGAGAGAATGATAGAGAAAGAGAATGATAGAGAGAGAGGGAGAATGATGGAGAGAGAGAATGATAGTGAGAGAATGATAGAGAGAGAGAATGATAGAGAGAGAGAATGATGGAGAGAGAGAATGATAGAGAGAGCGAATGATAGAGAGAGGGAATGATAGGGAGAGATAATGATAGAGAGAGATAATGATAGAGACAGAGAATGATAGAGAGAGAATGATAGAGAGAGAATGATAGAGAGAGAGAATGATAGAGAGAGGGAATGATAGAGAGGGATACTGATAGAGAGAGAGAGAATGATAGAGAAAGAGAATGATAGAGAGAGAGAATGATAGTGAGAGAGAATGATAGTGAGTGAGAATGATAGAGAGAGAGAGAATGATAGAGAAAGCGAAAATGATGGAGAGAGAGAATGATGGAGAGAGAGAATGATAGAGAGAGAGAATGATACAGAGAGAGAATGAAAGAGAGAGAGAATGATAGAGAGAGAGAATGATAGAGAGAGAGAATGATAGAGAGAAAGAATGATAGAGAGAGAGAATGATAGAGAAAGAGAATGATAGAGAGAGAGAATGATAGAGAAAGGGAATGATAGAGAGAGAATGATAGAGAGAGATAATGATAGAGCCAGATAATGATAGAGAGAGTATGATAGAGAGAGAGAATGATAGAAAGAGAATGATAGAGAGAGAGAATGATAGAGAGAGAGAATGATAGAGACAGAGAATGATAGAGAGAGAGAATGATAGAGAAAGAGAATGATAGAGAGAGAGAATGATAGAGAGAGGGAATGATAGAGAGAGAATGATAGAGAGAGATAATGATAGAGACAGAGAATGATAGAGAGATAATGATAGACAGAGAATGATAGAGAGAGAGAATGATAGAGAGAGAATGATAGAGAGAGAGAGAATGTTAAAGAGAATGATGGAGAGAGAGAATGATAGTGAGAGAATGATAGAGAGAGAATGATAGAGAGAGAGAATGATAGAGAGAGGGAATGATAGAGAGAGATAATGATAGAGACGGAGAATGATAGCGAGAGAATGATAGAGAGAGAGAATGATAGTGAGAGAGAATGATAGAGAAAGAGAATGATAGAGAGAACATGATAGAGAGAGAATGATAGAGAGAGATAATGATAGACAGAGCATGATAGACAGAGAGAATGATAGAGAGAGAATGATAGAGAGAGAGAATGATAGAGAGAGGGAATGATAGAGAGAGATTATGATAGAGACAGAGAATGATAGAGAGAGAATGATAGAGAGAGAGAGAATGATAGAGAAAGAGAATGATAGAGAGAGAGGGAGAATGATGGAGAGAGAGAATGATAGTGAGAGAATGATAGAGAGAGAGAATGATAGAGAGAGAGAATGATAGACAGAGAATGATAGAGAGAGAGAATGATAGAGAGAGAATAATAGAGAGAGAGAATGATAGAGAAAGAGAATGATAGAGAGAGACGGAGAATGATGGAGAGAGAGAATGATAGTGAGAGAATGATAGAGAGAGAGAATGATAGTGAGAGAGAATGTTAGAGAGAGGGAATGATAGGGAGAGATAATGATAGGGACAGAGAATGATAGGGAGAGAATGATAGAGAGAGAGAATGATAGAGAGAGACAGAATGATAGAGAAAGAGAATAATAGAAAGAGAGAATGATAGAGAGAACATGATAGAGAGAGGGAATGATAGAGAGAGGGAATGATAGAGAGAGATAATGATAGAGAGAGAGAGAATGATAGAGAAAGAGAATGATAGAAAGGGAGAATGATAGTCAGAGAGAATGATAGAGAGAGAGAGAATGATAGAGAAAGAGAAAATGATGGAGAGAGAGAATGATGGAGAGAGAGAATGATAGAGAGAGAGAATGATAGAGAGAGAGAATGATAGACAGAGAATGATAGAGAGAGAGAATGATAGAGACAGAGAATGATAGAGAGATTGAAAGAGAGAGAGAATGATAGAGAGAGAGAATGATGGCGAGAGAGAATGATAGAGAGAGAGAATGATAGAGGGAGAATGATAGAGAGAGAGAATGATAGTGGGAGAGAATGATAGAGAGAGAGAATGATAGAGAGAGAATTATAGAGAGAGAGAATGATAGAGAAAGAGAATGATAGAAAGAAAGAATGATAGAGAGAACATGATAGAGAGAGGGAATGATAGAGAGAGAATGATAGACAGAGAAGGACAGAGAGAGAGAATGATAGAGAGAGATTGATAGAGAGAGAGAATGATAGAGAGAGGGAATGATAGAGAGAGATAATGATAGAGACAGAGAATGATAGAGAGAGAATGATAGAGAGAGAGAATGATAGAGAGAGATAATGATAAAGACAGAGAATGATAGAGAGAGAATGATAGAGAGAGAGAATGATAGAGAGAGGGAATGATAGAGAGATCATGATAGAAAGAGATAATGATAGAGACCGAGAATGATAGAGAGAGAGAATGATAGAGAAAGAGAATGATAGAGAGAGAGAATGATAGAGAGAGATAATGATAGAGCCAGAGAATGATAGAGAGAGTATGATAGCGAGAGGGAATGATAGAAAGAGAGAATGATAGAGAGAGAGAATGATAGAGAAAGAGAATGATAGAAAGAGAGAATGATGGAGAAAGAGAATGATAGAGAGAGAGAATGATAGAGAGAGGGAATGATAGAGAGAGAATGATAGAGAGAGATAATGATAGAGACAGAGAATGATAGAGAGATAATGATAGACAGAGAATAATAGAGAGAGAGAATGATAGAGAGAGAGAGAATGTTAAAGAGAATGATAGCGAGAGAATGATGGAGAGAGAGAATGATAGTGAGAGAATGATAGAGAAAGAGAATGATAGAGAGAACATGATAGAGAGAGAATGATAGAGAGAGATAATGATAGACAGAGAATGATAGACAGAGAGAATGATAGAGAGAGAATGATAGAGAGAGAGAATGATAGAGAGAGGGAATGATAGAGAGAGATTATGATAGAGACAGAGAATGATAGAGAGAGAATGATAGAGAGAGAGAGAATGATAGAGAAAGAGAATGATAGAGAGAGAGGGAGAATGATGGAGAGAGAGAATGATAGTGAGAGAATGATAGAGAGAGAGAATGATAGAGAGAGAGAATGATGGAGAGAGAGAATGATAGAGAGAGCGAATGATAGAGAGAGGGAATGATAGGGAGAGATAATGATAGAGAGAGATAATGATAGAGACAGAGAATGATAGAGAGAGAATGATAGAGAGAGAATGATAGAGAGAGAGAATGATAGAGAGAGGGAATGATAGAGAGGGATAATGATAGAGAGAGAGAGAATGATAGAGAAAGAGAATGATAGAGAGAGAGAATGATAGTGAGAGAGAATGATAGTGAGTGAGAATGATAGAGAGAGAGAGAATGATAGAGAAAGCGAAAATGATGGAGAGAGAGAATGATGGAGAGAGAGAATGATAGAGAGAGAGAATGATACAGAGAGAGAATGAAAGAGAGAGAGAATGATAGAGAGAGAGAATGATAGAGAGAGAGAATGATAGAGAGAAAGAATGATAGAGAGAGAGAATGATAGAGAAAGAGAATGATAGAGGGAGAGAATGATAGAGAGAGGGAATGATAAAGAGAGAATGATAGAGAGAGAGAATGATAGAGAGAGAGAATGATAGAGAAAGAGAATGATAGAGAGAGAGAATGATAGAGAGAGGGAATGATAAAGAGAGAATGATAGAGAGAGTATGATAGAGAGAGGGAATGATGGAGGGAGAATGATAGAAAGAGAGAATGATAGAGAGAGAGAATGATAGAGAAAGAGAATGATAGAAAGAGAGAATGATGGAGAAAGAGAATGATAGAGAGAGAGAATGATAGAGAGAGGGAATGATAGAGAGAGAATGATAGAGAGAGATAATGATAGAGACAGAGAATGATAGAGAGATAATGATAGACAGAGAATAATAGAGAGAGAGAATGATAGAGAGAGAGAGAATGTTAAAGAGAATGATAGCGAGAGAATGATGGAGAGAGAGAATGATAGTGAGAGAATGATAGAGAAAGAGAATGATAGAGAGAACATGATAGAGAGAGAATGATACAGAGAGATAATGATAGACAGAGAATGATAGACAGAGAGAATGATAGAGAGAGAATAATAGAGAGAGAGAATGATAGAGAGAGGGAATGATAGAGAGAGATTATGATAGAGACAGAGAATGATAGAGAGAGAATGATAGAGAGAGAGAGAATGATAGAGAAAGAGAATGATAGAGAGAGAGGGAGAATGATGGAGAGAGAGAATGATAGTGAGAGAATGATAGAGAGAGAGAATGATAGAGAGAGAGAATGATGGAGAGAGAGAATGATAGAGAGAGCGAATGATAGAGAGAGGGAATGATAGGGAGAGATAATGATAGAGAAAGCGAAAATGATGGAGAGAGAGAATGATGGAGAGAGAGAATGATAGAGAGAGAGAATGATACAGAGAGAGAATGAAAGAGAGAGAGAATGATAGAGAGAGAGAATGATAGAGAGAGAGAGAATGATAGAGAGAAAGAATGATAGAGAGAGAGAATGATAGAGAAAGAGAATGATAGAGAGAGAGAATGATAGAGAGAGGGAATGATAGAGAGAGAATGATAGAGAGAGATAATGATAGAGCCAGATAATGATAGAGAGAGTATGATAGAGAGAGAGAATGATAGAAAGAGAATGATAGAGAGAGAGAATGATAGAGAGAGAGAATGATAGAGACAGAGAATGATAGAGAGAGAGAATGATAGAGGAAGAGAATGATAGAGAGAGAGAATGATAGAGAGAGGGAATGATAGAGAGAGAATGATAGAGAGAGAGAGAATGATAGAGAAAGAGAATGATAGAGAGAGAGGGAGAATGATAGAGAAAGAGAATGATAGAGAGAGAGAATGATAGAGAGAGGGAATGATAGAGAGAGAATGATAGAGAGAGATAATGATAGAGACAGAGAATGATAGAGAGATAATGATAGACAGAGAATGATAGAGAGAGAGAATGATAGAGAGAGAATGATCGAGAGAGAGAGAATGTTAAAGAGAATGATGGAGAGAGAGAATGATAGTGAGAGAATGATAGAGAGAGAATGATAGAGAGAGAGAATGATAGAGAGAGGGAATGATAGAGAGAGATAATGATAGAGACAGAGAATGATAGCGAGAGAATGATAGAGAGAGAGAATGATAGTGAGAGAGAATGATAGAGAAAGAGAATGATAGAGAGAACATGATAGAGAGAGAATGATAGAGAGAGATAATGATAGACAGAGCATGATAGACAGAGAGAATGATAGAGAGAGAATGATAGAGAGAGAGAATGATAGAGAGAGGGAATGATAGAGAGAGATTATGATAGAGACAGAGAATGATAGAGAGAGAGAGAATGATAGAGAAAGAGAATGATAGAGAGAGAGGGAGAATGATGGAGAGAGAGAATGATAGTGAGAGAATGATAGAGAGAGAGAATGATAGAGAGAGAGAATGATAGACAGAGAATGATAGAGAGAGAGAATGATAGAGAGAGAATAATAGAGAGAGAGAATGATAGAGAAAGAGAATGATAGAGAGAGACGGAGAATGATGAAGAGAGAGAATGATAGTGAGAGAATGATAGAGAGAGAGAATGATAGAGAGAGAGAATGATAGACAGAGTATGATAGAGAGAGAGAATGATAGAGACAGAGAATGATAGAGAGATTGAAAGAGAGAGAGAATGATAGAGAGAGAGAATGATGGCGAGAGAGAATGATAGAGAGAGAGAATGATAGAGGGAGAATGATAGAGAGAGAGAATGATAGTGGGAGAGAATGATAGAGAGAGAGAATGATAGAGAGAGAATTATAGAGAGAGAGAATGATAGAGAAAGAGAATGATAGAAAGAAAGAATGATAGAGAGAACATGATAGAGAGAGGGAATGATAGAGAGAGAATGATAGACAGAGAAGGACAGAGAGAGAGAATGATAGAGAGAGATTGATAGAGAGAGAGAATGATAGAGAGAGGGAATGATAGAGAGAGATAATGATAGAGACAGAGAATGATAGAGAGAGAATGATAGAGAGAGAGAATGATAGAGAGAGATAATGATAAAGACAGAGAATGATAGAGAGAGAATGATAGAGAGAGAGAATGATAGAGAGAGGGAATGATAGAGAGATCATGATAGAAAGAGATAATGATAGAGACCGAGAATGATAGAGAGAGAGAATGATAGAGAAAGAGAATGATAGAGAGAGAGAATGATAGAGAGAGATAATGATAGAGCCAGAGAATGATAGAGAGAGTATGATAGAGAGAGGGAATGATAGAAAGAGAGAATGATAGAGAGAGAGAATGATAGAGAAAGAGAATGATAGAAAGAGAGAATGATGGAGAAAGAGAATGATAGAGAGAGAGAATGATAGAGAGAGGGAATGATAGAGAGAGAATGATAGAGAGAGATAATGATAGAGACAGAGAATGATAGAGAGATAATGATAGACAGAGAATAATAGAGAGAGAGAATGATAGAGAGAGAGAGAATGTTAAAGAGAATGATAGCGAGAGAATGATGGAGAGAGAGAATGATAGTGAGAGAATGATAGAGAAAGAGAATGATAGAGAGAACATGATAGAGAGAGAATGATAGAGAGAGATAATGATAGACAGAGAATGATAGACAGAGAGAATGATAGAGAGAGAATGATAGAGAGAGAGAATGATAGAGAGAGGGAATGATAGAGAGAGATTATGATAGAGACAGAGAATGATAGAGAGAGAATGATAGAGAGAGAGAGAATGATAGAGAAAGAGAATGATAGAGAGAGAGGGAGAATGATGGAGAGAGAGAATGATAGTGAGAGAATGATAGAGAGAGAGAATGATAGAGAGAGAGAATGATGGAGAGAGAGAATGATAGAGAGAGCGAATGATAGAGAGAGGGAATGATAGGGAGAGATAATGATAGAGAGAGATAATGATAGAGACAGAGAATGATAGAGAGAGAATGATAGAGAGAGAATGATAGAGAGAGAGAATGATAGAGAGAGGGAATGATAGAGAGGGATAATGATAGAGAGAGAGAGAATGATAGAGAAAGAGAATGATAGAGAGAGAGAATGATAGTGAGAGAGAATGATAGTGAGTGAGAATGATAGAGAGAGAGAGAATGATAGAGAAAGCGAAAATGATGGAGAGAGAGAATGATGGAGAGAGAGAATGATAGAGAGAGAGAATGATACAGAGAGAGAATGAAAGAGAGAGAGAATGATAGAGAGAGAGAATGATAGAGAGAGAGAATGATAGAGAGAAAGAATGATAGAGAGAGAGAATGATAGAGAAAGAGAATGATAGAGGGAGAGAATGATAGAGAGAGGGAATGATAAAGAGAGAATGATAGAGAGAGAGAATGATAGAGAGAGAGAATGATAGAGAAAGAGAATGATAGAGAGAGAGAATGATAGAGAGAGGGAATGATAAAGAGAGAATGATAGAGAGAGATAATGATAGAGACAGAGAATGATAGAGAGAGAATAATAGAGAGAGAGAATGATAGAGAGAGGGAATGATAGAGAGAGAATGATAGAGAGAGATAATGATAGAGACCGAGAATGATAGAGAGAGAGAATGATAGAGAAAGAGAATGATAGAGGGAGAGAATGATAGAGAGAGGGAATGATAGAGAGAGAATGATAGAGAGAGATAATGATAGAGCCAGATAATGATAGAGAGAGTATGATAGAGAGAGAGAATGATAGAAAGAGAATGATAGAGAGAGAAAATGATAGAGAGAGAGAATGATAGAGACAGAGAATGATAGAGAGAGAGAATGATAGAGAAAGAGAATGATAGAGAGAGAGAATGATAGAGAGAGGGAATGATAGAGAGAGAATGATAGAGAGAGATAATGATAGAGACAGAGAATGATAGAGAGATAATGATAGACAGAGAATGATAGAGAGAGAGAATGATAGAGAGAGAATGTTAAAGAGAATGATGGAGAGAGAGAATGATAGTGAGAGAATGATAGAGAGAGAATGATAGAGAGAGAGAATGATAGAGAGAGGGAATGATAGAGAGAGATAATGATAGAGACAGAGAATGATAGCGAGAGAATGATAGAGAGAGAGAATGATAGAGGGAAAGAATGATAGAGAGAGAGAATGATAGAGAAAGAGAATTATAGAGGGAGAGAATGATAGAGAGAGGGAATGATAAAGAGAGAATGATAGAGAGAGAGAATGATAGAGAGAGAGAATGATAGAGAAAGAGAATGATAGAGAGAGAGAATGATAGAGAGAGATAATGATAGAGCCAGAGAATGATAGAGAGAGTATGATAGAGAGAGGGAATGATGGAGGGAGAATGATAGAAAGAGAGAATGATAGAGAGAGAGAATGATAGAGAAAGAGAATGATAGAAAGAGAGAATGATGGAGAAAGAGAATGATAGAGAGAGAGAATGATAGAGAGAGGGAATGATAGAGAGAGAATGATAGAGAGAGATAATGATAGAGACAGAGAATGATAGAGAGATAATGATAGACAGAGAATAATAGAGAGAGAGAATGATAGAGAGAGAGAGAATGTTAAAGAGAATGATAGCGAGAGAATGATGGAGAGAGAGAATGATAGTGAGAGAATGATAGAGAAAGAGAATGATAGAGAGAACATGATAGAGAGAGAATGATAGAGAGAGATAATGATAGACAGAGAATGATAGACAGAGAGAATGATAGAGAGAGAATAATAGAGAGAGAGAATGATAGAGAGAGGGAATGATAGAGAGAGATTATGATAGAGACAGAGAATGATAGAGAGAGAATGATAGAGAGAGAGAGAATGATAGAGAAAGAGAATGATAGAGAGAGAGGGAGAATGATGGAGAGAGAGAATGATAGTGAGAGAATGATAGAGAGAGAGAATGATAGAGAGAGAGAATGATGGAGAGAGAGAATGATAGAGAGAGCGAATGATAGAGAGAGGGAATGATAGGGAGAGATAATGATAGAGAGAGATAATGATAGAGACAGAGAATGATAGAGAGAGAATGATAGAGAGAGAATGATAGAGAGAGAGAATGATAGAGAGAGGGAATGATAGAGAGGGATAATGATAGAGAGAGAGAGAGAATGATAGAGAAAGAGAATGATAGAGAGAGAGAATGATAGTGAGAGAGAATGATAGTGAGTGAGAATGATAGAGAGAGAGAGAATGATAGAGAAAGCGAAAATGATGGAGAGAGAGAATGATGGAGAGAGAGAATGATAGAGAGAGAGAATGATACAGAGAGAGAATGAAAGAGAGAGAGAATGATAGAGAGAGAGAATGATAGAGAGAGAGAGAATGATAGAGAGAAAGAATGATAGAGAGAGAGAATGATAGAGAAAGAGAATGATAGAGAGAGAGAATGATAGAGAGAGGGAATGATAGAGAGAGAATGATAGAGAGAGATAATGATAGAGCCAGATAATGATAGAGAGAGTATGATAGAGAGAGAGAATGATAGAAAGAGAATGATAGAGAAAGAGAATGATAGAGAGAACATGATAGAGAGAGAATGATAGAGAGAGATAATGATAGACAGAGCATGATAGACAGAGAGAATGATAGAGAGAGAATGATAGAGAGAGAGAATGATAGAGAGAGGGAATGATAGAGAGAGATTATGATAGAGACAGAGAATGATAGAGAGAGAGAGAATGATAGAGAAAGAGAATGATAGAGAGAGAGGGAGAATGATGGAGAGAGAGAATGATAGTGAGAGAATGATAGAGAGAGAGAATGATAGAGAGAGAGAATGATAGACAGAGAATGATAGAGAGAGAGAATGATAGAGAGAGAATAATAGAGAGAGAGAATGATAGAGAAAGAGAATGATAGAGAGAGACGGAGAATGATGAAGAGAGAGAATGATAGTGAGAGAATGATAGAGAGAGAGAATGATAGTGAGAGAGAATGTTAGAGAGAGAGAATGATGGAGAGAGAGAATGATAGAGAGAGCGAATGATAGAGAGAGGGAATGATAGGGAGAGATAATGATAGGGACAGAGAATGATAGGGAGAGAATGATAGAGAGAGAGAATGATAGAGAGAGACAGAATGATAGAGAAAGAGAATAATAGAAAGAGAGAATGATAGAGAGAACATGATAGAGAGAGGGAATGATAGAGAGAGGGAATGATAGAGAGAGATAATGATAGAGAGAGAGAGAATGATAGAGAAAGAGAATGATAGAAAGGGAGAATGATAGTGAGAGAGAATGATAGAGAGAGAGAGAATGATAGAGAAAGAGAAAATGATGGAGAGAGAGAATGATGGAGAGAGAGAATGATAGAGAGAGAGAATGATAGAGAGAGAGAATGATAGACAGAGAATGATAGAGAGAGAGAATGATAGAGACAGAGAATGATAGAGAGATTGATAGAGAGAGAGAATGATAGAGAGAGAGAATGATGGCGAGAGAGAATGATAGAGAGAGAGAATGATAGAGGGAGAATGATAGAGAGAGAGAATGATAGTGCGAGAGAATGATAGAGACAGAGAATGATAGAGAGATAATGATAGACAGAGAATGATAGAGAGAGAGAATGATAGAGAGAGAATGATAGAGAGAGAGAGAATGTTAAAGAGAATGATGGAGAGAGAGAATGATAGTGAGAGAATGATAGAGAGAGAATGATAGAGAGAGAGAATGATAGAGAGAGGGAATGATAGAGAGAGATAATGATAGAGACAGAGAATGATAGCGAGAGAATGATAGAGAGAGAGAATGATAGTGAGAGAGAATGATAGAGAGAGAGAGAATGATAGAGAAAGCGAAAATGATGAAGAGAGAGAATGATGGAGAGAGAGAATGATGGAGAGAGAGAATGATAGAGAGAGAATGATACAGAGAGAGAATGATAGAGAGAGAGAATAATAGAGAGAGAGAATGATAGAGAGAGAGAATGATAGAAAGAGAATGATAGAGAGAGAGAATGATAGAGATAGAGAATGATAGAGAAAGAGAATGATAGAGAGAGAGAATGATAGAGAGAGGGAATGATAAAGAGAGAATGATAGAGAGAGATAATGATAGAGACAGAGAATGATAGAGACAGAGAATGATAGAGAGAGAATGATAGAGAGAGGGAATTATATCGAGAGAATGATAGAGAGAGATAATGATAGAGCCAGAGAATGATAGAGAGAGTATGATAGAACGAGAAAATGATAGAAAGAGAATGATAGAGAGAGAGAATGATAGACAGAGAGAATGATAGAGACCGAGAATGATAGAGAGAGAGAATGATAGAGAAAGAGAATGATAGAGAGAGAGAATGAAAGAGAGAGAGAGAATGATAGAGAAAGCGAAAATGATGAAGAGAGAGAATGATGGAGAGAGAGAATGATAGAGAGAGAGAATGATAGAGAGAGAATGATACAGAGAGAGAATGATAGAGAGAGAGAATGATAGAGAGAGAGAATGATAGAGAGAGAGAATGATAGAGAGAGAGAATGATAGAAAGAGAATGATAGAGAGAGAGAATGATAGAGAGAGAGAATGATAGAGAAAGAGAATGATAGAGAGAGAGAATGATAGAGAGAGGGAATGATAAAGAGAGAATGATAGAGAGAGATAATGATAGAGACAGAGAATGATAGAGAGAGAGAATGATAGAGAAAGAGAATGATAGAGAGAGAGAATGATAGAGAGAGGGAATGATAGAGAGAGAATGATAGAGAGAGATAATGATAGAGCCAGAGAATGATAGAGAGAGTATGATAGACGGAGAATAATAGAGAGAGAGAATGATAGAGAGAGAGAGAATGTTAAAGAGAATGATAGCGAGAGAATGATGGAGAGAGAGAATGATAGTGAGAGAATGATAGAGAAAGAGAATGATAGAGAGAACATGATAGAGAGAGAATGATAGAGAGAGATAATGATAGACAGAGAATGATCGACAGAGAGAATGATAGAGAGAGAATGATAGAGAGAGAGAATGATAGAGAGAGGGAATGATAGAGAGAGATTATGATAGAGACAGAGAATGATAGAGAGAGAATGATAGAGAGAGAGAGAATGATAGAGAAAGAGAATGATAGAGAGAGAGGGAGAATGATGGAGAGAGAGAATGATAGTGAGAGAATGATAGAGAGAGAGAATGATGGAGAGAGAGAATGATAGAGAGAGCGAATGATAGAGAGAGGGAATGATAGGGAGAGATAATGATAGAGAGAGATAATGATAGAGACAGAGAATGATAGAGAGAGAATGATAGAGAGAGAGAATGATAGAGAGAGGGAATGATAGAGAGGGATAATGATAGAGAGAGAGAGAATGATAGAGAAAGAGAATGATAGAGAGAGAGAGAATGTTAGTGAGAGAGTATGATAGTGAGTGAGAATGATAGAGAGAGAGAGAATGATAGAGAAAGCGAAAATGATGGAGAGAGAGAATGATGGAGAGAGAGAATGATAGAGAGAGAGAATGATACAGAGAGAGAATGAAAGAGAGAGAGAATGATAGAGAGAGAGAATGATAGAGAGAGAGAATGATAGAGAGAAAGAATGATAGAGAGAGAGAATGATAGAGAAAGAGAATGATAGAGGGAGAGAATGATAGAGAGAGGGAATGATAAAGAGAGAATGATAGAGAGAGAGAATGATAGAGAGAGAGAATGATAGAGAAAGAGAATGATAGAGAGAGAGAATGATACAGAGAGATAATGATAGAGCCAGAGAATGATAGAGAGAGTATGATAGAGAGAGGGAATGATAGAGGGAGAATGATAGAAAGAGAGAATGATAGAGAGAGAGAATGATAGAGAAAGAGAATGATAGAAAGAGAGAATGATGGAGAAAGAGAATGATAGAGAGAGAGAATGATAGAGAGAGGGAATGATAGAGAGAGAATGATAGAGAGAGATAATGATAGAGACAGAGAATGATAGAGAGATAATGATAGACAGAGAATAATAGAGAGAGAGAATGATAGAGAGAGAGAGAATGTTAAAGAGAATGATAGCGAGAGAATGATGGAGAGAGAGAATGATAGTGAGAGAATGATAGAGAAAGAGAATGATAGAGAGAACATGATAGAGAGAGAATGATAGAGAGAGATAATGATAGACAGAGAATGATAGACAGAGAGAATGATAGAGAGAGAATGATAGAGAGAGAGAATGATAGAGAGAGGGAATGATAGAGAGAGATTATGATAGAGACAGAGAATGATAGAGAGAGAATGATAGAGAGAGAGAGAATGATAGAGAAAGAGAATGATAGAGAGAGAGGGAGAATGATGGAGAGAGAGAATGATAGTGAGAGAATGATAGAGAGAGAGAATGATAGAGAGAGAGAATGATGGAGAGAGAGAATGATAGAGAGAGCGAATGATAGAGAGAGGGAATGATAGGGAGAGATAATGATAGAGAGAGATAATGATAGAGACAGAGAATGATAGAGAGAGAATGATACAGAGAGAATGATAGAGAGAGAGAATGATAGAGAGAGGGAATGATAGAGAGGGATACTGATAGAGAGAGAGAGAATGATAAAGAAAGAGAATGATAGAGAGAGAGAATGATAGTGAGAGAGAATGATAGTGAGTGAGAATGATAGAGAGAGAGAGAATGATAGAGAAAGCGAAAATGATGGAGAGAGAGAATGATGGAGAGAGAGAATGATAGAGAGAGAGAATGATACAGAGAGAGAATGAAAGAGAGAGAGAATGATAGAGAGAGAGAATGATAGAGAGAGAGAATGATAGAGAGAAAGAATGATAGAGAGAGAGAATGATAGAGAAAGAGAATGATAGAGAGAGAGAATGATAGAGAAAGGGAATGATAGAGAGAGAGAATGATAGAGAGAGGGAATGATAGAGAGAGAATGATAGAGAGAGATAATGATAGAGACAGAGAATGATAGAGAGATAATGATAGACAGAGAATGATAGAGAGAGAGAATGATAGAGAGAGAATGATAGAGAGAGAGAGAATGTTAAAGAGAATGATGGAGAGGGAGAATGATAGTGAGAGAATGATAGAGAGAGAATGATAGAGAGAGAGAATGATAGAGAGAGGGAATGATAGAGAGAGATAATGATAGAGACGGAGAATGATAGCGAGAGAATGATAGAGAGAGAGAATGATAGTGAGAGAGAATGATAGAGAAAGAGAATGATAGAGAGAACATGATAGAGAGAGAATGATAGAGAGAGATAATGATAGACAGAGCATGATAGACAGAGAGAATGATAGAGAGAGAATGATAGAGAGAGAGAATGATAGAGAGAGGGAATGATAGAGAGAGATTATGATAGAGACAGAGAATGATAGAGAGAGAATGATAGAGAGAGAGAGAATGATAGAGAAAGAGAATGATAGAGAGAGAGGGAGAATGATGGAGAGAGAGAATGATAGTGAGAGAATGATAGAGAGAGAGAATGATAGAGAGAGAGAATGATAGACAGAGAATGATAGAGAGAGAGAATGATAGAGAGAGAATAATAGAGAGAGAGAATGATAGAGAAAGAGAATGATAGAGAGAGACGGAGAATGATGGAGAGAGAGAATGATAGTGAGAGAATGATAGAGAGAGAGAATGATAGTGAGAGAGAATGTTAGAGAGAGAGAATGATGGAGAGAGAGAATGATAGAGAGAGCGAATGATAGAGAGAGGGAATGATAGGGAGAGATAATGATAGGGACAGAGAATGATAGGGAGAGAATGATAGAGAGAGAGAATGATAGAGAGAGACAGAATGATAGAGAAAGAGAATAATAGAAAGAGAGAATGATAGAGAGAACATGATAGAGAGAGGGAATGATAGAGAGAGGGAATGATAGAGAGAGATAATGATAGAGAGAGAGAGAATGATAGAGAAAGAGAATGATAGAAAGGGAGAATGATAGTGAGAGAGAATGATAGAGAGAGAGAGAATGATAGAGAAAGAGAAAATGATGGAGAGAGAGAATGATGGAGAGAGAGAATGATAGAGAGAGAGAATGATAGAGAGAGAGAATGATAGACAGAGAATGATAGAGAGAGAGAATGATGGCGAGAGAGAATGATAGAGAGAGAGAATGATAGAGGGAGAATGATAGAGAGAGAGAATGATAGTGGGAGAGAATGATAGAGAGAGAGAATGATAGAGAGAGAATTATAGAGAGAGAGAATGATAGAGAAAGAGAATGATAGAAAGAAAGAATGATAGAGAGAACATGATAGAGAGAGGGAATGATAGAGAGAGAATGATAGACAGAGAAGGACAGAGAGAGAGAATGATAGAGAGAGAATGATAGAGAGAGAGAATGATAGAGAGAGGGAATGATAGAGAGAGATAATGATAGAGACAGAGAATGATAGAGAGAGAATGATAGAGAGAGAGAATGATAGAGAGAGATAATGATAAAGACAGAGACTGATAGAGAGAGAATGATAGAGAGAGAGAATGATAGAGAGAGGGAATGATAGAGAGATAATGATAGAAAGAGATAATGATAGAGACCGAGAATGATAGAGAGAGAGAATGATAGAGAGAGGGAATGATAGAGAGATAATGATAGAGAGAGATAATGATAGAGACCGAAAATGATAGAGAGAGAGAATGATAGAGAAAGAGAATGATAGAGAGAGAGAATGATAGAGAGAGATAATGATAGAGCCAGAGAATGATAGAGAGAGTATTATAGAGAGAGGGAATGATAAAGGGAGAATGATAGAAAGAGAGAATGATAGAGAGAGAGAATGATAGAGAAAGAGAATGATAGAAAGAGACAATGATGGAGAAAGAGAATGATAGAGAGAGAGAATGATAGAGAGAGGGAATGATAGAGAGAGAATGATAGCGAGAGATAATGATAGAGACAGAGAATGATAGAGAGATAATGATAGACAGAGAATAATAGAGAGAGAGAATGATAGAGAGAGAGAGAATGTTAAAGAGAATGATAGCGAGAGAATGATGGAGAGAGAGAATGATAGTGAGAGAATGATAGAGAAAGAGAATGATAGAGAGAACATGATAGAGAGAGAATGATAGAGAGAGATAATGATAGACAGAGAATGATAGACAGAGAGAATGATAGAGAGAGAATGATAGAGAGAGAGAATGATAGAGAGAGGGAATGATAGAGAGAGATTATGATAGAGACAGAGAATGATAGAGAGAGAATGATAGAGAGAGAGAGAATGATAGAGAAAGAGAATTATAGAGAGAGAGGGAGAATGATGGAGAGAGAGAATGATAGTGAGAGAATGATAGAGAGAGAGAATGATAGAGAGAGAGAATGATGGAGAGAGAGAATGATAGAGAGAGCGAATGATAGAGAGAGGGAATGATAGGGAGAGATAATGATAGAGAGAGATAATGATAGAGACAGAGAATGATAGAGAGAGAATGATAGAGAGAGAATGATAGAGAGAGAGAATGATAGAGAGAGGGAATGATAGAGAGGGATAATGATAGAGAGAGAGAGAGAATGATAGAGAAAGAGAATGATAGAGAGAGAGAATGATAGTGAGAGAGAATGATAGTGAGTGAGAATGATAGAGAGAGAGAGAATGATAGAGAAAGCGAAAATGATGGAGAGAGAGAATGATAGAGAGAGAGAATGATAGAGAAAGAGAATGATAGAGAGAAAGAATGATAGAGAGAGAGAATGATAGAGAAAGAGAATGATAGAGGGAGAGAATGATAGAGAGAGGGAATGATAAGGAGAGAATGATAGAGAGAGAGAATGATAGAGAGAGAGAATGATAGAGAAAGAGAATGATAGAGAGAGAGAATGATAGAGAGAGGGAATGATAGAGAGAGAATGATAGAGAGAGATAATGATAGAGACCGAGAATGATAGAGAGAGAGAATGATAGAGAGAGAGAATGATACAGAGAGAGAATGAAAGAGAGAGAGAATGATAGAGAGAGAGAATGATAGAGAGAGAGAATGATAGAGAGAAAGAATGATAGAGAGAGAGAATGATAGAGAAAGAGAATGATAGAGGGAGAGAATGATAGAGAGAGGGAATGATAAAGAGAGAATGATAGAGAGAGAGAATGATAGAGAGAGAGAATGATAGAGAAAGAGAATGATAGAGAGAGAGAATGATAGAGAGAGGGAATGATAAAGAGAGAATGATAGAGAGAGATAATGATAGAGACAGAGAATGATAGAGAGAGAATAATAGAGAGAGAGAATGATAGAGAGAGGGAATGATAGAGAGAGAATGATAGAGAGAGATAATGATAGAGACCGAGAATGATAGAGAGAGAGAATGATAGAGAAAGAGAATAATAGAGAGAGAGAATGATAGAGAGAGGGAATGATAGAGAGAGAATGATAGAGAGAGATAATGATAGAGCCAGATAATGATAGAGAGAGAGAATGATAGAGAGAGGGAATGATAGAGAGAGAATGATAGAGAGAGAATGATAGAGAGAGAGAATGATAGAGAGAGGGAATGATAGAGAGGGATAATGATAGAGAGAGAGAGAATGATAGAGAAAGAGAATGATAGAGAGAGAGAATGATAGTGAGAGAGAATGATAGTGAGTGAGAATGATAGAGAGAGAGAGAATGATAGAGAAAGCGAAAATGATGGAGAGAGAGAATGATGGAGAGAGAGAATGATAGAGAGAGAGAATGATACAGAGAGAGAATGAAAGAGAGAGAGAATGATAGAGAGAGAGAATGATAGAGAGAGAGAATGATAGAGAGAAAGAATGATAGAGAGAGAGAATGATAGAGAAAGAGAATGATAGAGGGAGAGAATGATAGAGAGAGGGAATGATAAAGAGAGAATGATAGAGAGAGAGAATGATAGAGAGAGAGAATGATAGAGAAAGAGAATGATAGAGAGAGAGAATGATAGAGAGAGGGAATGATAAAGAGAGAATGATAGAGAGAGTATGATAGAGAGAGGGAATGATGGAGGGAGAATGATAGAAAGAGAGAATGATAGAGAGAGAGAATGATAGAGAAAGAGAATGATAGAAAGAGAGAATGATGGAGAAAGAGAATGATAGAGAGAGAGAATGATAGAGAGAGGGAATGATAGAGAGAGAATGATAGAGAGAGATAATGATAGAGACAGAGAATGATAGAGAGATAATGATAGACAGAGAATAATAGAGAGAGAGAATGATAGAGAGAGAGAGAATGTTAAAGAGAATGATAGCGAGAGAATGATGGAGAGAGAGAATGATAGTGAGAGAATGATAGAGAAAGAGAATGATAGAGAGAACATGATAGAGAGAGAATGATAGAGAGAGATAATGATAGACAGAGAATGATAGACAGAGAGAATGATAGAGAGAGAATAATAGAGAGAGAGAATGATAGAGAGAGGGAATGATAGAGAGAGATTATGATAGAGACAGAGAATGATAGAGAGAGAATGATAGAGAGAGAGAGAATGATAGAGAAAGAGAATGATAGAGAGAGAGGGAGAATGATGGAGAGAGAGAATGATAGTGAGAGAATGATAGAGAGAGAGAATGATAGAGAGAGAGAATGATGGAGAGAGAGAATGATAGAGAGAGCGAATGATAGAGAGAGGGAATGATAGGGAGAGATAATGATAGAGAGAGATAATGATAGAGACAGAGAATGATAGAGAGAGAATGATAGAGAGAGAATGATAGAGAGAGAGAATGATAGAGAGAGGGAATGATAGAGAGGGATAATGATAGAGAGAGAGAGAGAATGATAGAGAAAGAGAATGATAGAGAGAGAGAATGATAGTGAGAGAGAATGATAGTGAGTGAGAATGATAGAGAGAGAGAGAATGATAGAGAAAGCGAAAATGATGGAGAGAGAGAATGATGGAGAGAGAGAATGATAGAGAGAGAGAATGATACAGAGAGAGAATGAAAGAGAGAGAGAATGATAGAGAGAGAGAATGATAGAGAGAGAGAGAATGATAGAGAGAAAGAATGATAGAGAGAGAGAATGATAGAGAAAGAGAATGATAGAGAGAGAGAATGATAGAGAGAGGGAATGATAGAGAGAGAATGATAGAGAGAGATAATGATAGAGCCAGATAATGATAGAGAGAGTATGATAGAGAGAGAGAATGATAGAAAGAGAATGATAGAGAGAGAGAATGATAGAGAGAGAGAATGATAGAGACAGAGAATGATAGAGAGAGAGAATGATAGAGGAAGAGAATGATAGAGAGAGAGAATGATAGAGAGAGGGAATGATAGAGAGAGAATGATAGAGAGAGAGAGAATGATAGAGAAAGAGAATGATAGAGAGAGAGGGAGAATGATAGAGAAAGAGAATGATAGAGAGAGAGAATGATAGAGAGAGGGAATGATAGAGAGAGAATGATAGAGAGAGATAATGATAGAGACAGAGAATGATAGAGAGATAATGATAGACAGAGAATGATAGAGAGAGAGAATGATAGAGAGAGAATGATCGAGAGAGAGAGAATGTTAAAGAGAATGATGGAGAGAGAGAATGATAGTGAGAGAATGATAGAGAGAGAATGATAGAGAGAGAGAATGATAGAGAGAGGGAATGATAGAGAGAGATAATGATAGAGACAGAGAATGATAGCGAGAGAATGATAGAGAGAGAGAATGATAGTGAGAGAGAATGATAGAGAAAGAGAATGATAGAGAGAACATGATAGAGAGAGAATGATAGAGAGAGATAATGATAGACAGAGCATGATAGACAGAGAGAATGATAGAGAGAGAATGATAGAGAGAGAGAATGATAGAGAGAGGGAATGATAGAGAGAGATTATGATAGAGACAGAGAATGATAGAGAGAGAGAGAATGATAGAGAAAGAGAATGATAGAGAGAGAGGGAGAATGATGGAGAGAGAGAATGATAGTGAGAGAATGATAGAGAGAGAGAATGATAGAGAGAGAGAATGATAGACAGAGAATGATAGAGAGAGAGAATGATAGAGAGAGAATAATAGAGAGAGAGAATGATAGAGAAAGAGAATGATAGAGAGAGACGGAGAATGATGAAGAGAGAGAATGATAGTGAGAGAATGATAGAGAGAGAGAATGATAGAGAGAGAGAATGATAGACAGAGAATGATAGAGAGAGAGAATGATAGAGACAGAGAATGATAGAGAGATTGAAAGAGAGAGAGAATGATAGAGAGAGAGAATGATGGCGAGAGAGAATGATAGAGAGAGAGAATGATAGAGGGAGAATGATAGAGAGAGAGAATGATAGTGGGAGAGAATGATAGAGAGAGAGAATGATAGAGAGAGAATTATAGAGAGAGAGAATGATAGAGAAAGAGAATGATAGAAAGAAAGAATGATAGAGAGAACATGATAGAGAGAGGGAATGATAGAGAGAGAATGATAGACAGAGAAGGACAGAGAGAGAGAATGATAGAGAGAGATTGATAGAGAGAGAGAATGATAGAGAGAGGGAATGATAGAGAGAGATAATGATAGAGACAGAGAATGATAGAGAGAGAATGATAGAGAGAGAGAATGATAGAGAGAGATAATGATAAAGACAGAGAATGATAGAGAGAGAATGATAGAGAGAGAGAATGATAGAGAGAGGGAATGATAGAGAGATCATGATAGAAAGAGATAATGATAGAGACCGAGAATGATAGAGAGAGAGAATGATAGAGAAAGAGAATGATAGAGAGAGAGAATGATAGAGAGAGATAATGATAGAGCCAGAGAATGATAGAGAGAGTATGATAGAGAGAGGGAATGATAGAAAGAGAGAATGATAGAGAGAGAGAATGATAGAGAAAGAGAATGATAGAAAGAGAGAATGATGGAGAAAGAGAATGATAGAGAGAGAGAATGATAGAGAGAGGGAATGATAGAGAGAGAATGATAGAGAGAGATAATGATAGAGACAGAGAATGATAGAGAGATAATGATAGACAGAGAATAAGAGAGAGAGAGAATGATAGAGAGAGAGAGAATGTTAAAGAGAATGATAGCGAGAGAATGATGGAGAGAGAGAATGATAGTGAGAGAATGATAGAGAAAGAGAATGATAGAGAGAACATGATAGAGAGAGAATGATAGAGAGAGATAATGATAGACAGAGAATGATAGACAGAGAGAATGATAGAGAGAGAATGATAGAGAGAGAGAATGATAGAGAGAGGGAATGATAGAGAGAGATTATGATAGAGACAGAGAATGATAGAGAGAGAATGATAGAGAGAGAGAGAATGATAGAGAAAGAGAATGATAGAGAGAGAGGGAGAATGATGGAGAGAGAGAATGATAGTGAGAGAATGATAGAGAGAGAGAATGATAGAGAGAGAGAATGATGGAGAGAGAGAATGATAGAGAGAGCGAATGATAGAGAGAGGGAATGATAGGGAGAGATAATGATAGAGAGAGATAATGATAGAGACAGAGAATGATAGAGAGAGAATGATAGAGAGAGAATGATAGAGAGAGAGAATGATAGAGAGAGGGAATGATAGAGAGGGATAATGATAGAGAGAGAGAGAATGATAGAGAAAGAGAATGATAGAGAGAGAGAATGATAGTGAGAGAGAATGATAGTGAGTGAGAATGATAGAGAGAGAGAGAATGATAGAGAAAGCGAAAATGATGGAGAGAGAGAATGATGGAGAGAGAGAATGATAGAGAGAGAGAATGATACAGAGAGAGAATGAAAGAGAGAGAGAATGATAGAGAGAGAGAATGATAGAGAGAGAGAATGATAGAGAGAAAGAATGATAGAGAGAGAGAATGATAGAGAAAGAGAATGATAGAGGGAGAGAATGATAGAGAGAGGGAATGATAAAGAGAGAATGATAGAGAGAGAGAATGATAGAGAGAGAGAATGATAGAGAAAGAGAATGATAGAGAGAGAGAATGATAGAGAGAGGGAATGATAAAGAGACAATGATAGAGAGAGATAATGATAGAGACAGAGAATGATAGAGAGAGAATAATAGAGAGAGAGAATGATAGAGAGAGGGAATGATAGAGAGAGAATGATAGAGAGAGATAATGATAGAGACCGAGAATGATAGAGAGAGAGAATGATAGAGAAAGAGAATGATAGAGAGAGAGAATGATAGAGAGAGGGAATGATAGAGAGAGAATGATAGAGAGAGATAATGATAGAGCCAGATAATGATAGAGAGAGTATGATAGAGAGAGAGAATGATAGAAAGAGAATGATAGAGAGAGAAAATGATAGAGAGAGAGAATGATAGAGACAGAGAATGATAGAGAGAGAGAATGATAGAGAAAGAGAATGATAGAGAGAGAGAATGATAGAGAGAGGGAATGATAGAGAGAGAATGATAGAGAGAGATAATGATAGAGACAGAGAATGATAGAGAGATAATGATAGACAGAGAATGATAGAGAGAGAGAATGATAGAGAGAGAATGTTAAAGAGAATGATGGAGAGAGAGAATGATAGTGAGAGAATGATAGAGAGAGAATGATAGAGAGAGAGAATGATAGAGAGAGGGAATGATAGAGAGAGATAATGATAGAGACAGAGAATGATAGCGAGAGAATGATAGAGAGAGAGAATGATAGAGGGAAAGAATGATAGAGAGAGAGAATGATAGAGAAAGAGATCTATAGAGGGAGAGAATGATAGAGAGAGGGAATGATAAAGAGAGAATGATAGAGAGAGAGAATGATAGAGAGAGAGAATGATAGAGAAAGAGAATGATAGAGAGAGAGAATGATAGAGAGAGATAATGATAGAGCCAGAGAATGATAGAGAGAGTATGATAGAGAGAGGGAATGATGGAGGGAGAATGATAGAAAGAGAGAATGATAGAGAGAGAGAATGATAGAGAAAGAGAATGATAGAAAGAGAGAATGATGGAGAAAGAGAATGATAGAGAGAGAGAATGATAGAGAGAGGGAATGATAGAGAGAGAATGATAGAGAGAGATAATGATAGAGACAGAGAATGATAGAGAGATAATGATAGACAGAGAATAATAGAGAGAGAGAATGATAGAGAGAGAGAGAATGTTAAAGAGAATGATAGCGAGAGAATGATGGAGAGAGAGAATGATAGTGAGAGAATGATAGAGAAAGAGAATGATAGAGAGAACATGATAGAGAGAGAATGATAGAGAGAGATAATGATAGACAGAGAATGATAGACAGAGAGAATGATAGAGAGAGAATAATAGAGAGAGAGAATGATAGAGAGAGGGAATGATAGAGAGAGATTATGATAGAGACAGAGAATGATAGAGAGAGAATGATAGAGAGAGAGAGAATGATAGAGAAAGAGAATGATAGAGAGAGAGGGAGAATGATGGAGAGAGAGAATGATAGTGAGAGAATGATAGAGAGAGAGAATGATAGAGAGAGAGAATGATGGAGAGAGAGAATGATAGAGAGAGCGAATGATAGAGAGAGGGAATGATAGGGAGAGATAATGATAGAGAGAGATAATGATAGAGACAGAGAATGATAGAGAGAGAATGATAGAGAGAGAATGATAGAGAGAGAGAATGATAGAGAGAGGGAATGATAGAGAGGGATAATGATAGAGAGAGAGAGAGAGAATGATAGAGAAAGAGAATGATAGAGAGAGAGAATGATAGTGAGAGAGAATGATAGTGAGTGAGAATGATAGAGAGAGAGAGAATGATAGAGAAAGCGAAAATGATGGAGAGAGAGAATGATGGAGAGAGAGAATGATAGAGAGAGAGAATGATACAGAGAGAGAATGAAAGAGAGAGAGAATGATAGAGAGAGAGAATGATAGAGAGAGAGAGAATGATAGAGAGAAAGAATGATAGAGAGAGAGAATGATAGAGAAAGAGAATGATAGAGAGAGAGAATGATAGAGAGAGGGAATGATAGAGAGAGAATGATAGAGAGAGATAATGATAGAGCCAGATAATGATAGAGAGAGTATGATAGAGAGAGAGAATGATAGAAAGAGAATGATAGAGAGAGAGAATGATAGAGAGAGAGAATGATAGAGACAGAGAATGATAGAGAGAGAGAATGATAGAGAAAGAGAATGATAGAGAGAGAGAATGATAGAGAGAGGGAATGATAGAGAGAGAATGATAGAGAGAGAGAGAATGATAGAGAAAGAGAATGATAGAGAGAGAGGGAGAATGATAGAGAAAGAGAATGATAGAGAGAGAGAATGATAGAGAGAGGGAATGATAGAGAGAGAATGATAGAGAGAGATAATGATAGAGACAGAGAATGATAGAGAGATAATGATAGACAGAGAATGATAGAGAGAGAGAATGATAGAGAGAGAATGATCGAGAGAGAGAGAATGTTAAAGAGAATGATGGAGAGAGAGAATGATAGTGAGAGAATGATAGAGAGAGAGAATGATAGAGAGAGGGAATGATAGAGAGAGATAATGATAGAGACAGAGAATGATAGCGAGAGAATGATAGAGAGAGAGAATGATAGTGAGAGAGAATGATAGAGAAAGAGAATGATAGAGAGAACATGATAGAGAGAGAATGATAGAGAGAGATAATGATAGACAGAGCATGATAGACAGAGAGAATGATAGAGAGAGAATGATAGAGAGAGAGAATGATAGAGAGAGGGAATGATAGAGAGAGATTATGATAGAGACAGAGAATGATAGAGAGAGAGAGAATGATAGAGAAAGAGAATGATAGAGAGAGAGGGAGAATGATGGAGAGAGAGAATGATAGTGAGAGAATGATAGAGAGAGAGAATGATAGAGAGAGAGAATGATAGACAGAGAATGATAGAGAGAGAGAATGATAGAGAGAGAATAATAGAGAGAGAGAATGATAGAGAAAGAGAATGATAGAGAGAGACGGAGAATGATGAAGAGAGAGAATGATAGTGAGAGAATGATAGAGAGAGAGAATGATAGTGAGAGAGAATGTTAGAGAGAGAGAATGATGGAGAGAGAGAATGATAGAGAGAGCGAATGATAGAGAGAGGGAATGATAGGGAGAGATAATGATAGGGACAGAGAATGATAGGGAGAGAATGATAGAGAGAGAGAATGATAGAGAGAGACAGAATGATAGAGAAAGAGAATAATAGAAAGAGAGAATGATAGAGAGAACATGATAGAGAGAGGGAATGATAGAGAGAGGGAATGATAGAGAGAGATAATGATAGAGAGAGAGAGAATGATAGAGAAAGAGAATGATAGAAAGGGAGAATGATAGTGAGAGAGAATGATAGAGAGAGAGAGAATGATAGAGAAAGAGAAAATGATGGAGAGAGAGAATGATGGAGAGAGAGAATGATAGAGAGAGAGAATGATAGAGAGAGAGAATGATAGACAGAGAATGATAGAGAGAGAGAATGATAGAGACAGAGAATGATAGAGAGATTGATAGAGAGAGAGAATGATAGAGAGAGAGAATGATGGCGAGAGAGAATGATAGAGAGAGAGAATGATAGAGGGAGAATGATAGAGAGAGAGAATGATAGTGCGAGAGAATGATAGAGACAGAGAATGATAGAGAGATAATGATAGACAGAGAATGATAGAGAGAGAGAATGATAGAGAGAGAATGATAGAGAGAGAGAGAATGTTAAAGAGAATGATGGAGAGAGAGAATGATAGTGAGAGAATGATAGAGAGAGAATGATAGAGAGAGAGAATGATAGAGAGAGGGAATGATAGAGAGAGATAATGATAGAGACAGAGAATGATAGCGAGAGAATGATAGAGAGAGAGAATGATAGTGAGAGAGAATGATAGAGAGAGAGAGAATGATAGAGAAAGCGAAAATGATGAAGAGAGAGAATGATGGAGAGAGAGAATGATGGAGAGAGAGAATGATAGAGAGAGAATGATACAGAGAGAGAATGATAGAGAGAGAGAATAATAGAGAGAGAGAATGATAGAGAGAGAGAATGATAGAAAGAGAATGATAGAGAGAGAGAATGATAGAGATAGAGAATGATAGAGAAAGAGAATGATAGAGAGAGAGAATGATAGAGAGAGGGAATGATAAAGAGAGAATGATAGAGAGAGATAATGATAGAGACAGAGAATGATAGAGACAGAGAATGATAGAGAGAGAATGATAGAGAGAGGGAATTATATCGAGAGAATGATAGAGAGAGATAATGATAGAGCCAGAGAATGATAGAGAGAGTATGATAGAACGAGAAAATGATAGAAAGAGAATGATAGAGAGAGAGAATGATAGACAGAGAGAATGATAGAGACCGAGAATGATAGAGAGAGAGAATGATAGAGAAAGAGAATGATAGAGAGAGAGAATGAAAGAGAGAGAGAGAATGATAGAGAAAGCGAAAATGATGAAGAGAGAGAATGATGGAGAGAGAGAATGATAGAGAGAGAGAATGATAGAGAGAGAATGATACAGAGAGAGAATGATAGAGAGAGAGAATGATAGAGAGAGAGAATGATAGAGAGAGAGAATGATAGAGAGAGAGAATGATAGAAAGAGAATGATAGAGAGAGAGAATGATAGAGAGAGAGAATGATAGAGAAAGAGAATGATAGAGAGAGAGAATGATAGAGAGAGGGAATGATAAAGAGAGAATGATAGAGAGAGATAATGATAGAGACAGAGAATGATAGAGAGAGAGAATGATAGAGAAAGAGAATGATAGAGAGAGAGAATGATAGAGAGAGGGAATGATAGAGAGAGAATGATAGAGAGAGATAATGATAGAGCCAGAGAATGATAGAGAGAGTATGATAGACGGAGAATAATAGAGAGAGAGAATGATAGAGAGAGAGAGAATGTTAAAGAGAATGATAGCGAGAGAATGATGGAGAGAGAGAATGATAGTGAGAGAATGATAGAGAAAGAGAATGATAGAGAGAACATGATAGAGAGAGAATGATAGAGAGAGATAATGATAGACAGAGAATGATCGACAGAGAGAATGATAGAGAGAGAATGATAGAGAGAGAGAATGATAGAGAGAGGGAATGATAGAGAGAGATTATGATAGAGACAGAGAATGATAGAGAGAGAATGATAGAGAGAGAGAGAATGATAGAGAAAGAGAATGATAGAGAGAGAGGGAGAATGATGGAGAGAGAGAATGATAGTGAGAGAATGATAGAGAGAGAGAATGATGGAGAGAGAGAATGATAGAGAGAGCGAATGATAGAGAGAGGGAATGATAGGGAGAGATAATGATAGAGAGAGATAATGATAGAGACAGAGAATGATAGAGAGAGAATGATAGAGAGAGAATGATAGAGAGAGAGAATGATAGAGAGAGGGAATGATAGAGAGGGATAATGATAGAGAGAGAGAGAATGATAGAGAAAGAGAATGATAGAGAGAGAGAGAATGTTAGTGAGAGAGTATGATAGTGAGTGAGAATGATAGAGAGAGAGAGAATGATAGAGAAAGCGAAAATGATGGAGAGAGAGAATGATGGAGAGAGAGAATGATAGAGAGAGAGAATGATACAGAGAGAGAATGAAAGAGAGAGAGAATGATAGAGAGAGAGAATGATAGAGAGAGAGAATGATAGAGAGAAAGAATGATAGAGAGAGAGAATGATAGAGAAAGAGAATGATAGAGGGAGAGAATGATAGAGAGAGGGAATGATAAAGAGAGAATGATAGAGAGAGAGAATGATAGAGAGAGAGAATGATAGAGAAAGAGAATGATAGAGAGAGAGAATGATACAGAGAGATAATGATAGAGCCAGAGAATGATAGAGAGAGTATGATAGAGAGAGGGAATGATAGAGGGAGAATGATAGAAAGAGAGAATGATAGAGAGAGAGAATGATAGAGAAAGAGAATGATAGAAAGAGAGAATGATGGAGAAAGAGAATGATAGAGAGAGAGAATGATAGAGAGAGGGAATGATAGAGAGAGAATGATAGAGAGAGATAATGATAGAGACAGAGAATGATAGAGAGATAATGATAGACAGAGAATGATAGAGAGAGAGAATGATAGAGAGAGAATGTTAAAGAGAATGATGGAGAGAGAGAATGATAGTGAGAGAATGATAGAGAGAGAATGATAGAGAGAGAGAATGATAGAGAGAGGGAATGATAGAGAGAGATAATGATAGAGACAGAGAATGATAGCGAGAGAATGATAGAGAGAGAGAATGATAGAGGGAAAGAATGATAGAGAGAGAGAATGATAGAGAAAGAGATCTATAGAGGGAGAGAATGATAGAGAGAGGGAATGATAAAGAGAGAATGATAGAGAGAGAGAATGATAGAGAGAGAGAATGATAGAGAAAGAGAATGATAGAGAGAGAGAATGATAGAGAGAGATAATGATAGAGCCAGAGAATGATAGAGAGAGTATGATAGAGAGAGGGAATGATGGAGGGAGAATGATAGAAAGAGAGAATGATAGAGAGAGAGAATGATAGAGAAAGAGAATGATAGAAAGAGAGAATGATGGAGAAAGAGAATGATAGAGAGAGAGAATGATAGAGAGAGGGAATGATAGAGAGAGAATGATAGAGAGAGATAATGATAGAGACAGAGAATGATAGAGAGATAATGATAGACAGAGAATAATAGAGAGAGAGAATGATAGAGAGAGAGAGAATGTTAAAGAGAATGATAGCGAGAGAATGATGGAGAGAGAGAATGATAGTGAGAGAATGATAGAGAAAGAGAATGATAGAGAGAACATGATAGAGAGAGAATGATAGAGAGAGATAATGATAGACAGAGAATGATAGACAGAGAGAATGATAGAGAGAGAATAATAGAGAGAGAGAATGATAGAGAGAGGGAATGATAGAGAGAGATTATGATAGAGACAGAGAATGATAGAGAGAGAATGATAGAGAGAGAGAGAATGATAGAGAAAGAGAATGATAGAGAGAGAGGGAGAATGATGGAGAGAGAGAATGATAGTGAGAGAATGATAGAGAGAGAGAATGATAGAGAGAGAGAATGATGGAGAGAGAGAATGATAGAGAGAGCGAATGATAGAGAGAGGGAATGATAGGGAGAGATAATGATAGAGAGAGATAATGATAGAGACAGAGAATGATAGAGAGAGAATGATAGAGAGAGAATGATAGAGAGAGAGAATGATAGAGAGAGGGAATGATAGAGAGGGATAATGATAGAGAGAGAGAGAGAATGATAGAGAAAGAGAATGATAGAGAGAGAGAATGATAGTGAGAGAGAATGATAGTGAGTGAGAATGATAGAGAGAGAGAGAATGATAGAGAAAGCGAAAATGATGGAGAGAGAGAATGATGGAGAGAGAGAATGATAGAGAGAGAGAATGATACAGAGAGAGAATGAAAGAGAGAGAGAATGATAGAGAGAGAGAATGATAGAGAGAGAGAGAATGATAGAGAGAAAGAATGATAGAGAGAGAGAATGATAGAGAAAGAGAATGATAGAGAGAGAGAATGATAGAGAGAGGGAATGATAGAGAGAGAATGATAGAGAGAGATAATGATAGAGCCAGATAATGATAGAGAGAGTATGATAGAGAGAGAGAATGATAGAAAGAGAATGATAGAGAGAGAGAATGATAGAGAGAGAGAATGATAGAGACAGAGAATGATAGAGAGAGAGAATGATAGAGAAAGAGAATGATAGAGAGAGAGAATGATAGAGAGAGGGAATGATAGAGAGAGAATGATAGAGAGAGAGAGAATGATAGAGAAAGAGAATGATAGAGAGAGAGGGAGAATGATAGAGAAAGAGAATGATAGAGAGAGAGAATGATAGAGAGAGGGAATGATAGAGAGAGAATGATAGAGAGAGATAATGATAGAGACAGAGAATGATAGAGAGATAATGATAGACAGAGAATGATAGAGAGAGAGAATGATAGAGAGAGAATGATCGAGAGAGAGAGAATGTTAAAGAGAATGATGGAGAGAGAGAATGATAGTGAGAGAATGATAGAGAGAGAATGATAGAGAGAGAGAATGATAGAGAGAGGGAATGATAGAGAGAGATAATGATAGAGACAGAGAATGATAGCGAGAGAATGATAGAGAGAGAGAATGATAGTGAGAGAGAATGATAGAGAAAGAGAATGATAGAGAGAACATGATAGAGAGAGAATGATAGAGAGAGATAATGATAGACAGAGCATGATAGACAGAGAGAATGATAGAGAGAGAATGATAGAGAGAGAGAATGATAGAGAGAGGGAATGATAGAGAGAGATTATGATAGAGACAGAGAATGATAGAGAGAGAGAGAATGATAGAGAAAGAGAATGATAGAGAGAGAGGGAGAATGATGGAGAGAGAGAATGATAGTGAGAGAATGATAGAGAGAGAGAATGATAGAGAGAGAGAATGATAGACAGAGAATGATAGAGAGAGAGAATGATAGAGAGAGAATAATAGAGAGAGAGAATGATAGAGAAAGAGAATGATAGAGAGAGACGGAGAATGATGAAGAGAGAGAATGATAGTGAGAGAATGATAGAGAGAGAGAATGATAGTGAGAGAGAATGTTAGAGAGAGAGAATGATGGAGAGAGAGAATGATAGAGAGAGCGAATGATAGAGAGAGGGAATGATAGGGAGAGATAATGATAGGGACAGAGAATGATAGGGAGAGAATGATAGAGAGAGAGAATGATAGAGAGAGACAGAATGATAGAGAAAGAGAATAATAGAAAGAGAGAATGATAGAGAGAACATGATAGAGAGAGGGAATGATAGAGAGAGGGAATGATAGAGAGAGATAATGATAGAGAGAGAGAGAATGATAGAGAAAGAGAATGATAGAAAGGGAGAATGATAGTGAGAGAGAATGATAGAGAGAGAGAGAATGATAGAGAAAGAGAAAATGATGGAGAGAGAGAATGATGGAGAGAGAGAATGATAGAGAGAGAGAATGATAGAGAGAGAGAATGATAGACAGAGAATGATAGAGAGAGAGAATGATAGAGACAGAGAATGATAGAGAGATTGATAGAGAGAGAGAATGATAGAGAGAGAGAATGATGGCGAGAGAGAATGATAGAGAGAGAGAATGATAGAGGGAGAATGATAGAGAGAGAGAATGATAGTGCGAGAGAATGATAGAGACAGAGAATGATAGAGAGATAATGATAGACAGAGAATGATAGAGAGAGAGAATGATAGAGAGAGAATGATAGAGAGAGAGAGAATGTTAAAGAGAATGATGGAGAGAGAGAATGATAGTGAGAGAATGATAGAGAGAGAATGATAGAGAGAGAGAATGATAGAGAGAGGGAATGATAGAGAGAGATAATGATAGAGACAGAGAATGATAGCGAGAGAATGATAGAGAGAGAGAATGATAGTGAGAGAGAATGATAGAGAGAGAGAGAATGATAGAGAAAGCGAAAATGATGAAGAGAGAGAATGATGGAGAGAGAGAATGATGGAGAGAGAGAATGATAGAGAGAGAATGATACAGAGAGAGAATGATAGAGAGAGAGAATAATAGAGAGAGAGAATGATAGAGAGAGAGAATGATAGAAAGAGAATGATAGAGAGAGAGAATGATAGAGATAGAGAATGATAGAGAAAGAGAATGATAGAGAGAGAGAATGATAGAGAGAGGGAATGATAAAGAGAGAATGATAGAGAGAGATAATGATAGAGACAGAGAATGATAGAGACAGAGAATGATAGAGAGAGAATGATAGAGAGAGGGAATTATATCGAGAGAATGATAGAGAGAGATAATGATAGAGCCAGAGAATGATAGAGAGAGTATGATAGAACGAGAAAATGATAGAAAGAGAATGATAGAGAGAGAGAATGATAGACAGAGAGAATGATAGAGACCGAGAATGATAGAGAGAGAGAATGATAGAGAAAGAGAATGATAGAGAGAGAGAATGAAAGAGAGAGAGAGAATGATAGAGAAAGCGAAAATGATGAAGAGAGAGAATGATGGAGAGAGAGAATGATAGAGAGAGAGAATGATAGAGAGAGAATGATACAGAGAGAGAATGATAGAGAGAGAGAATGATAGAGAGAGAGAATGATAGAGAGAGAGAATGATAGAGAGAGAGAATGATAGAAAGAGAATGATAGAGAGAGAGAATGATAGAGAGAGAGAATGATAGAGAAAGAGAATGATAGAGAGAGAGAATGATAGAGAGAGGGAATGATAAAGAGAGAATGATAGAGAGAGATAATGATAGAGACAGAGAATGATAGAGAGAGAGAATGATAGAGAAAGAGAATGATAGAGAGAGAGAATGATAGAGAGAGGGAATGATAGAGAGAGAATGATAGAGAGAGATAATGATAGAGCCAGAGAATGATAGAGAGAGTATGATAGACGGAGAATAATAGAGAGAGAGAATGATAGAGAGAGAGAGAATGTTAAAGAGAATGATAGCGAGAGAATGATGGAGAGAGAGAATGATAGTGAGAGAATGATAGAGAAAGAGAATGATAGAGAGAACATGATAGAGAGAGAATGATAGAGAGAGATAATGATAGACAGAGAATGATCGACAGAGAGAATGATAGAGAGAGAATGATAGAGAGAGAGAATGATAGAGAGAGGGAATGATAGAGAGAGATTATGATAGAGACAGAGAATGATAGAGAGAGAATGATAGAGAGAGAGAGAATGATAGAGAAAGAGAATGATAGAGAGAGAGGGAGAATGATGGAGAGAGAGAATGATAGTGAGAGAATGATAGAGAGAGAGAATGATGGAGAGAGAGAATGATAGAGAGAGCGAATGATAGAGAGAGGGAATGATAGGGAGAGATAATGATAGAGAGAGATAATGATAGAGACAGAGAATGATAGAGAGATAATGATAGAGAGAGAGAATGATAGAGAGAGGGAATGATAGAGAGGGATAATGATAGAGAGAGAGAGAATGATAGAGAAAGAGAATGATAGAGAGAGAGAGAATGTTAGTGAGAGAGTATGATAGTGAGTGAGAATGATAGAGAGAGAGAGAATGATAGAGAAAGCGAAAATGATGGAGAGAGAGAATGATGGAGAGAGAGAATGATAGAGAGAGAGAATGATACAGAGAGAGAATGAAAGAGAGAGAGAATGATAGAGAGAGAGAATGATAGAGAGAGAGAATGATAGAGAGAAAGAATGATAGAGAGAGAGAATGATAGAGAAAGAGAATGATAGAGGGAGAGAATGATAGAGAGAGGGAATGATAAAGAGAGAATGATAGAGAGAGAGAATGATAGAGAGAGAGAATGATAGAGAAAGAGAATGATAGAGAGAGAGAATGATACAGAGAGATAATGATAGAGCCAGAGAATGATAGAGAGAGTATGATAGAGAGAGGGAATGATAGAGGGAGAATGATAGAAAGAGAGAATGATAGAGAGAGAGAATGATAGAGAAAGAGAATGATAGAAAGAGAGAATGATGGAGAAAGAGAATGATAGAGAGAGAGAATGATAGAGAGAGGGAATGATAGAGAGAGAATGATAGAGAGAGATAATGATAGAGACAGAGAATGATAGAGAGATAATGATAGACAGAGAATAATAGAGAGAGAGAATGATAGAGAGAGAGAGAATGTTAAAGAGAATGATAGCGAGAGAATGATGGAGAGAGAGAATGATAGTGAGAGAATGATAGAGAAAGAGAATGATAGAGAGAACATGATAGAGAGAGAATGATAGAGAGAGATAATGATAGACAGAGAATGATAGACAGAGAGAATGATAGAGAGAGAATGATAGAGAGAGAGAATGATAGAGAGAGGGAATGATAGAGAGAGATTATGATAGAGACAGAGAATGATAGAGAGAGAATGATAGAGAGAGAGAGAATGATAGAGAAAGAGAATGATAGAGAGAGAGGGAGAATGATGGAGAGAGAGAATGATAGTGAGAGAATGATAGAGAGAGAGAATGATAGAGAGAGAGAATGATGGAGAGAGAGAATGATAGAGAGAGCGAATGATAGAGAGAGGGAATGATAGGGAGAGATAATGATAGAGAGAGATAATGATAGAGACAGAGAATGATAGAGAGAGAATGATACAGAGAGAATGATAGAGAGAGAGAATGATAGAGAGAGGGAATGATAGAGAGGGATACTGATAGAGAGAGAGAGAATGATAAAGAAAGAGAATGATAGAGAGAGAGAATGATAGTGAGAGAGAATGATAGTGAGTGAGAATGATAGAGAGAGAGAGAATGATAGAGAAAGCGAAAATGATGGAGAGAGAGAATGATGGAGAGAGAGAATGATAGAGAGAGAGAATGATACAGAGAGAGAATGAAAGAGAGAGAGAATGATAGAGAGAGAGAATGATAGAGAGAGAGAATGATAGAGAGAAAGAATGATAGAGAGAGAGAATGATAGAGAAAGAGAATGATAGAGAGAGAGAATGATAGAGAAAGGGAATGATAGAGAGAGAGAATGATAGAGAGAGGGAATGATAGAGAGAGAATGATAGAGAGAGATAATGATAGAGACAGAGAATGATAGAGAGATAATGATAGACAGAGAATGATAGAGAGAGAGAATGATAGAGAGAGAATGATAGAGAGAGAGAGAATGTTAAAGAGAATGATGGAGAGGGAGAATGATAGTGAGAGAATGATAGAGAGAGAATGATAGAGAGAGAGAATGATAGAGAGAGGGAATGATAGAGAGAGATAATGATAGAGACGGAGAATGATAGCGAGAGAATGATAGAGAGAGAGAATGATAGTGAGAGAGAATGATAGAGAAAGAGAATGATAGAGAGAACATGATAGAGAGAGAATGATAGAGAGAGATAATGATAGACAGAGCATGATAGACAGAGAGAATGATAGAGAGAGAATGATAGAGAGAGAGAATGATAGAGAGAGGGAATGATAGAGAGAGATTATGATAGAGACAGAGAATGATAGAGAGAGAATGATAGAGAGAGAGAGAATGATAGAGAAAGAGAATGATAGAGAGAGAGGGAGAATGATGGAGAGAGAGAATGATAGTGAGAGAATGATAGAGAGAGAGAATGATAGAGAGAGAGAATGATAGACAGAGAATGATAGAGAGAGAGAATGATAGAGAGAGAATAATAGAGAGAGAGAATGATAGAGAAAGAGAATGATAGAGAGAGACGGAGAATGATGGAGAGAGAGAATGATAGTGAGAGAATGATAGAGAGAGAGAATGATAGTGAGAGAGAATGTTAGAGAGAGAGAATGATGGAGAGAGAGAATGATAGAGAGAGCGAATGATAGAGAGAGGGAATGATAGGGAGAGATAATGATAGGGACAGAGAATGATAGGGAGAGAATGATAGAGAGAGAGAATGATAGAGAGAGACAGAATGATAGAGAAAGAGAATAATAGAAAGAGAGAATGATAGAGAGAACATGATAGAGAGAGGGAATGATAGAGAGAGGGAATGATAGAGAGAGATAATGATAGAGAGAGAGAGAATGATAGAGAAAGAGAATGATAGAAAGGGAGAATGATAGTGAGAGAGAATGATAGAGAGAGAGAGAATGATAGAGAAAGAGAAAATGATGGAGAGAGAGAATGATGGAGAGAGAGAATGATAGAGAGAGAGAATGATAGAGAGAGAGAATGATAGACAGAGAATGATAGAGAGAGAGAATGATGGCGAGAGAGAATGATAGAGAGAGAGAATGATAGAGGGAGAATGATAGAGAGAGAGAATGATAGTGGGAGAGAATGATAGAGAGAGAGAATGATAGAGAGAGAATTATAGAGAGAGAGAATGATAGAAAGAAAGAATGATAGAGAGAACATGATAGAGAGAGGGAATGATAGAGAGAGAATGATAGACAGAGAAGGACAGAGAGAGAGAATGATAGAGAGAGAATGATAGAGAGAGAGAATGATAGAGAGAGGGAATGATAGAGAGAGATAATGATAGAGACAGAGAATGATAGAGAGAGAATGATAGAGAGAGAGAATGATAGAGAGAGATAATGATAAAGACAGAGAATGATAGAGAGAGAATGATAGAGAGAGAGAATGATAGAGAGAGGGAATGATAGAGAGATAATGATAGAAAGAGATAATGATAGAGACCGAGAATGATAGAGAGAGAGAATGATAGAGAGAGGGAATGATAGAGAGATAATGATAGAGAGAGATAATGATAGAGACCGAGAATGATAGAGAGAGAGAATGATAGAGAAAGAGAATGATAGAGAGAGAGAATGATAGAGAGAGATAATGATAGAGCCAGAGAATGATAGAGAGAGTATTATAGAGAGAGGGAATGATAAAGGGAGAATGATAGAAAGAGAGAATGATGGAGAGAGAGAATGATAGAGAAAGAGAATGATAGAAAGAGACAATGATGGAGAAAGAGAATGATAGAGAGAGAGAATGATAGAGAGAGGGAATGATAGAGAGAGAATGATAGCGAGAGATAATGATAGAGACAGAGAATGATAGAGAGATAATGATAGACAGAGAATAATAGAGAGAGAGAATGATAGAGAGAGAGAGAATGTTAAAGAGAATGATAGCGAGAGAATGATGGAGAGAGAGAATGATAGTGAGAGAGAATGATAGAGAAAGAGAATGATAGAGAGAACATGATAGAGAGAGAATGATAGAGAGAGATAATGATAGACAGAGCATGATAGACAGAGAGAATGATAGAGAGAGAATGATAGAGAGAGCGAATGATAGAGAGAGGGAATGATAGAGAGAGATTATGATAGAGACAGAGAATGATAGAGAGAGAGAGAATGATAGAGAAAGAGAATGATAGAGAGAGAGGGAGAATGATGGAGAGAGAGAATGATAGTGAGAGAATGATAGAGAGAGAGAATGATAGAGAGAGAGAATGATAGACAGAGAATGATAGAGAGAGAGAATGATAGAGAGAGAATAATAGAGAGAGAGAATGATAGAGAAAGAGAATGATAGAGAGAGACGGAGAATGATGAAGAGAGAGAATGATAGTGAGAGAATGATAGAGAGAGAGAATGATAGTGAGAGAGAATGTTAGAGAGAGAGAATGATGGAGAGAGAGAATGATAGAGAGAGCGAATGATAGAGAGAGGGAATGATAGGGAGAGATAATGATAGGGACAGAGAATGATAGGGAGAGAATGATAGAGAGAGAGAATGATAGAGAGAGACAGAATGATAGAGAAAGAGAATAATAGAAAGAGAGAATGATAGAGAGAACATGATAGAGAGAGGGAATGATAGAGAGAGGGAATGATAGAGAGAGATAATGATAGAGAGAGAGAGAATGATAGAGAAAGAGAATGATAGAAAGGGAGAATGATAGTGAGAGAGAATGATAGAGAGAGAGAGAATGATAGAGAAAGAGAAAATGATGGAGAGAGAGAATGATGGAGAGAGAGAATGATAGAGAGAGAGAATGATAGAGAGAGAGAATGATAGACAGAGAATGATAGAGAGAGAGAATGATAGAGACAGAGAATGATAGAGAGATTGATAGAGAGAGAGAATGATGGCGAGAGAGAATGATAGAGAGAGAGAATGATAGAGGGAGAATGATAGAGAGAGAGAATGATAGTGCGAGAGAATGATAGAGACAGAGAATGATAGAGAGATAATGATAGACAGAGAATGATAGAGAGAGAGAATGATAGAGAGAGAATGATAGAGAGAGAGAGAATGTTAAAGAGAATGATGGAGAGAGAGAATGATAGTGAGAGAATGATAGAGAGAGAATGATAGAAAGAGAGAATGATAGAGAGAGGGAATGATAGAGAGAGATAATGATAGAGACAGAGAATGATAGCGAGAGAATGATAGAGAGAGAGAATGATAGTGAGAGAGAATGATAGAGAGAGAGAGAATGGTAGAGAAAGCGAAAATGATGAAGAGAGAGAATGATGGAGAGAGAGAATGATGGAGAGAGAGAATGATAGAGAGAGAATGATACAGAGAGAGAATGATAGAGAGAGAGAATAATAGAGAGAGAGAATGATAGAGAGAGAGAATGATAGAAAGAGAATGATAGAGAGAGAGAATGATAGAGATAGAGAATGATAGAGAAAGAGAATGATAGAGAGAGAGAATGATAGAGAGAGGGAATGATAAAGAGAGAATGATAGAGAGAGATAATGATAGAGACAGAGAATGATAGAGACAGAGAATGATAGAGAGAGAATGATAGAGAGAGGGAATTATATCGAGAGAATGATAGAGAGAGATAATGATAGAGCCAGAGAATGATAGAGAGAGTATGATAGAACGAGAAAATGATAGAAAGAGAATGATAGGGAGAGAGAATGATAGACAGAGAGAATGATAGAGACCGAGAATGATAGAGAGAGAGAATGATAGAGAAAGAGAATGATAGAGAGAGAGAATGAAAGAGAGAGAGAGAATGATAGAGAAAGCGAAAATGATGAAGAGAGAGAATGATGGAGAGAGAGAATGATAGAGAGAGAGAATGATAGAGAGAGAATGATACAGAGAGAGAATGATAGAGAGAGAGAATGATAGAGAGAGAGAATGATAGAGAGAGAGAATGATAGAGAGAGAGAATGATAGAAAGAGAATGATAGAGAGAGAGAATGATAGAGAGAGAGAATGATAGAGAAAGAGAATGATAGAGAGAGAGAATGATAGAGAGAGGGAATGATAAAGAGAGAATGATAGAGAGAGATAATGATAGAGACAGAGAATGATAGAGAGAGAGAATGATAGAGAAAGAGAATGATAGAGAGAGAGAATGATAGAGAGAGGGAATGATAGAGAGAGAATGATAGAGAGAGATAATGATAGAGCCAGAGAATGATAGAGAGAGTATGATAGACGGAGAATAATAGAGAGAGAGAATGATAGAGAGAGAGAGAATGTTAAAGAGAATGATAGCGAGAGAATGATGGAGAGAGAGAATGATAGTGAGAGAATGATAGAGAAAGAGAATGATAGAGAGAACATGATAGAGAGAGAATGATAGAGAGAGATAATGATAGACAGAGAATGATAGACAGAGAGAATGATAGAGAGAGAATGATAGAGAGAGAGAATGATAGAGAGAGGGAATGATAGAGAGAGATTATGATAGAGACAGAGAATGATAGAGAGAGAATGATAGAGAGAGAGAGAATGATAGAGAAAGAGAATGATAGAGAGAGAGGGAGAATGATGGAGAGAGAGAATGATAGTGAGAGAATGATAGAGAGAGAGAATGATGGAGAGAGAGAATGATAGAGAGAGCGAATGATAGAGAGAGGGAATGATAGGGAGAGATAATGATAGAGAGAGATAATGATAGAGACAGAGAATGATAGAGAGAGAATGATAGAGAGAGAATGATAGAGAGAGAGAATGATAGAGAGAGGGAATGATAAAGAGGGATAATGATAGAGAGAGAGAGAATGATAGAGAAAGAGAATGATAGAGAGAGAGAGAATGTTAGTGAGAGAGAATGATAGTGAGTGAGAATGATAGAGAGAGAGAGAATGATAGAGAAAGCGAAAATGATGGAGAGAGAGAATGATGGAGAGAGAGAATGATAGAGAGAGAGAATGATACAGAGAGAGAATGAAAGAGAGAGAGAATGATAGAGAGAGAGAATGATAGAGAGAGAGAATGATAGAGAGAAAGAATGATAGAGAGAGAGAATGATAGAGAAAGAGAATGATAGAGGGAGAGAATGATAGAGAGAGGGAATGATAAAGAGAGAATGATAGAGAGAGAGAATGATAGAGAGAGAGAATGATAGAGAAAGAGAATGATAGAGAGAGAGAATGATACAGAGAGATAATGATAGAGCCAGAGAATGATAGAGAGAGTATGATAGAGAGAGGGAATGATAGAGGGAGAATGATAGAAAGAGAGAATGATAGAGAGAGAGAATGATAGAGAAAGAGAATGATAGAAAGAGAGAATGATGGAGAAAGAGAATGATAGAGAGAGAGAATGATAGAGAGAGGGAATGATAGAGAGAGAATGATAGAGAGAGATAATGATAGAGACAGAGAATGATAGAGAGATAATGATAGACAGAGAATAATAGAGCGAGAGAATGATAGAGAGAGAGAGAATGTTAAAGAGAATGATAGCGAGAGAATGATGGAGAGAGAGAATGATAGTGAGAGAATGATAGAGAAAGAGAATGATAGAGAGAACATGATAGAGAGAGAATGATAGAGAGAGATAATGATAGACAGAGAATGATAGACAGAGAGAATGATAGAGAGAGAATGATAGAGAGAGAGAATGATAGAGAGAGGGAATGATAGAGAGAGATTATGATAGAGACAGAGAATGATAGAGAGAGAATGATAGAGAGAGAGAGAATGATAGAGAAAGAGAATGATAGAGAGAGAGGGAGAATGATGGAGAGAGAGAATGATAGTGAGAGAATGATAGAGAGAGAGAATGATAGAGAGAGAGAATGATGGAGAGAGAGAATGATAGAGAGAGCGAATGATAGAGAGAGGGAATGATAGGGAGAGATAATGATAGAGAGAGATAATGATAGAGACAGAGAATGATAGAGAGAGAATGATACAGAGAGAATGATAGAGAGAGAGAATGATAGAGAGAGGGAATGATAGAGAGGGATACTGATAGAGAGAGAGAGAATGATAAAGAAAGAGAATGATAGAGAGAGAGAATGATAGTGAGAGAGAATGATAGTGAGTGAGAATGATAGAGAGAGAGAGAATGATAGAGAAAGCGAAAATGATGGAGAGAGAGAATGATGGAGAGAGAGAATGATAGAGAGAGAGAATGATACAGAGAGAGAATGAAAGAGAGAGAGAATGATAGAGAGAGAGAATGATAGAGAAAGAGAATGATAGAGAGAGAGAATGATAGAGAAAGGGAATGATAGAGAGAGAGAATGATAGAGAGAGGGAATGATAGAGAGAGAATGATAGAGAGAGATAATGATAGAGACAGAGAATGATAGAGAGATAATGATAGACAGAGAATGATAGAGAGAGAGAATGATAGAGAGAGAATGATAGAGAGAGAGAGAATGTTAAAGAGAATGATGGAGAGGGAGAATGATAGTGAGAGAATGATAGAGAGAGAATGATAGAGAGAGAGAATGATAGAGAGAGGGAATGATAGAGAGAGATAATGATAGAGACGGAGAATGATAGCGAGAGAATGATAGAGAGAGAGAATGATAGTGAGAGAGAATGATAGAGAAAGAGAATGATAGAGAGAACATGATAGAGAGAGAATGATAGAGAGAGATAATGATAGACAGAGCATGATAGACAGAGAGAATGATAGAGAGAGAATGATAGAGAGAGAGAATGATAGAGAGAGGGAATGATAGAGAGAGATTATGATAGAGACAGAGAATGATAGAGAGAGAATGATAGAGAGAGAGAGAATGATAGAGAAAGAGAATGATAGAGAGAGAGGGAGAATGATGGAGAGAGAGAATGATAGTGAGAGAATGATAGAGAGAGAGAATGATAGAGAGAGAGAATGATAGACAGAGAATGATAGAGAGAGAGAATGATAGAGAGAGAATAATAGAGAGAGAGAATGATAGAGAAAGAGAATGATAGAGAGAGACGGAGAATGATGGAGAGAGAGAATGATAGTGAGAGAATGATAGAGAGAGAGAATGATAGTGAGAGAGAATGTTAGAGAGAGAGAATGATGGAGAGAGAGAATGATAGAGAGAGCGAATGATAGAGAGAGGGAATGATAGGGAGAGATAATGATAGGGACAGAGAATGATAGGGAGAGAATGATAGAGAGAGAGAATGATAGAGAGAGACAGAATGATAGAGAAAGAGAATAATAGAAAGAGAGAATGATAGAGAGAACATGATAGAGAGAGGGAATGATAGAGAGAGGGAATGATAGAGAGAGATAATGATAGAGAGAGAGAGAATGATAGAGAAAGAGAATGATAGAAAGGGAGAATGATAGTGAGAGAGAATGATAGAGAGAGAGAGAATGATAGAGAAAGAGAAAATGATGGAGAGAGAGAATGATGGAGAGAGAGAATGATAGAGAGAGAGAATGATAGAGAGAGAGAATGATAGACAGAGAATGATAGAGAGAGAGAATGATGGCGAGAGAGAATGATAGAGGGAGAATGATAGAGAGAGAGAATGATAGTGGGAGAGAATGATAGAGAGAGAGAATGATAGAGAGAGAATTATAGAGAGAGAGAATGATAGAGAAAGAGAATGATAGAAAGAAAGAATGATAGAGAGAACATGATAGAGAGAGGGAATGATAGAGAGAGAATGATAGACAGAGAAGGACAGAGAGAGAGAATGATAGAGAGAGAATGATAGAGAGAGAGAATGATAGAGAGAGGGAATGATAGAGAGAGATAATGATAGAGACAGAGAATGATAGAGAGAGAATGATAGAGAGAGAGAATGATAGAGAGAGATAATGATAAAGACAGAGAATGATAGAGAGAGAATGATAGAGAGAGAGAATGATAGAGAGAGGGAATGATAGAGAGATAATGATAGAAAGAGATAATGATAGAGACCGAGAATGATAGAGAGAGAGAATGATAGAGAGAGGGAATGATAGAGAGATAATGATAGAGAGAGATAATGATAGAGACCGAGAATGATAGAGAGAGAGAATGATAGAGAAAGAGAATGATAGAGAGAGAGAATGATAGAGAGAGATAATGATAGAGCCAGAGAATGATAGAGAGAGTATTATAGAGAGAGGGAATGATAAAGGGAGAATGATAGAAAGAGAGAATGATGGAGAGAGAGAATGATAGAGAAAGAGAATGATAGAAAGAGACAATGATGGAGAAAGAGAATGATAGAGAGAGAGAATGATAGAGAGAGGGAATGATAGAGAGAGAATGATAGCGAGAGATAATGATAGAGACAGAGAATGATAGAGAGATAATGATAGACAGAGAATAATAGAGAGAGAGAATGATAGAGAGAGAGAGAATGTTAAAGAGAATGATAGCGAGAGAATGATGGAGAGAGAGAATGATAGTGAGAGAGAATGATAGAGAAAGAGAATGATAGAGAGAACATGATAGAGAGAGAATGATAGAGAGAGATAATGATAGACAGAGCATGATAGACAGAGAGAATGATAGAGAGAGAATGATAGAGAGAGAGAATGATAGAGAGAGGGAATGATAGAGAGAGATTATGATAGAGACAGAGAATGATAGAGAGAGAGAGAATGATAGAGAAAGAGAATGATAGAGAGAGAGGGAGAATGATGGAGAGAGAGAATGATAGTGAGAGAATGATAGAGAGAGAGAATGATAGAGAGACAGAATGATAGACAGAGAATGATAGAGAGAGAGAATGATAGAGAGAGAATAATAGAGAGAGAGAATGATAGAGAAAGAGAATGATAGAGAGAGACGGAGAATGATGAAGAGAGAGAATGATAGTGAGAGAATGATAGAGAGAGAGAATGATAGTGAGAGAGAATGTTAGAGAGAGAGAATGATGGAGAGAGAGAATGATAGAGAGAGCGAATGATAGAGAGAGGGAATGATAGGGAGAGATAATGATAGGGACAGAGAATGATAGGGAGAGAATGATAGAGAGAGAGAATGATAGAGAGAGACAGAATGATAGAGAAAGAGAATAATAGAAAGAGAGAATGATAGAGAGAACATGATAGAGAGAGGGAATGATAGAGAGAGGGAATGATAGAGAGAGATAATGATAGAGAGAGAGAGAATGATAGAGAAAGAGAATGATAGAAAGGGAGAATGATAGTGAGAGAGAATGATAGAGAGAGAGAGAATGATAGAGAAAGAGAAAATGATGGAGAGAGAGAATGATGGAGAGAGAGAATGATAGAGAGAGAGAATGATAGAGAGAGAGAATGATAGACAGAGAATGATAGAGAGAGAGAATGATAGAGACAGAGAATGATAGAGAGATTGATAGAGAGAGAGAATGATGGCGAGAGAGAATGATAGAGAGAGAGAATGATAGAGGGAGAATGATAGAGAGAGAGAATGATAGTGCGAGAGAATGATAGAGACAGAGAATGATAGAGAGATAATGATAGACAGAGAATGATAGAGAGAGAGAATGATAGAGAGAGAATGATAGAGAGAGAGAGAATGTTAAAGAGAATGATGGAGAGAGAGAATGATAGTGAGAGAATGATAGAGAGAGAATGATAGAGAGAGAGAATGATAGAGAGAGGGAATGATAGAGAGAGATAATGATAGAGACAGAGAATGATAGCGAGAGAATGATAGAGAGAGAGAATGATAGTGAGAGAGAATGATAGAGAGAGAGAGAATGATAGAGAAAGCGAAAATGATGAAGAGAGAGAATGATGGAGAGAGAGAATGATGGAGAGAGAGAATGATAGAGAGAGAATGATACAGAGAGAGAATGATAGAGAGAGAGAATAATAGAGAGAGAGAATGATAGAGAGAGAGAATGATAGAAAGAGAATGATAGAGAGAGAGAATGATAGAGATAGAGAATGATAGAGAAAGAGAATGATAGAGAGAGAGAATGATAGAGAGAGGGAATGATAAAGAGAGAATGATAGAGAGAGATAATGATAGAGACAGAGAATGATAGAGACAGAGAATGATAGAGAGAGAATGATAGAGAGAGGGAATTATATCGAGAGAATGATAGAGAGAGATAATGATAGAGCCAGAGAATGATAGAGAGAGTATGATAGAACGAGAAAATGATAGAAAGAGAATGATAGAGAGAGAGAATGATAGACAGAGAGAATGATAGAGACCGAGAATGATAGAGAGAGAGAATGATAGAGAAAGAGAATGATAGAGAGAGAGAATGAAAGAGAGAGAGAGAATGATAGAGAAAGCGAAAATGATGAAGAGAGAGAATGATGGAGAGAGAGAATGATAGAGAGAGAGAATGATAGAGAGAGAATGATACAGAGAGAGAATGATAGAGAGAGAGAATGATAGAGAGAGAGAATGATAGAGAGAGAGAATGATAGAGAGAGAGAATGATAGAAAGAGAATGATAGAGAGAGAGAATGATAGAGAGAGAGAATGATAGAGAAAGAGAATGATAGAGAGAGAGAATGATAGAGAGAGGGAATGATAAAGAGAGAATGATAGAGAGAGATAATGATAGAGACAGAGAATGATAGAGAGAGAGAATGATAGAGAAAGAGAATGATAGAGAGAGAGAATGATAGAGAGAGGGAATGATAGAGAGAGAATGATAGAGAGAGATAATGATAGAGCCAGAGAATGATAGAGAGAGTATGATAGACGGAGAATAATAGAGAGAGAGAATGATAGAGAGAGAGAGAATGTTAAAGAGAATGATAGCGAGAGAATGATGGAGAGAGAGAATGATAGTGAGAGAATGATAGAGAAAGAGAATGATAGAGAGAACATGATAGAGAGAGAATGATAGAGAGAGATAATGATAGACAGAGAATGATAGACAGAGAGAATGATAGAGAGAGAATGATAGAGAGAGAGAATGATAGAGAGAGGGAATGATAGAGAGAGATTATGATAGAGACAGAGAATGATAGAGAGAGAATGATAGAGAGAGAGAGAATGATAGAGAAAGAGAATGATAGAGAGAGAGGGAGAATGATGGAGAGAGAGAATGATAGTGAGAGAATGATAGAGAGAGAGAATGATGGAGAGAGAGAATGATAGAGAGAGCGAATGATAGAGAGAGGGAATGATAGGGAGAGATAATGATAGAGAGAGATAATGATAGAGACAGAGAATGATAGAGAGAGAATGATAGAGAGAGAATGATAGAGAGAGAGAATGATAGAGAGAGGGAATGATAAAGAGGGATAATGATAGAGAGAGAGAGAATGATAGAGAAAGAGAATGATAGAGAGAGAGAGAATGTTAGTGAGAGAGAATGATAGTGAGTGAGAATGATAGAGAGAGAGAGAATGATAGAGAAAGCGAAAATGATGGAGAGAGAGAATGATGGAGAGAGAGAATGATAGAGAGAGAGAATGATACAGAGAGAGAATGAAAGAGAGAGAGAATGATAGAGAGAGAGAATGATAGAGAGAGAGAATGATAGAGAGAAAGAATGATAGAGAGAGAGAATGATAGAGAAAGAGAATGATAGAGGGAGAGAATGATAGAGAGAGGGAATGATAAAGAGAGAATGATAGAGAGAGAGAATGATAGAGAGAGAGAATGATAGAGAAAGAGAATGATAGAGAGAGAGAATGATACAGAGAGATAATGATAGAGCCAGAGAATGATAGAGAGAGTATGATAGAGAGAGGGAATGATAGAGGGAGAATGATAGAAAGAGAGAATGATAGAGAGAGAGAATGATAGAGAAAGAGAATGATAGAAAGAGAGAATGATGGAGAAAGAGAATGATAGAGAGAGAGAATGATAGAGAGAGGGAATGATAGAGAGAGAATGATAGAGAGAGATAATGATAGAGACAGAGAATGATAGAGAGATAATGATAGACAGAGAATAATAGAGCGAGAGAATGATAGAGAGAGAGAGAATGTTAAAGAGAATGATAGCGAGAGAATGATGGAGAGAGAGAATGATAGTGAGAGAATGATAGAGAAAGAGAATGATAGAGAGAACATGATAGAGAGAGAATGATAGAGAGAGATAATGATAGACAGAGAATGATAGACAGAGAGAATGATAGAGAGAGAATGATAGAGAGAGAGAATGATAGAGAGAGGGAATGATAGAGAGAGATTATGATAGAGACAGAGAATGATAGAGAGAGAATGATAGAGAGAGAGAGAATGATAGAGAAAGAGAATGATAGAGAGAGAGGGAGAATGATGGAGAGAGAGAATGATAGTGAGAGAATGATAGAGAGAGAGAATGATAGAGAGAGAGAATGATGGAGAGAGAGAATGATAGAGAGAGCGAATGATAGAGAGAGGGAATGATAGGGAGAGATAATGATAGAGAGAGATAATGATAGAGACAGAGAATGATAGAGAGAGAATGATACAGAGAGAATGATAGAGAGAGAGAATGATAGAGAGAGGGAATGATAGAGAGGGATACTGATAGAGAGAGAGAGAATGATAAAGAAAGAGAATGATAGAGAGAGAGAATGATAGTGAGAGAGAATGATAGTGAGTGAGAATGATAGAGAGAGAGAGAATGATAGAGAAAGCGAAAATGATGGAGAGAGAGAATGATGGAGAGAGAGAATGATAGAGAGAGAGAATGAAAGAGAGAGAGAATGATAGAGAGAGAGAATGATAGAGAGAGAGAATGATAGAGAGAAAGAATGATAGAGAGAGAGAATGATAGAGAAAGAGAATGATAGAGAGAGAGAATGATAGAGAAAGGGAATGATAGAGAGAGAGAATGATAGAGAGAGGGAATGATAGAGAGAGAATGATAGAGAGAGATAATGATAGAGACAGAGAATGATAGAGAGATAATGATAGACAGAGAATGATAGAGAGAGAGAATGATAGAGAGAGAATGATAGAGAGAGAGAGAATGTTAAAGAGAATGATGGAGAGGGAGAATGATAGTGAGAGAATGATAGAGAGAGAATGATAGAGAGAGAGAATGATAGAGAGAGGGAATGATAGAGAGAGATAATGATAGAGACGGAGAATGATAGACAGAGAATGATAGAGAGAGAGAATGATAGAGAGAGAATAATAGAGAGAGAGAATGATAGAGAAAGAGAATGATAGAGAGAGACGGAGAATGATGGAGAGAGAGAATGATAGTGAGAGAATGATAGAGAGAGAGAATGATAGAGAGAGAGAATGATAGACAGAGAATGATAGAGAGAGAGAATGATAGAGAGAGAATAATAGAGAGAGAGAATGATAGAGAAAGAGAATGATAGAGAGAGACGGAGAATGATGGAGAGAGAGAATGATAGTGAGAGAATGATAGAGAGAGAGAATGATAGTGAGAGAGAATGTTAGAGAGAGAGAATGATGGAGAGAGAGAATGATAGAGAGAGCGAATGATAGAGAGAGGGAATGATAGGGAGAGATAATGATAGGGACAGAGAATGATAGGGAGAGAATGATAGAGAGAGAGAATGATAGAGAGAGACAGAATGATAGAGAAAGAGAATAATAGAAAGAGAGAATGATAGAGAGAACATGATAGAGAGAGGGAATGATAGAGAGAGGGAATGATAGAGAGAGATAATGATAGAGAGAGAGAGAATGATAGAGAAAGAGAATGATAGAAAGGGAGAATGATAGTGAGAGAGAATGATAGAGAGAGAGAGAATGATAGAGAAAGAGAAAATGATGGAGAGAGAGAATGATGGAGAGAGAGAATGATAGAGAGAGAGAATGATAGAGAGAGAGAATGATAGACAGAGAATGATAGAGAGAGAGAATGATGGCGAGAGAGAATGATAGAGAGAGAGAATGATAGAGGGAGAATGATAGAGAGAGAGAATGATAGTGGGAGAGAATGATAGAGAGAGAGAATGATAGAGAGAGAATTATAGAGAGAGAGAATGATAGAGAAAGAGAATGATAGAAAGAAAGAATGATAGAGAGAACATGATAGAGAGAGGGAATGATAGAGAGAGAATGATAGACAGAGAAGGACAGAGAGAGAGAATGATAGAGAGAGAATGATAGAGAGAGAGAATGATAGAGAGAGGGAATGATAGAGAGAGATAATGATAGAGACAGAGAATGATAGAGAGAGAATGATAGAGAGAGAGAATGATAGAGAGAGATAATGATAAAGACAGAGAATGATAGAGAGAGAATGATAGAGAGAGAGAATGATAGAGAGAGGGAATGATAGAGAGATAATGATAGAAAGAGATAATGATAGAGACCGAGAATGATAGAGAGAGAGAATGATAGAGAGAGGGAATGATAGAGAGATAATGATAGAGAGAGATAATGATAGAGACCGAGAATGATAGAGAGAGAGAATGATAGAGAAAGAGAATGATAGAAAGGGAGAATGATAGTGAGAGAGAATGATAGAGAGAGAGAGAATGATAGAGAAAGAGAAAATGATGGAGAGAGAGAATGATGGAGAGAGAGAATGATAGAGAGAGAGAATGATAGAGAGAGAGAATGATAGAGAGAGAGAATGATAGAGAGAGAGAATGATAGAGAGAAAGAATGATAGAGAGAGAGAATGATAGAGAAAGAGAATGATAGAGGGAGAGAATGATAGAGAGAGGGAATGATAAAGAGAGAATGATAGAGAGAGAGAATGATAGAGAGAGAGAATGATAGAGAAAGAGAATGATAGAGAGCGAGAATGATACAGAGAGATAATGATAGAGCCAGAGAATGATAGAGAGAGTATGATAGAGAGAGGGAATGATAGAGGGAGAATGATAGAAAGAGAGAATGATAGAGAGAGAGAATGATAGAGAAAGAGAATGATAGAAAGAGAGAATGATGGAGAAAGAGAATGATAGAGAGAGAGAATGATAGAGAGAGGGAATGATAGAGAGAGAATGATAGAGAGAGATAATGATAGAGACAGAGAATGATAGAGAGATAATGATAGACAGAGAATAATAGAGCGAGAGAATGATAGAGAGAGAGAGAATGTTAAAGAGAATGATAGCGAGAGAATGATGGAGAGAGAGAATGATAGTGAGAGAATGATAGAGAAAGAGAATGATAGAGAGAACATGATAGAGAGAGAATGATAGAGAGAGATAATGATAGACAGAGAATGATAGACAGAGAGAATGATAGAGAGAGAATGATAGAGAGAGAGAATGATAGAGAGAGGGAATGATAGAGAGAGATTATGATAGAGACAGAGAATGATAGAGAGAGAATGATAGAGAGAGAGAGAATGATAGAGAAAGAGAATGATAGAGAGAGAGGGAGAATGATGGAGAGAGAGAATGATAGTGAGAGAATGATAGAGAGAGAGAATGATAGAGAGAGAGAATGATGGAGAGAGAGAATGATAGAGAGAGCGAATGATAGAGAGAGGGAATGATAGGGAGAGATAATGATAGAGAGAGATAATGATAGAGACAGAGAATGATAGAGAGAGAATGATACAGAGAGAATGATAGAGAGAGAGAATGATAGAGAGAGGGAATGATAGAGAGGGATACTGATAGAGAGAGAGAGAATGATAAAGAAAGAGAATGATAGAGAGAGAGAATGATAGTGAGAGAGAATGATAGTGAGTGAGAATGATAGAGAGAGAGAGAATGATAGAGAAAGCGAAAATGATGGAGAGAGAGAATGATGGAGAGAGAGAATGATAGAGAGAGAGAATGATACAGAGAGAGAATGAAAGAGAGAGAGAATGATAGAGAGAGAGAATGATAGAGAGAGAGAATGATAGAGAGAAAGAATGATAGAGAGAGAGAATGATAGAGAAAGAGAATGATAGAGAGAGAGAATGATAGAGAAAGGGAATGATAGAGAGAGAGAATGATAGAGAGAGGGAATGATAGAGAGAGAATGATAGAGAGAGATAATGATAGAGACAGAGAATGATAGAGAGATAATGATAGACAGAGAATGATAGAGAGAGAGAATGATAGAGAGAGAATGATAGAGAGAGAGAGAATGTTAAAGAGAATGATGGAGAGGGAGAATGATAGTGAGAGAATGATAGAGAGAGAATGATAGAGAGAGAGAATGATAGAGAGAGGGAATGATAGAGAGAGATAATGATAGAGACGGAGAATGATAGCGAGAGAATGATAGAGAGAGAGAATGATAGTGAGAGAGAATGATAGAGAAAGAGAATGATAGAGAGAACATGATAGAGAGAGAATGATAGAGAGAGATAATGATAGACAGAGCATGATAGACAGAGAGAATGATAGAGAGAGAATGATAGAGAGAGAGAATGATAGAGAGAGGGAATGATAGAGAGAGATTATGATAGAGACAGAGAATGATAGAGAGAGAATGATAGAGAGAGAGAGAATGATAGAGAAAGAGAATGATAGAGAGAGAGGGAGAATGATGGAGAGAGAGAATGATAGTGAGAGAATGATAGAGAGAGAGAATGATAGAGAGAGAGAATGATAGACAGAGAATGATAGAGAGAGAGAATGATAGAGAGAGAATAATAGAGAGAGAGAATGATAGAGAAAGAGAATGATAGAGAGAGACGGAGAATGATGGAGAGAGAGAATGATAGTGAGAGAATGATAGAGAGAGAGAATGATAGTGAGAGAGAATGTTAGAGAGAGAGAATGATGGAGAGAGAGAATGATAGAGAGAGCGAATGATAGAGAGAGGGAATGATAGGGAGAGATAATGATAGGGACAGAGAATGATAGGGAGAGAATGATAGAGAGAGAGAATGATAGAGAGAGACAGAATGATAGAGAAAGAGAATAATAGAAAGAGAGAATGATAGAGAGAACATGATAGAGAGAGGGAATGATAGAGAGAGGGAATGATAGAGAGAGATAATGATAGAGAGAGAGAGAATGATAGAGAAAGAGAATGATAGAAAGGGAGAATGATAGTGAGAGAGAATGATAGAGAGAGAGAGAATGATAGAGAAAGAGAAAATGATGGAGAGAGAGAATGATGGAGAGAGAGAATGATAGAGAGAGAGAATGATAGAGAGAGAGAATGATAGACAGAGAATGATAGAGAGAGAGAATGATGGCGAGAGAGAATGATAGAGGGAGAATGATAGAGAGAGAGAATGATAGTGGGAGAGAATGATAGAGAGAGAGAATGATAGAGAGAGAATTATAGAGAGAGAGAATGATAGAGAAAGAGAATGATAGAAAGAAAGAATGATAGAGAGAACATGATAGAGAGAGGGAATGATAGAGAGAGAATGATAGACAGAGAAGGACAGAGAGAGAGAATGATAGAGAGAGAATGATAGAGAGAGAGAATGATAGAGAGAGGGAATGATAGAGAGAGATAATGATAGAGACAGAGAATGATAGAGAGAGAATGATAGAGAGAGAGAATGATAGAGAGAGATAATGATAAAGACAGAGAATGATAGAGAGAGAATGATAGAGAGAGAGAATGATAGAGAGAGGGAATGATAGAGAGATAATGATAGAAAGAGATAATGATAGAGACCGAGAATGATAGAGAGAGAGAATGATAGAGAGAGGGAATGATAGAGAGATAATGATAGAGAGAGATAATGATAGAGACCGAGAATGATAGAGAGAGAGAATGATAGAGAAAGAGAATGATAGAGAGAGAGAATGATAGAGAGAGATAATGATAGAGCCAGAGAATGATAGAGAGAGTATTATAGAGAGAGGGAATGATAAAGGGAGAATGATAGAAAGAGAGAATGATGGAGAGAGAGAATGATAGAGAAAGAGAATGATAGAAAGAGACAATGATGGAGAAAGAGAATGATAGAGAGAGAGAATGATAGAGAGAGGGAATGATAGAGAGAGAATGATAGCGAGAGATAATGATAGAGACAGAGAATGATAGAGAGATAATGATAGACAGAGAATAATAGAGAGAGAGAATGATAGAGAGAGAGAGAATGTTAAAGAGAATGATAGCGAGAGAATGATGGAGAGAGAGAATGATAGTGAGAGAATGATAGAGAAAGAGAATGATAGAGAGAACATGATAGAGAGAGAATGATAGAGAGAGATAATGATCGACAGAGAATGATAGACAGAGAGAATGATAGAGAGAGAATGATAGAGAGAGAGAATGATAGAGAGAGGGAATGATAGAGAGAGATTATGATAGAGACAGAGAATGATAGAGAGAGAATGATAGAGAGAGAGAGAATGATAGAGAAAGAGAATTATAGAGAGAGAGGGAGAATGATGGAGAGAGAGAATGATAGTGAGAGAATGATAGAGAGAGAGAATGATAGAGAGAGAGAATGATGGAGAGAGAGAATGATAGAGAGAGCGAATGATAGAGAGAGGGAATGATAGGGAGAGATAATGATAGAGAGAGATAATGATAGAGACAGAGAATGATAGAGAGAGAATGATAGAGAGAGAATGATAGAGAGAGAGAATGATAGAGAGAGGGAATGATAGAGAGGGATAATGATAGAGAGAGAGAGAGAATGATAGAGAAAGAGAATGATAGAGAGAGAGAATGATAGTGAGAGAGAATGATAGTGAGTGAGAATGATAGAGAGAGAGAGAATGATAGAGAAAGCGAAAATGATGGAGAGAGAGAATGATAGAGAGAGAGAATGATAGAGAAAGAGAATGATAGAGAGAAAGAATGATAGAGAGAGAGAATGATAGAGAAAGAGAATGATAGAGGGAGAGAATGATAGAGAGAGGGAATGATAAAGAGAGAATGATAGAGAGAGAGAATGATAGAGAGAGAGAATGATAGAGAAAGAGAATGATAGAGAGAGAGAATGATAGAGAGAGGGAATGATAGAGAGAGAATGATAGAGAGAGATAATGATAGAGACAGAGAATGATAGAGAGATAATGATAGACAGAGAATGATAGAGAGAGAGAATGATAGAGAGAGAATGATAGAGAGAGAGAGAATGTTAAAGAGAATGATGGAGAGGGAGAATGATAGTGAGAGAATGATAGAGAGAGAATGATAGAGAGAGAGAATGATAGAGAGAGGGAATGATAGAGAGAGATAATGATAGAGACGGAGAATGATAGCGAGAGAATGATAGAGAGAGAGAATGATAGTGAGAGAGAATGATAGAGAAAGAGAATGATAGAGAGAACATGATAGAGAGAGAATGATAGAGAGAGATAATGATAGACAGAGCATGATAGACAGAGAGAATGATAGAGAGAGAATGATAGAGAGAGAGAATGATAGAGAGAGGGAATGATAGAGAGAGATTATGATAGAGACAGAGAATGATAGAGAGAGAATGATAGAGAGAGAGAGAATGATAGAGAAAGAGAATGATAGAGAGAGAGGGAGAATGATGGAGAGAGAGAATGATAGTGAGAGAATGATAGAGAGAGAGAATGATAGAGAGAGAGAATGATAGACAGAGAATGATAGAGAGAGAGAATGATAGAGAGAGAATAATAGAGAGAGAGAATGATAGAGAAAGAGAATGATAGAGAGAGACGGAGAATGATGGAGAGAGAGAATGATAGTGAGAGAATGATAGAGAGAGAGAATGATAGTGAGAGAGAATGTTAGAGAGAGAGAATGATGGAGAGAGAGAATGATAGAGAGAGCGAATGACAGAGAGAGGGAATGATAGGGAGAGATAATGATAGGGACAGAGAATGATAGGGAGAGAATGATAGAGAGAGAGAATGATAGAGAGAGACAGAATGATAGAGAAAGAGAATAATAGAAAGAGAGAATGATAGAGAGAACATGATAGAGAGAGGGAATGATAGAGAGAGGGAATGATAGAGAGAGATAATGATAGAGAGAGAGAGAATGATAGAGAAAGAGAATGATAGAAAGGGAGAATGATAGTGAGAGAGAATGATAGAGAGAGAGAGAATGATAGAGAAAGAGAAAATGATGGAGAGAGAGAATGATGGAGAGAGAGAATGATAGAGAGAGAGAATGATAGAGAGAGAGAATGATAGACAGAGAATGATAGAGAGAGAGAATGATGGCGAGAGAGAATGATAGAGAGAGAGAATGATAGAGGGAGAATGATAGAGAGAGAGAATGATAGTGGGAGAGAATGATAGAGAGAGAGAATGATAGAGAGAGAATTATAGAGAGAGAGAATGATAGAGAAAGAGAATGATAGAAAGAAAGAATGATAGAGAGAACATGATAGAGAGAGGGAATGATAGAGAGAGAATGATAGACAGAGAAGGACAGAGAGAGAGAATGATAGAGAGAGAATGATAGAGAGAGAGAATGATAGAGAGAGGGAATGATAGAGAGAGATAATGATAGAGACAGAGAATGATAGAGAGAGAATGATAGAGAGAGAGAATGATAGAGAGAGATAATGATAAAGACAGAGAATGATAGAGAGAGAATGATAGAGAGAGAGAATGATAGAGAGAGGGAATGATAGAGAGATAATGATAGAAAGAGATAATGATAGAGACCGAGAATGATAGAGAGAGAGAATGATAGAGAGAGGGAATGATAGAGAGATAATGATAGAGAGAGATAATGATAGAGACCGAGAATGATAGAGAGAGAGAATGATAGAGAAAGAGAATGATAGAAAGGGAGAATGATAGTGAGAGAGAATGATAGAGAGAGAGAGAATGATAGAGAAAGAGAAAATGATGGAGAGAGAGAATGATGGAGAGAGAGAATGATAGAGAGAGAGAATGATAGAGAGAGAGAATGATAGAGAGAGAGAATGATAGAGAGAGAGAATGATAGAGAGAAAGAATGATAGAGAGAGAGAATGATAGAGAAAGAGAATGATAGAGGGAGAGAATGATAGAGAGAGGGAATGATAAAGAGAGAATGATAGAGAGAGAGAATGATAGAGAGAGAGAATGATAGAGAAAGAGAATGATAGAGAGCGAGAATGATACAGAGAGATAATGATAGAGCCAGAGAATGATAGAGAGAGTATGATAGAGAGAGGGAATGATAGAGGGAGAATGATAGAAAGAGAGAATGATAGAGAGAGAGAATGATAGAGAAAGAGAATGATAGAAAGAGAGAATGATGGAGAAAGAGAATGATAGAGAGAGAGAATGATAGAGAGAGGGAATGATAGAGAGAGAATGATAGAGAGAGATAATGATAGAGACAGAGAATGATAGAGAGATAATGATAGACAGAGAATAATAGAGCGAGAGAATGATAGAGAGAGAGAGAATGTTAAAGAGAATGATAGCGAGAGAATGATGGAGAGAGAGAATGATAGTGAGAGAATGATAGAGAAAGAGAATGATAGAGAGAACATGATAGAGAGAGAATGATAGAGAGAGATAATGATAGACAGAGAATGATAGACAGAGAGAATGATAGAGAGAGAATGATAGAGAGAGAGAATGATAGAGAGAGGGAATGATAGAGAGAGATTATGATAGAGACAGAGAATGATAGAGAGAGAATGATAGAGAGAGAGAGAATGATAGAGAAAGAGAATGATAGAGAGAGAGGGAGAATGATGGAGAGAGAGAATGATAGTGAGAGAATGATAGAGAGAGAGAATGATAGAGAGAGAGAATGATGGAGAGAGAGAATGATAGAGAGAGCGAATGATAGAGAGAGGGAATGATTGGGAGAGATAATGATAGAGAGAGATAATGATAGAGACAGAGAATGATAGAGAGAGAATGATACAGAGAGAATGATAGAGAGAGAGAATGATAGAGAGAGGGAATGATAGAGAGGGATACTGATAGAGAGAGAGAGAATGATAAAGAAAGAGAATGATAGAGAGAGAGAATGATAGTGAGAGAGAATGATAGTGAGTGAGAATGATAGAGAGAGAGAGAATGATAGAGAAAGCGAAAATGATGGAGAGAGAGAATGATGGAGAGAGAGAATGATAGAGAGAGAGAATGATACAGAGAGAGAATGAAAGAGAGAGAGAATGATAGAGAGAGAGAATGATAGAGAGAGAGAATGATAGAGAGAAAGAATGATAGAGAGAGAGAATGATAGAGAAAGAGAATGATAGAGAGAGAGAATGATAGAGAAAGGGAATGATAGAGAGAGAGAATGATAGAGAGAGGGAATGATAGAGAGAGAATGATAGAGAGAGATAATGATAGAGACAGAGAATGATAGAGAGATAATGATAGACAGAGAATGATAGAGAGAGAGAATGATAGAGAGAGAATGATAGAGAGAGAGAGAATGTTAAAGAGAATGATGGAGAGGGAGAATGATAGTGAGAGAATGATAGAGAGAGAATGATAGAGAGAGAGAATGATAGAGAGAGGGAATGATAGAGAGAGATAATGATAGAGACGGAGAATGATAGCGAGAGAATGATAGAGAGAGAGAATGATAGTGAGAGAGAATGATAGAGAAAGAGAATGATAGAGAGAACATGATAGAGAGAGAATGATAGAGAGAGATAATGATAGACAGAGCATGATAGACAGAGAGAATGATAGAGAGAGAATGATAGAGAGAGAGAATGATAGAGAGAGGGAATGATAGAGAGAGATTATGATAGAGACAGAGAATGATAGAGAGAGAATGATAGAGAGAGAGAGAATGATAGAGAAAGAGAATGATAGAGAGAGAGGGAGAATGATGGAGAGAGAGAATGATAGTGAGAGAATGATAGAGAGAGAGAATGATAGAGAGAGAGAATGATAGACAGAGAATGATAGAGAGAGAGAATGATAGAGAGAGAATAATAGAGAGAGAGAATGATAGAGAAAGAGAATGATAGAGAGAGACGGAGAATGATGGAGAGAGAGAATGATAGTGAGAGAATGATAGAGAGAGAGAATGATAGTGAGAGAGAATGTTAGAGAGAGAGAATGATGGAGAGAGAGAATGATAGAGAGAGCGAATGATAGAGAGAGGGAATGATAGGGAGAGATAATGATAGGGACAGAGAATGATAGGGAGAGAATGATAGAGAGAGAGAATGATAGAGAGAGACAGAATGATAGAGAAAGAGAATAATAGAAAGAGAGAATGATAGAGAGAACATGATAGAGAGAGGGAATGATAGAGAGAGGGAATGATAGAGAGAGATAATGATAGAGAGAGAGAGAATGATAGAGAAAGAGAATGATAGAAAGGGAGAATGATAGTGAGAGAGAATGATAGAGAGAGAGAGAATGATAGAGAAAGAGAAAATGATGGAGAGAGAGAATGATGGAGAGAGAGAATGATAGAGAGAGAGAATGATAGAGAGAGAGAATGATAGACAGAGAATGATAGAGAGAGAGAATGATGGCGAGAGAGAATGATAGAGGGAGAATGATAGAGAGAGAGAATGATAGTGGGAGAGAATGATAGAGAGAGAGAATGATAGAGAGAGAATTATAGAGAGAGAGAATGATAGAGAAAGAGAATGATAGAAAGAAAGAATGATAGAGAGAACATGATAGAGAGAGGGAATGATAGAGAGAGAATGATAGACAGAGAAGGACAGAGAGAGAGAATGATAGAGAGAGAATGATAGAGAGAGAGAATGATAGAGAGAGGGAATGATAGAGAGAGATAATGATAGAGACAGAGAATGATAGAGAGAGAATGATAGAGAGAGAGAATGATAGAGAGAGATAATGATAAAGACAGAGAATGATAGAGAGAGAATGATAGAGAGAGAGAATGATAGAGAGAGGGAATGATAGAGAGATAATGATAGAAAGAGATAATGATAGAGACCGAGAATGATAGAGAGAGAGAATGATAGAGAGAGGGAATGATAGAGAGATAATGATAGAGAGAGATAATGATAGAGACCGAGAATGATAGAGAGAGAGAATGATAGAGAAAGAGAATGATAGAGAGAGAGAATGATAGAGAGAGATAATGATAGAGCCAGAGAATGATAGAGAGAGTATTATAGAGAGAGGGAATGATAAAGGGAGAATGATAGAAAGAGAGAATGATGGAGAGAGAGAATGATAGAGAAAGAGAATGATAGAAAGAGACAATGATGGAGAAAGAGAATGATAGAGAGAGAGAATGATAGAGAGAGGGAATGATAGAGAGAGAATGATAGCGAGAGATAATGATAGAGACAGAGAATGATAGAGAGATAATGATAGACAGAGAATAATAGAGAGAGAGAATGATAGAGAGAGAGAGAATGTTAAAGAGAATGATAGCGAGAGAATGATGGAGAGAGAGAATGATAGTGAGAGAATGATAGAGAAAGAGAATGATAGAGAGAACATGATAGAGAGAGAATGATAGAGAGAGATAATGATCGACAGAGAATGATAGACAGAGAGAATGATAGAGAGAGAATGATAGAGAGAGAGAATGATAGAGAGAGGGAATGATAGAGAGAGATTATGATAGAGACAGAGAATGAAAGAGAGAGAATGATAGAGAGAGAGAGAATGATAGAGAAAGAGAATTATAGAGAGAGAGGGAGAATGATGGAGAGAGAGAATGATAGTGAGAGAATGATAGAGAGAGAGAATGATAGAGAGAGAGAATGATGGAGAGAGAGAATGATAGAGAGAGCGAATGATAGAGAGAGGGAATGATAGGGAGAGATAATGATAGAGAGAGATAATGATAGAGACAGAGAATGATAGAGAGAGAATGATAGAGAGAGAATGATAGAGAGAGAGAATGATAGAGAGAGGGAATGATAGAGAGGGATAATGATAGAGAGAGAGAGAGAATGATAGAGAAAGAGAATGATAGAGAGAGAGAATGATAGTGAGAGAGAATGATAGTGAGTGAGAATGATAGAGAGAGAGAGAATGATAGAGAAAGCGAAAATGATGGAGAGAGAGAATGATAGAGAGAGAGAATGATAGAGAAAGAGAATGATAGAGAGAAAGAATGATAGAGAGAGAGAATGATAGAGAAAGAGAATGATAGAGGGAGAGAATGATAGAGAGAGGGAATGATAAAGAGAGAATGATAGAGAGAGAGAATGATAGAGAGAGAGAATGATAGAGAAAGAGAATGATAGAGAGAGAGAATGATAGAGAGAGGGAATGATAGAGAGAGAATGATAGAGAGAGATAATGATAGAGACAGAGAATGATAGAGAGATAATGATAGACAGAGAATGATAGAGAGAGAGAATGATAGAGAGAGAATGATAGAGAGAGAGAGAATGTTAAAGAGAATGATGGAGAGGGAGAATGATAGTGAGAGAATGATAGAGAGAGAATGATAGAGAGAGAGAATGATAGAGAGAGGGAATGATAGAGAGAGATAATGATAGAGACGGAGAATGATAGCGAGAGAATGATAGAGAGAGAGAATGATAGTGAGAGAGAATGATAGAGAAAGAGAATGATAGAGAGAACATGATAGAGAGAGAATGATAGAGAGAGATAATGATAGACAGAGCATGATAGACAGAGAGAATGATAGAGAGAGAATGATAGAGAGAGAGAATGATAGAGAGAGGGAATGATAGAGAGAGATTATGATAGAGACAGAGAATGATAGAGAGAGAATGATAGAGAGAGAGAGAATGATAGAGAAAGAGAATGATAGAGAGAGAGGGAGAATGATGGAGAGAGAGAATGATAGTGAGAGAATGATAGAGAGAGAGAATGATAGAGAGAGAGAATGATAGACAGAGAATGATAGAGAGAGAGAATGATAGAGAGAGAATAATAGAGAGAGAGAATGATAGAGAAAGAGAATGATAGAGAGAGACGGAGAATGATGGAGAGAGAGAATGATAGTGAGAGAATGATAGAGAGAGAGAATGATAGTGAGAGAGAATGTTAGAGAGAGAGAATGATGGAGAGAGAGAATGATAGAGAGAGCGAATGACAGAGAGAGGGAATGATAGGGAGAGATAATGATAGGGACAGAGAATGATAGGGAGAGAATGATAGAGAGAGAGAATGATAGAGAGAGACAGAATGATAGAGAAAGAGAATAATAGAAAGAGAGAATGATAGAGAGAACATGATAGAGAGAGGGAATGATAGAGAGAGGGAATGATAGAGAGAGATAATGATAGAGAGAGAGAGAATGATAGAGAAAGAGAATGATAGAAAGGGAGAATGATAGTGAGAGAGAATGATAGAGAGAGAGAGAATGATAGAGAAAGAGAAAATGATGGAGAGAGAGAATGATGGAGAGAGAGAATGATAGAGAGAGAGAATGATAGAGAGAGAGAATGATAGACAGAGAATGATAGAGAGAGAGAATGATGGCGAGAGAGAATGATAGAGAGAGAGAATGATAGAGGGAGAATGATAGAGAGAGAGAATGATAGTGGGAGAGAATGATAGAGAGAGAGAATGATAGAGAGAGAATTATAGAGAGAGAGAATGATAGAGAAAGAGAATGATAGAAAGAAAGAATGATAGAGAGAACATGATAGAGAGAGGGAATGATAGAGAGAGAATGATAGACAGAGAAGGACAGAGAGAGAGAATGATAGAGAGAGAATGATAGAGAGAGAGAATGATAGAGAGAGGGAATGATAGAGAGAGATAATGATAGAGACAGAGAATGATAGAGAGAGAATGATAGAGAGAGAGAATGATAGAGAGAGATAATGATAAAGACAGAGAATGATAGAGAGAGAATGATAGAGAGAGAGAATGATAGAGAGAGGGAATGATAGAGAGATAATGATAGAAAGAGATAATGATAGAGACCGAGAATGATAGAGAGAGAGAATGATAGAGAGAGGGAATGATAGAGAGATAATGATAGAGAGAGATAATGATAGAGACCGAGAATGATAGAGAGAGAGAATGATAGAGAAAGAGAATGATAGAGAGAGAGAATGATAGAGAGAGATAATGATAGAGCCAGAGAATGATAGAGAGAGTATTATAGAGAGAGGGAATGATAAAGGGAGAATGATAGAAAGAGAGAATGATGGAGAGAGAGAATGATAGAGAAAGAGAATGATAGAAAGAGACAATGATGGAGAAAGAGAATGATAGAGAGAGAGAATGATAGAGAGAGGGAATGATAGAGAGAGAATGATAGCGAGAGATAATGATAGAGACAGAGAATGATAGAGAGATAATGATAGACAGAGAATAATAGAGAGAGAGAATGATAGAGAGAGAGAGAATGTTAAAGAGAATGATAGCGAGAGAATGATGGAGAGAGAGAATGATAGTGAGAGAATGATAGAGAAAGAGAATGATAGAGAGAACATGATAGAGAGAGAATGATAGAGAGAGATAATGATCGACAGAGAATGATAGACAGAGAGAATGATAGAGAGAGAATGATAGAGAGAGAGAATGATAGAGAGAGGGAATGATAGAGAGAGATTATGATAGAGACAGAGAATGATAGAGAGAGAATGATAGAGAGAGAGAGAATGATAGAGAAAGAGAATTATAGAGAGAGAGGGAGAATGATGGAGAGAGAGAATGATAGTGAGAGAATGATAGAGAGAGAGAATGATAGAGAGAGAGAATGATGGAGAGAGAGAATGATAGAGAGAGCGAATGATAGAGAGAGGGAATGATAGGGAGAGATAATGATAGAGAGAGATAATGATAGAGACAGAGAATGATAGAGAGAGAATGATAGAGAGAGAATGATAGAGAGAGAGAATGATAGAGAGAGGGAATGATAGAGAGGGATAATGATAGAGAGAGAGAGAGAATGATAGAGAAAGAGAATGATAGAGAGAGAGAATGATAGTGAGAGAGAATGATAGTGAGTGAGAATGATAGAGAGAGAGAGAATGATAGAGAAAGCGAAAATGATGGAGAGAGAGAATGATAGAGAGAGAGAATGATAGAGAAAGAGAATGATAGAGAGAAAGAATGATAGAGAGAGAGAATGATAGAGAAAGAGAATGATAGAGGGAGAGAATGATAGAGAGAGGGAATGATAAAGAGAGAATGATAGAGAGAGAGAATGATAGAGAGAGAGAATGATAGAGAAAGAGAATGATAGAGAGAGAGAATGATAGAGAGAGGGAATGATAGAGAGAGAATGATAGAGAGAGATAATGATAGAGACCGAGAATGATAGAGAGAGAGAATGATAGAGAGAGAGAATGATACAGAGAGAGAATGAAAGAGAGAGAGAATGATAGAGAGAGAGAATGATAGAGAGAGAGAATGATAGAGAGAAAGAATGATAGAGAGAGAGAATGATAGAGAAAGAGAATGATAGAGGGAGAGAATGATAGAGAGAGGGAATGATAAAGAGAGAATGATAGAGAGAGAGAATGATAGAGAGAGAGAATGATAGAGAAAGAGAATGATAGAGAGAGAGAATGATAGAGAGAGGGAATGATAAAGAGAGAATGATAGAGAGAGATAATGATAGAGACAGAGAATGATAGAGAGAGAATAATAGAGAGAGAGAATGATAGAGAGAGGGAATGATAGAGAGAGAATGATAGAGAGAGATAATGATAGAGACCGAGAATGATAGAGAGAGAGAATGATAGAGAAAGAGAATAATAGAGAGAGAGAATGATAGAGAGAGGGAATGATAGAGAGAGAATGATAGAGAGAGAGAGAATGATAGAGAAAGAGAATGATAGAGAGAGAGAATGATAGAGAGAGGGAATGATAAAGAGAGAATGATAGAGAGAGATAATGATAGAGACAGAGAATGATAGAGAGAGAATAATAGAGAGAGAGAATGATAGAGAGAGGGAATGATAGAGAGAGAATGATAGAGAGAGATAATGATAGAGACCGAGAATGATAGAGAGAGAGAATGATAGAGAAAGAGAATAATAGAGAGAGAGAATGATAGAGAGAGGGAATGATAGAGAGAGAATGATAGAGAGAGATAATGATAGAGCCAGATAATGATAGAGAGAGAGAATGATAGAGAGAGGGAATGATAGAGAGAGAATGATAGAGAGAGAGAGAATGATAGAGAAAGAGAATGATAGAGAGAGAGGGAGAATGATAGAGAAAGAGAATGATAGAGAGAGAGAATGATAGAGAGAGGGAATGATAGAGAGAGAATGATAGAGAGAGATAATGATAGAGACAGAGAATGATAGAGAGATAATGATAGACAGAGAATGATAGAGAGAGAGAATGATAGTGAGAGAGAATGATAGAGAAAGAGAATGATAGAGAGAACATGATAGAGAGAGAATGATAGAGAGAGATAATGATAGACAGAGCATGATAGACAGAGAGAATGATAGAGAGAGAATGATAGAGAGAGAGAATGATAGAGAGAGGGAATGATAGAGAGAGATTATGATAGAGACAGAGAATGATAGAGACAGAGAGAATGATAGAGAAAGAGAATGATAGAGAGAGAGGGAGAATGATGGAGAGAGAGAATGATAGTGAGAGAATGATAGAGAGAGAGAATGATAGAGAGAGAGAATGATAGACAGAGAATGATAGAGAGAGAGAATGATAGAGAGAGAATAATAGAGAGAGAGAATGATAGAGAAAGAGAATGATAGAGAGAGACGGAGAATGATGAAGAGAGAGAATGATAGTGAGAGAATGATAGAGAGAGAGAATGATAGTGAGAGAGAATGTTAGAGAGAGAGAATGATGGAGAGAGAGAATGATAGAGAGAGCGAATGATAGAGAGAGGGAATGATAGGGAGAGATAATGATAGGGACAGAGAATGATAGGGAGAGAATGATAGAGAGAGAGAATGATAGAGAGAGACAGAATGATAGAGAAAGAGAATAATAGAAAGAGAGAATGATAGAGAGAACATGATAGAGAGAGGGAATGATAGAGAGAGGGAATGATAGAGAGAGATAATGATAGAGAGAGAGAGAATGATAGAGAAAGAGAATGATAGAAAGGGAGAATGATAGTGAGAGAGAATGATAGAGAGAGAGAGAATGATAGAGAAAGAGAAAATGATGGAGAGAGAGAATGATGGAGAGAGAGAATGATAGAGAGAGAGAATGATAGAGAGAGAGAATGATAGACAGAGAATGATAGAGAGAGAGAATGATAGAGACAGAGAATGATAGAGAGATTGATAGAGAGAGAGAATGATGGCGAGAGAGAATGATAGAGAGAGAGAATGATAGAGGGAGAATGATAGAGAGAGAGAATGATAGTGCGAGAGAATGATAGAGACAGAGAATGATAGAGAGATAATGATAGACAGAGAATGATAGAGAGAGAGAATGATAGAGAGAGAATGATAGAGAGAGAGAGAATGTTAAAGAGAATGATGGAGAGAGAGAATGATAGTGAGAGAATGATAGAGAGAGAATGATAGAGAGAGAGAATGATAGAGAGAGGGAATGATAGAGAGAGATAATGATAGAGACAGAGAATGATAGCGAGAGAATGATAGAGAGAGAGAATGATAGTGAGAGAGAATGATAGAGAGAGAGAGAATGATAGAGAAAGCGAAAATGATGAAGAGAGAGAATGATGGAGAGAGAGAATGATGGAGAGAGAGAATGATAGAGAGAGAATGATACAGAGAGAGAATGATAGAGAGAGAGAATAATAGAGAGAGAGAATGATAGAGAGAGAGAATGATAGAAAGAGAATGATAGAGAGAGAGAATGATAGAGATAGAGAATGATAGAGAAAGAGAATGATAGAGAGAGAGAATGATAGAGAGAGGGAATGATAAAGAGAGAATGATAGAGAGAGATAATGATAGAGACAGAGAATGATAGAGACAGAGAATGATAGAGAGAGAATGATAGAGAGAGGGAATTATATCGAGAGAATGATAGAGAGAGATAATGATAGAGCCAGAGAATGATAGAGAGAGTATGATAGAACGAGAAAATGATAGAAAGAGAATGATAGAGAGAGAGAATGATAGACAGAGAGAATGATAGAGACCGAGAATGATAGAGAGAGAGAATGATAGAGAAAGAGAATGATAGAGAGAGAGAATGAAAGAGAGAGAGAGAATGATAGAGAAAGCGAAAATGATGAAGAGAGAGAATGATGGAGAGAGAGAATGATAGAGAGAGAGAATGATAGAGAGAGAATGATACAGAGAGAGAATGATAGAGAGAGAGAATGATAGAGAGAGAGAATGATAGAGAGAGAGAATGATGGAGAGAGAGAATGATAGAGAGAGCGAATGATAGAGAGAGGGAATGATAGGGAGAGATAATGATAGAGAGAGATAATGATAGAGACAGAGAATGATAGAGAGAGAATGATAGAGAGAGAATGATAGAGAGAGAGAATGATAGAGAGAGGGAATGATAGAGAGGGATAATGATAGAGAGAGAGAGAGAATGATAGAGAAAGAGAATGATAGAGAGAGAGAATGATAGTGAGAGAGAATGATAGTGAGTGAGAATGATAGAGAGAGAGAGAATGATAGAGAAAGCGAAAATGATGGAGAGAGAGAATGATAGAGAGAGAGAATGATAGAGAAAGAGAATGATAGAGAGAAAGAATGATAGAGAGAGAGAATGATAGAGAAAGAGAATGATAGAGGGAGAGAATGATAGAGAGAGGGAATGATAAAGAGAGAATGATAGAGAGAGAGAATGATAGAGAGAGAGAATGATAGAGAAAGAGAATGATAGAGAGAGAGAATGATAGAGAGAGGGAATGATAGAGAGAGAATGATAGAGAGAGATAATGATAGAGACAGAGAATGATAGAGAGATAATGATAGACAGAGAATGATAGAGAGAGAGAATGATAGAGAGAGAATGATAGAGAGAGAGAGAATGTTAAAGAGAATGATGGAGAGGGAGAATGATAGTGAGAGAATGATAGAGAGAGAATGATAGAGAGAGAGAATGATAGAGAGAGGGAATGATAGAGAGAGATAATGATAGAGACGGAGAATGATAGCGAGAGAATGATAGAGAGAGAGAATGATAGTGAGAGAGAATGATAGAGAAAGAGAATGATAGAGAGAACATGATAGAGAGAGAATGATAGAGAGAGATAATGATAGACAGAGCATGATAGACAGAGAGAATGATAGAGAGAGAATGATAGAGAGAGAGAATGATAGAGAGAGGGAATGATAGAGAGAGATTATGATAGAGACAGAGAATGATAGAGAGAGAATGATAGAGAGAGAGAGAATGATAGAGAAAGAGAATGATAGAGAGAGAGGGAGAATGATGGAGAGAGAGAATGATAGTGAGAGAATGATAGAGAGAGAGAATGATAGAGAGAGAGAATGATAGACAGAGAATGATAGAGAGAGAGAATGATAGAGAGAGAATAATAGAGAGAGAGAATGATAGAGAAAGAGAATGATAGAGAGAGACGGAGAATGATGGAGAGAGAGAATGATAGTGAGAGAATGATAGAGAGAGAGAATGATAGTGAGAGAGAATGTTAGAGAGAGAGAATGATGGAGAGAGAGAATGATAGAGAGACCGAATGACAGAGAGAGGGAATGATAGGGAGAGATAATGATAGGGACAGAGAATGATAGGGAGAGAATGATAGAGAGAGAGAATGATAGAGAGAGACAGAATGATAGAGAAAGAGAATAATAGAAAGAGAGAATGATAGAGAGAACATGATAGAGAGAGGGAATGATAGAGAGAGGGAATGATAGAGAGAGATAATGATAGAGAGAGAGAGAATGATAGAGAAAGAGAATGATAGAAAGGGAGAATGATAGTGAGAGAGAATGATAGAGAGAGAGAGAATGATAGAGAAAGAGAAAATGATGGAGAGAGAGAATGATGGAGAGAGAGAATGATAGAGAGAGAGAATGATAGAGAGAGAGAATGATAGACAGAGAATGATAGAGAGAGAGAATGATGGCGAGAGAGAATGATAGAGAGAGAGAATGATAGAGGGAGAATGATAGAGAGAGAGAATGATAGTGGGAGAGAATGATAGAGAGAGAGAATGATAGAGAGAGAATTATAGAGAGAGAGAATGATAGAGAAAGAGAATGATAGAAAGAAAGAATGATAGAGAGAACATGATAGAGAGAGGGAATGATAGAGAGAGAATGATAGACAGAGAAGGACAGAGAGAGAGAATGATAGAGAGAGAATGATAGAGAGAGAGAATGATAGAGAGAGGGAATGATAGAGAGAGATAATGATAGAGACAGAGAATGATAGAGAGAGAATGATAGAGAGAGAGAATGATAGAGAGAGATAATGATAAAGACAGAGAATGATAGAGAGAGAATGATAGAGAGAGAGAATGATAGAGAGAGGGAATGATAGAGAGATAATGATAGAAAGAGATAATGATAGAGACCGAGAATGATAGAGAGAGAGAATGATAGAGAGAGGGAATGATAGAGAGATAATGATAGAGAGAGATAATGATAGAGACCGAGAATGATAGAGAGAGAGAATGATAGAGAAAGAGAATGATAGAGAGAGAGAATGATAGAGAGAGATAATGATAGAGCCAGAGAATGATAGAGAGAGTATTATAGAGAGAGGGAATGATAAAGGGAGAATGATAGAAAGAGAGAATGATGGAGAGAGAGAATGATAGAGAAAGAGAATGATAGAAAGAGACAATGATGGAGAAAGAGAATGATAGAGAGAGAGAATGATAGAGAGAGGGAATGATAGAGAGAGAATGATAGCGAGAGATAATGATAGAGACAGAGAATGATAGAGAGATAATGATAGACAGAGAATAATAGAGAGAGAGAATGATAGAGAGAGAGAGAATGTTAAAGAGAATGATAGCGAGAGAATGATGGAGAGAGAGAATGATAGTGAGAGAATGATAGAGAAAGAGAATGATAGAGAGAACATGATAGAGAGAGAATGATAGAGAGAGATAATGATCGACAGAGAATGATAGACAGAGAGAATGATAGAGAGAGAATGATAGAGAGAGAGAATGATAGAGAGAGGGAATGATAGAGAGAGATTATGATAGAGACAGAGAATGATAGAGAGAGAATGATAGAGAGAGAGAGAATGATAGAGAAAGAGAATTATAGAGAGAGAGGGAGAATGATGGAGAGAGAGAATGATAGTGAGAGAATGATAGAGAGAGAGAATGATAGAGAGAGAGAATGATGGAGAGAGAGAATGATAGAGAGAGCGAATGATAGAGAGAGGGAATGATAGGGAGAGATAATGATAGAGAGAGATAATGATAGAGACAGAGAATGATAGAGAGAGAATGATAGAGAGAGAATGATAGAGAGAGAGAATGATAGAGAGAGGGAATGATAGAGAGGGATAATGATAGAGAGAGAGAGAGAATGATAGAGAAAGAGAATGATAGAGAGAGAGAATGATAGTGAGAGAGAATGATAGTGAGTGAGAATGATAGAGAGAGAGAGAATGATAGAGAAAGCGAAAATGATGGAGAGAGAGAATGATAGAGAGAGAGAATGATAGAGAAAGAGAATGATAGAGAGAAAGAATGATAGAGAGAGAGAATGATAGAGAAAGAGAATGATAGAGGGAGAGAATGATAGAGAGAGGGAATGATAAAGAGAGAATGATAGAGAGAGAGAATGATAGAGAGAGAGAATGATAGAGAAAGAGAATGATAGAGAGAGAGAATGATAGAGAGAGGGAATGATAGAGAGAGAATGATAGAGAGAGATAATGATAGAGACCGAGAATGATAGAGAGAGAGAATGATAGAGAGAGAGAATGATACAGAGAGAGAATGAAAGAGAGAGAGAATGATAGAGAGAGAGAATGATAGAGAGAGAGAATGATAGAGAGAAAGAATGATAGAGAGAGAGAATGATAGAGAAAGAGAATGATAGAGGGAGAGAATGATAGAGAGAGGGAATGATAAAGAGAGAATGATAGAGAGAGAGAATGATAGAGAGAGAGAATGATAGAGAAAGAGAATGATAGAGAGAGAGAATGATAGAGAGAGGGAATGATAAAGAGAGAATGATAGAGAGAGATAATGATAGAGACAGAGAATGATAGAGAGAGAATAATAGAGAGAGAGAATGATAGAGAGAGGGAATGATAGAGAGAGAATGATAGAGAGAGATAATGATAGAGACCGAGAATGATAGAGAGAGAGAATGATAGAGAAAGAGAATAATAGAGAGAGAGAATGATAGAGAGAGGGAATGATAGAGAGAGAATGATAGAGAGAGAGAGAATGATAGAGAAAGAGAATGATAGAGAGAGAGAATGATAGAGAGAGGGAATGATAAAGAGAGAATGATAGAGAGAGATAATGATAGAGACAGAGAATGATAGAGAGAGAATAATAGAGAGAGAGAATGATAGAGAGAGGGAATGATAGAGAGAGAATGATAGAGAGAGATAATGATAGAGACCGAGAATGATAGAGAGAGAGAATGATAGAGAAAGAGAATAATAGAGAGAGAGAATGATAGAGAGAGGGAATGATAGAGAGAGAATGATAGAGAGAGATAATGATAGAGCCAGATAATGATAGAGAGAGAGAATGATAGAGAGAGGGAATGATAGAGAGAGAATGATAGAGAGAGAGAGAATGATAGAGAAAGAGAATGATAGAGAGAGAGGGAGAATGATAGAGAAAGAGAATGATAGAGAGAGAGAATGATAGAGAGAGGGAATGATAGAGAGAGAATGATAGAGAGAGATAATGATAGAGACAGAGAATGATAGAGAGATAATGATAGACAGAGAATGATAGAGAGAGAGAATGATAGTGAGAGAGAATGATAGAGAAAGAGAATGATAGAGAGAACATGATAGAGAGAGAATGATAGAGAGAGATAATGATAGACAGAGCATGATAGACAGAGAGAATGATAGAGAGAGAATGATAGAGAGAGAGAATGATAGAGAGAGGGAATGATAGAGAGAGATTATGATAGAGACAGAGAATGATAGAGACAGAGAGAATGATAGAGAAAGAGAATGATAGAGAGAGAGGGAGAATGATGGAGAGAGAGAATGATAGTGAGAGAATGATAGAGAGAGAGAATGATAGAGAGAGAGAATGATAGACAGAGAATGATAGAGAGAGAGAATGATAGAGAGAGAATAATAGAGAGAGAGAATGATAGAGAAAGAGAATGATAGAGAGAGACGGAGAATGATGAAGAGAGAGAATGATAGTGAGAGAATGATAGAGAGAGAGAATGATAGTGAGAGAGAATGTTAGAGAGAGAGAATGATGGAGAGAGAGAATGATAGAGAGAGCGAATGATAGAGAGAGGGAATGATAGGGAGAGATAATGATAGGGACAGAGAATGATAGGGAGAGAATGATAGAGAGAGAGAATGATAGAGAGAGACAGAATGATAGAGAAAGAGAATAATAGAAAGAGAGAATGATAGAGAGAACATGATAGAGAGAGGGAATGATAGAGAGAGGGAATGATAGAGAGAGATAATGATAGAGAGAGAGAGAATGATAGAGAAAGAGAATGATAGAAAGGGAGAATGATAGTGAGAGAGAATGATAGAGAGAGAGAGAATGATAGAGAAAGAGAAAATGATGGAGAGAGAGAATGATGGAGAGAGAGAATGATAGAGAGAGAGAATGATAGAGAGAGAGAATGATAGACAGAGAATGATAGAGAGAGAGAATGATAGAGACAGAGAATGATAGAGAGATTGATAGAGAGAGAGAATGATGGCGAGAGAGAATGATAGAGAGAGAGAATGATAGAGGGAGAATGATAGAGAGAGAGAATGATAGTGCGAGAGAATGATAGAGACAGAGAATGATAGAGAGATAATGATAGACAGAGAATGATAGAGAGAGAGAATGATAGAGAGAGAATGATAGAGAGAGAGAGAATGTTAAAGAGAATGATGGAGAGAGAGAATGATAGTGAGAGAATGATAGAGAGAGAATGATAGAGAGAGAGAATGATAGAGAGAGGGAATGATAGAGAGAGATAATGATAGAGACAGAGAATGATAGCGAGAGAATGATAGAGAGAGAGAATGATAGTGAGAGAGAATGATAGAGAGAGAGAGAATGATAGAGAAAGCGAAAATGATGAAGAGAGAGAATGATGGAGAGAGAGAATGATGGAGAGAGAGAATGATAGAGAGAGAATGATACAGAGAGAGAATGATAGAGAGAGAGAATAATAGAGAGAGAGAATGATAGAGAGAGAGAATGATAGAAAGAGAATGATAGAGAGAGAGAATGATAGAGATAGAGAATGATAGAGAAAGAGAATGATAGAGAGAGAGAATGATAGAGAGAGGGAATGATAAAGAGAGAATGATAGAGAGAGATAATGATAGAGACAGAGAATGATAGAGACAGAGAATGATAGAGAGAGAATGATAGAGAGAGGGAATTATATCGAGAGAATGATAGAGAGAGATAATGATAGAGCCAGAGAATGATAGAGAGAGTATGATAGAACGAGAAAATGATAGAAAGAGAATGATAGAGAGAGAGAATGATAGACAGAGAGAATGATAGAGACCGAGAATGATAGAGAGAGAGAATGATAGAGAAAGAGAATGATAGAGAGAGAGAATGAAAGAGAGAGAGAGAATGATAGAGAAAGCGAAAATGATGAAGAGAGAGAATGATGGAGAGAGAGAATGATAGAGAGAGAGAATGATAGAGAGAGAATGATACAGAGAGAGAATGATAGAGAGAGAGAATGATAGAGAGAGAGAATGATAGAGAGAGAGAATGATAGAGAGAGAGAATGATAGAAAGAGAATGATAGAGAGAGAGAATGATAGAGAGAGAGAATGATAGAGAAAGAGAATGATAGAGAGAGAGAATGATAGAGAGAGAGAATGATAGACAGAGAATGATAGAGAGAGAGAATGATAGAGAGAGAATAATAGAGAGAGAGAATGATAGAGAAAGAGAATGATAGAGAGAGACGGAGAATGATGAAGAGAGAGAATGATAGTGAGAGAATGATAGAGAGAGAGAATGATAGTGAGAGAGAATGTTAGAGAGAGAGAATGATGGAGAGAGAGAATGATAGAGAGAGCGAATGATAGAGAGAGGGAATGATAGGGAGAGATAATGATAGGGACAGAGAATGATAGGGAGAGAATGATAGAGAGAGAGAATGATAGAGAGAGACAGAATGATAGAGAAAGAGAATAATAGAAAGAGAGAATGATAGAGAGAACATGATAGAGAGAGGGAATGATAGAGAGAGGGAATGATAGAGAGAGATAATGATAGAGAGAGAGAGAATGATAGAGAAAGAGAATGATAGAAAGGGAGAATGATAGTGAGAGAGAATGATAGAGAGAGAGAGAATGATAGAGAAAGAGAAAATGATGGAGAGAGAGAATGATGGAGAGAGAGAATGATAGAGAGAGAGAATGATAGAGAGAGAGAATGATAGACAGAGAATGATAGAGAGAGAGAATGATAGAGACAGAGAATGATAGAGAGATTGATAGAGAGAGAGAATGATGGCGAGAGAGAATGATAGAGAGAGAGAATGATAGAGGGAGAATGATAGAGAGAGAGAATGATAGTGCGAGAGAATGATAGAGACAGAGAATGATAGAGAGATAATGATAGACAGAGAATGATAGAGAGAGAGAATGATAGAGAGAGAATGATAGAGAGAGAATGATAGAGAGAGAGAGAATGTTAAAGAGAATGATGGAGAGAGAGAATGATAGTGAGAGAATGATAGAGAGAGAATGATAGAGAGAGAGAATGATAGAGAGAGGGAATGATAGAGAGAGATAATGATAGAGACAGAGAATGATAGCGAGAGAATGATAGAGAGAGAGAATGATAGTGAGAGAGAATGATAGAGAGAGAGAGAATGATAGAGAAAGCGAAAATGATGAAGAGAGAGAATGATGGAGAGAGAGAATGATGGAGAGAGAGAATGATAGAGAGAGAATGATACAGAGAGAGAATGATAGAGAGAGAGAATAATAGAGAGAGAGAATGATAGAGAGAGAGAATGATAGAAAGAGAATGATAGAGAGAGAGAATGATAGAGATAGAGAATGATAGAGAAAGAGAATGATAGAGAGAGAGAATGATAGAGAGAGGGAATGATAAAGAGAGAATGATAGAGAGAGATAATGATAGAGACAGAGAATGATAGAGACAGAGAATGATAGAGAGAGAATGATAGAGAGAGGGAATTATATCGAGAGAATGATAGAGAGAGATAATGATAGAGCCAGAGAATGATAGAGAGAGTATGATAGAACGAGAAAATGATAGAAAGAGAATGATAGAGAGAGAGAATGATAGACAGAGAGAATGATAGAGACCGAGAATGATAGAGAGAGAGAATGATAGAGAAAGAGAATGATAGAGAGAGAGAATGAAAGAGAGAGAGAGAATGATAGAGAAAGCGAAAATGATGAAGAGAGAGAATGATGGAGAGAGAGAATGATAGAGAGAGAGAATGATAGAGAGAGAATGATACAGAGAGAGAATGATAGAGAGAGAGAATGATAGAGAGAGAGAATGATAGAGAGAGAGAATGATAGAGAGAGAGAATGATAGAAAGAGAATGATAGAGAGAGAGAATGATAGAGAGAGAGAATGATAGAGAAAGAGAATGATAGAGAGAGAGAATGATAGAGAGAGGGAATGATAAAGAGAGAATGATAGAGAGAGATAATGATAGAGACAGAGAATGATAGAGAGAGAGAATGATAGAGAAAGAGAATGATAGAGAGAGAGAATGATAGAGAGAGGGAATGATAGAGAGAGAATGATAGAGAGAGATAATGATAGAGCCAGAGAATGATAGAGAGAGTATGATAGACGGAGAATAATAGAGAGAGAGAATGATAGAGAGAGAGAGAATGTTAAAGAGAATGATAGCGAGAGAATGATGGAGAGAGAGAATGATAGTGAGAGAATGATAGAGAAAGAGAATGATAGAGAGAACATGATAGAGAGAGAATGATAGAGAGAGATAATGATAGACAGAGAATGATAGACAGAGAGAATGATAGAGAGAGAATGATAGAGAGAGAGAATGATAGAGAGAGGGAATGATAGAGAGAGATTATGATAGAGACAGAGAATGATAGAGAGAGAATGATAGAGAGAGAGAGAATGATAGAGAAAGAGAATGATAGAGAGAGAGGGAGAATGATGGAGAGAGAGAATGATAGTGAGAGAATGATAGAGAGAGAGAATGATGGAGAGAGAGAATGATAGAGAGAGCGAATGATAGAGAGAGGGAATGATAGGGAGAGATAATGATAGAGAGAGATAATGATAGAGACAGAGAATGATAGAGAGAGAATGATAGAGAGAGAATGATAGAGAGAGAGAATGATAGAGAGAGGGAATGATAGAGAGGGATAATGATAGAGAGAGAGAGAATGATAGAGAAAGAGAATGATAGAGAGAGAGAGAATGTTAGTGAGAGAGAATGATAGTGAGTGAGAATGATAGAGAGAGAGAGAATGATAGAGAAAGCGAAAATGATGGAGAGAGAGAATGATGGAGAGAGAGAATGATAGAGAGAGAGAATGATACAGAGAGAGAATGAAAGAGAGAGAGAATGATAGAGAGAGAGAATGATAGAGAGAGAGAATGATAGAGAGAAAGAATGATAGAGAGAGAGAATGATAGAGAAAGAGAATGATAGAGGGAGAGAATGATAGAGAGAGGGAATGATAAAGAGAGAATGATAGAGAGAGAGAATGATAGAGAGAGAGAATGATAGAGAAAGAGAATGATAGAGAGAGAGAATGATACAGAGAGATAATGATAGAGCCAGAGAATGATAGAGAGAGTATGATAGAGAGAGGGAATGATAGAGGGAGAATGATAGAAAGAGAGAATGATAGAGAGAGAGAATGATAGAGAAAGAGAATGATAGAAAGAGAGAATGATGGAGAAAGAGAATGATAGAGAGAGAGAATGATAGAGAGAGGGAATGATAGAGAGAGAATGATAGAGAGAGATAATGATAGAGACAGAGAATGATAGAGAGATAATGATAGACAGAGAATAATAGAGCGAGAGAATGATAGAGAGAGAGAGAATGTTAAAGAGAATGATAGCGAGAGAATGATGGAGAGAGAGAATGATAGTGAGAGAATGATAGAGAAAGAGAATGATAGAGAGAACATGATAGAGAGAGAATGATAGAGAGAGATAATGATAGACAGAGAATGATAGACAGAGAGAATGATAGAGAGAGAATGATAGAGAGAGAGAATGATAGAGAGAGGGAATGATAGAGAGAGATTATGATAGAGACAGAGAATGATAGAGAGAGAATGATAGAGAGAGAGAGAATGATAGAGAAAGAGAATGATAGAGAGAGAGGGAGAATGATGGAGAGAGAGAATGATAGTGAGAGAATGATAGAGAGAGAGAATGATAGAGAGAGAGAATGATGGAGAGAGAGAATGATAGAGAGAGCGAATGATAGAGAGAGGGAATGATAGGGAGAGATAATGATAGAGAGAGATAATGATAGAGACAGAGAATGATAGAGAGAGAATGATACAGAGAGAATGATAGAGAGAGAGAATGATAGAGAGAGGGAATGATAGAGAGGGATACTGATAGAGAGAGAGAGAATGATAAAGAAAGAGAATGATAGAGAGAGAGAATGATAGTGAGAGAGAATGATAGTGAGTGAGAATGATAGAGAGAGAGAGAATGATAGAGAAAGCGAAAATGATGGAGAGAGAGAATGATGGAGAGAGAGAATGATAGAGAGAGAGAATGATACAGAGAGAGAATGAAAGAGAGAGAGAATGATAGAGAGAGAGAATGATAGAGAGAGAGAATGATAGAGAGAAAGAATGATAGAGAGAGAGAATGATAGAGAAAGAGAATGATAGAGAGAGAGAATGATAGAGAAAGGGAATGATAGAGAGAGAGAATGATAGAGAGAGGGAATGATAGAGAGAGAATGATAGAGAGAGATAATGATAGAGACAGAGAATGATAGAGAGATAATGATAGACAGAGAATGATAGAGAGAGAGAATGATAGAGAGAGAATGATAGAGAGAGAGAGAATGTTAAAGAGAATGATGGAGAGGGAGAATGATAGTGAGAGAATGATAGAGAGAGAATGATAGAGAGAGAGAATGATAGAGAGAGGGAATGATAGAGAGAGATAATGATAGAGACGGAGAATGATAGCGAGAGAATGATAGAGAGAGAGAATGATAGTGAGAGAGAATGATAGAGAAAGAGAATGATAGAGAGAACATGATAGAGAGAGAATGATAGGGAGAGATAATGATAGACAGAGCATGATAGACAGAGAGAATGATAGAGAGAGAATGATAGAGAGAGAGAATGATAGAGAGAGGGAATGATAGAGAGAGATTATGATAGAGACAGAGAATGATAGAGAGAGAATGATAGAGAGAGAGAGAATGATAGAGAAAGAGAATGATAGAGAGAGAGGGAGAATGATGGAGAGAGAGAATGATAGTGAGAGAATGATAGAGAGAGAGAATGATAGAGAGAGAGAATGATAGACAGAGAATGATAGAGAGAGAGAATGATAGAGAGAGAATAATAGAGAGAGAGAATGATAGAGAAAGAGAATGATAGAGAGAGACGGAGAATGATGGAGAGAGAGAATGATAGTGAGAGAATGATAGAGAGAGAGAATGATAGTGAGAGAGAATGTTAGAGAGAGAGAATGATGGAGAGAGAGAATGATAGAGAGAGCGAATGATAGAGAGAGGGAATGATAGGGAGAGATAATGATAGGGACAGAGAATGATAGGGAGAGAATGATAGAGAGAGAGAATGATAGAGAGAGACAGAATGATAGAGAAAGAGAATAATAGAAAGAGAGAATGATAGAGAGAACATGATAGAGAGAGGGAATGATAGAGAGAGGGAATGATAGAGAGAGATAATGATAGAGAGAGAGAGAATGATAGAGAAAGAGAATGATAGAAAGGGAGAATGATAGTGAGAGAGAATGATAGAGAGAGAGAGAATGATAGAGAAAGAGAAAATGATGGAGAGAGAGAATGATGGAGAGAGAGAATGATAGAGAGAGAGAATGATAGAGAGAGAGAATGATAGACAGAGAATGATAGAGAGAGAGAATGATGGCGAGAGAGAATGATAGAGAGAGAGAATGATAGAGGGAGAATGATAGAGAGAGAGAATGATAGTGGGAGAGAATGATAGAGAGAGAGAATGATAGAGAGAGAATTATAGAGAGAGAGAATGATAGAGAAAGAGAATGATAGAAAGAAAGAATGATAGAGAGAACATGATAGAGAGAGGGAATGATAGAGAGAGAATGATAGACAGAGAAGGACAGAGAGAGAGAATGATAGAGAGAGAATGATAGAGAGAGAGAATGATAGAGAGAGGGAATGATAGAGAGAGATAATGATAGAGACAGAGAATGATAGAGAGAGAATGATAGAGAGAGAGAATGATAGAGAGAGATAATGATAAAGACAGAGAATGATAGAGAGAGAATGATAGAGAGAGAGAATGATAGAGAGAGGGAATGATAGAGAGATAATGATAGAAAGAGATAATGATAGAGACCGAGAATGATAGAGAGAGAGAATGATAGAGAGAGGGAATGATAGAGAGATAATGATAGAGAGAGATAATGATAGAGACCGAGAATGATAGAGAGAGAGAATGATAGAGAAAGAGAATGATAGAGAGAGAGAATGATAGAGAGAGATAATGATAGAGCCAGAGAATGATAGAGAGAGTATTATAGAGAGAGGGAATGATAAAGGGAGAATGATAGAAAGAGAGAATGATGGAGAGAGAGAATGATAGAGAAAGAGAATGATAGAAAGAGACAATGATGGAGAAAGAGAATGATAGAGAGAGAGAATGATAGAGAGAGGGAATGATAGAGAGAGAATGATAGCGAGAGATAATGATAGAGACAGAGAATGATAGAGAGATAATGATAGACAGAGAATAATAGAGAGAGAGAATGATAGAGAGAGAGAGAATGTTAAAGAGAATGATAGCGAGAGAATGATGGAGAGAGAGAATGATAGTGAGAGAATGATAGAGAAAGAGAATGATAGAGAGAACATGATAGAGAGAGAATGATAGAGAGAGATAATGATCGACAGAGAATGATAGACAGAGAGAATGATAGAGAGAGAATGATAGAGAGAGAGAATGATAGAGAGAGGGAATGATAGAGAGAGATTATGATAGAGACAGAGAATGATAGAGAGAGAATGATAGAGAGAGAGAGAATGATAGAGAAAGAGAATTATAGAGAGAGAGGGAGAATGATGGAGAGAGAGAATGATAGTGAGAGAATGATAGAGAGAGAGAATGATAGAGAGAGAGAATGATGGAGAGAGAGAATGATAGAGAGAGCGAATGATAGAGAGAGGGAATGATAGGGAGAGATAATGATAGAGAGAGATAATGATAGAGACAGAGAATGATAGAGAGAGAATGATAGAGAGAGAATGATAGAGAGAGAGAATGATAGAGAGAGGGAATTATAGAGAGGGATAATGATAGAGAGAGAGAGAGAATGATAGAGAAAGAGAATGATAGAGAGAGAGAATGATAGTGAGAGAGAATGATAGTGAGTGAGAATGATAGAGAGAGAGAGAATGATAGAGAAAGCGAAAATGATGGAGAGAGAGAATGATAGAGAGAGAGAATGATAGAGAAAGAGAATGATAGAGAGAAAGAATGATAGAGAGAGAGAATGATAGAGAAAGAGAATGATAGAGGGAGAGAATGATAGAGAGAGGGAATGATAAAGAGAGAATGATAGAGAGAGAGAATGATAGAGAGAGAGAATGATAGAGAAAGAGAATGATAGAGAGAGAGAATGATAGAGAGAGGGAATGATAGAGAGAGAATGATAGAGAGAGATAATGATAGAGACCGAGAATGATAGAGAGAGAGAATGATAGAGAGAGAGAATGATACAGAGAGAGAATGAAAGAGAGAGAGAATGATAGAGAGAGAGAATGATAGAGAGAGAGAATGATAGAGAGAAAGAATGATAGAGAGAGAGAATGATAGAGAAAGAGAATGATAGAGGGAGAGAATGATAGAGAGAGGGAATGATAAAGAGAGAATGATAGAGAGAGAGAATGATAGAGAGAGAGAATGATAGAGAAAGAGAATGATAGAGAGAGAGAATGATAGAGAGAGGGAATGATAAAGAGAGAATGATAGAGAGAGATAATGATAGAGACAGAGAATGATAGAGAGAGAATAATAGAGAGAGAGAATGATAGAGAGAGGGAATGATAGAGAGAGAATGATAGAGAGAGATAATGATAGAGACCGAGAATGATAGAGAGAGAGAATGATAGAGAAAGAGAATAATAGAGAGAGAGAATGATAGAGAGAGGGAATGATAGAGAGAGAATGATAGAGAGAGAGAGAATGATAGAGAAAGAGAATGATAGAGAGAGAGGGAGAATGATGGAGAGAGAGAATGATAGTGAGAGAATGATAGAGAGAGAGAATGATAGAGAGAGAGAATGATGGAGAGAGAGAATGATAGAGAGAGCGAATGATAGAGAGAGGGAATGATAGGGAGAGATAATGATAGAGAGAGATAATGATAGAGACAGAGAATGATAGAGAGAGAATGATAGAGAGAGAATGATAGAGAGAGAGAATGATAGAGAGAGGGAATGATAGAGAGGGATAATGATAGAGAGAGTATGATAGAGAGAGAGAATGATAGAAAGAGAATGATAGAGAGAGAGAATGATAGAGAGAGAGAATGATAGAGACAGAGAATGATAGAGAGAGAGAATGATAGAGAAAGAGAATGATAGAGAGAGAGAATGATAGAGAGAGGGAATGATAGAGAGAGAATGATAGAGAGAGAGAGAATGATAGAGAAAGAGAATGATAGAGAGAGAGGGAGAATGATAGAGAAAGAGAATGATAGAGAGAGAGAATGATAGAGAGAGGGAATGATAGAGAGAGAATGATAGAGAGAGATAATGATAGAGACAGAGAATGATAGAGAGATAATGATAGACAGAGAATGATAGAGAGAGAGAATGATAGAGAGAGAATGATAGAGAGAGAGAGAATGTTAAAGAGAATGATGGAGAGAGAGAATGATAGTGAGAGAATGATAGAGAGAGAATGATAGAGAGAGAGAATGATAGAGAGAGGGAATGATAGAGAGAGATAATGATAGAGACAGAGAATGATAGCGAGAGAATGATAGAGAGAGAGAATGATAGTGAGAGAGAATGATAGAGAAAGAGAATGATAGAGAGAACATGATAGAGAGAGAATGATAGAGAGAGATAATGATAGACAGAGCATGATAGACAGAGAGAATGATAGAGAGAGAATGATAGAGAGAGAGAATGATAGAGAGAGGGAATGATAGAGAGAGATTATGATAGAGAGAGAATGATAGAGAGAGAGAGAATGATAGAGAAAGAGAATGATAGAGAGAGAGGGAGAATGATAGAGAAAGAGAATGATAGAGAGAGAGAATGATAGAGAGAGGGAATGATAGAGAGAGAATGATAGAGAGAGATAATGATAGAGACAGAGAATGATAGAGAGATAATGATAGACAGAGAATGATAGAGAGAGAGAATGATAGAGAGAGAATGATAGAGAGAGAGAGAATGTTAAAGAGAATGATGGAGAGAGAGAATGATAGTGAGAGAATGATAGAGAGAGAATGATAGAGAGAGAGAATGATAGAGAGAGGGAATGATAGAGAGAGATAATGATAGAGACAGAGAATGATAGCGAGAGAATGATAGAGAGAGAGAATGATAGTGAGAGAGAATGATAGAGAAAGAGAATGATAGAGAGAACATGATAGAGAGAGAATGATAGAGAGAGATAATGATAGACAGAGCATGATAGACAGAGAGAATGATAGAGAGAGAATGATAGAGAGAGAGAATGATAGAGAGAGGGAATGATAGAGAGAGATTATGATAGAGACAGAGAATGATAGAGAGAGAGAGAATGATAGAGAAAGAGAATGATAGAGAGAGAGGGAGAATGATGGAGAGAGAGAATGATAGTGAGAGAATGATAGAGAGAGAGAATGATAGAGAGAGAGAATGATAGACAGAGAATGATAGAGAGAGAGAATGATAGAGAGAGAATAATAGAGAGAGAGAATGATAGAGAAAGAGAATGATAGAGAGAGACGGAGAATGATGGAGAGAGAGAATGATAGTGAGAGAATGATAGAGAGAGAGAATGATAGTGAGAGAGAATGTTAGAGAGAGAGAATGATGGAGAGAGAGAATGATAGAGAGAGCGAATGATAGAGAGAGGGAATGATAGGGAGAGATAATGATAGGGACAGAGAATGATAGGGAGAGAATGATAGAGAGAGAGAATGATAGAGAGAGACAGAATGATAGAGAAAGAGAATAATAGAAAGAGAGAATGATAGAGAGAACATGATAGAGAGAGGGAATGATAGAGAGAGGGAATGATAGAGAGAGATAATGATAGAGAGAGAGAGAATGATAGAGAAAGAGAATGATAGAAAGAGAGAATGATAGTGAGAGAGAATGATAGAGAGAGAGAGAATGATAGAGAAAGAGAATGATAGAGAGATTGATAGAGAGAGAGAATGATAGAGAGAGAGAATGATAGAGAGAGAGAATGATGGCGAGAGAGAATGATAGAGAGAGAGAATGATAGAGAGGGAGAATGATAGAGAGAGAGAATGATAGTGAGAGAGAATGATAGAGAGAGAGAATGATAGAGAGAGAATTATAGAGAGAGAGAATGATAGAGACAGAGAATGATAGAGAGAGAATGATAGAGAGAGAGAATGATAGAGAGAGAGAATGATAGAGAGAGATAATGATAAAGACAGAGAATGATAGAGAGAGAATGGTAGAGAGAGAGAATGATAGAGAGAGGGAATGATAGAGAGATAATGATAGAGAGAGATAATGATAGAGACCGAGAATGATAGAGAGAGAGAATGATAGAGAAAGAGAATGATAGAGAGAGAGAATGATAGTGAGAGAGAATGATAGTGAGTGAGAATGATAGAGAGAGAGAGAATGATAGAGAAAGCGAAAATGATGGAGAGAGAGAATGATGGAGAGAGAGAATGATAGAGAGAGAGAATGATACAGAGAGAGAATGAAAGAGAGAGAGAATGATAGAGAGAGAGAATGATAGAGAGAGAGAATGATAGAGAGAAAGAATGATAGAGAGAGAGAATGATAGAGAAAGAGAATGATAGAGGGAGAGAATGATAGAGAGAGGGAATGATAAAGAGAGAATGATAGAGAGAGAGAATGATAGAGAGAGAGAATGATAGAGAAAGAGAATGATAGAGAGAGAGAATGATAGAGAGAGGGAATGATAAAGAGAGAATGACAGAGAGAGATAATGATAGAGACAGAGAATGATAGAGAGAGAATAATAGAGAGAGAGAATGATAGAGAGAGGGAATGATAGAGAGAGAATGATAGAGAGAGATAATGATAGAGACCGAGAATGATAGAGAGAGAGAATGATAGAGAAAGAGAATGATAGAGAGAGAGAATGATAGAGAGAGGGAATGATAGAGAGAGAATGATAGAGAGAGATAATGATAGAGCCAGATAATGATAGAGAGAGTATGATAGAGAGAGAGAATGATAGAAAGAGAATGATAGAGAGAGAGAATGATAGAGAGAGAGAATGATAGAGACAGAGAATGATAGAGAGAGAGAATGATAGAGAAAGAGAATGATAGAGAGAGAGAATGATAGAGAGAGGGAATGATAGAGAGAGAATGATGGAGAGATAATGATAGAGACAGAGAATGATAGAGAGATAATGATAGACAGAGAATGATAGAGAGAGAGAATGATAGAGAGAGAATGATAGAGAGAGAGAGAATGTTAAAGAGAATGATGGAGAGAGAGAATGATAGTGAGAGAATGATAGAGATCGAGAATGATAGTGAGAGAGAATGATAGAGAGAGAGAGAATGATAGAGAAAGCGAAAATGATGAAGAGAGAGAATGATGGAGAGAGAGAATGATGGAGAGAGAGAATGATAGAGAGAGAATGATACAGAGAGAGAATGATAGAGAGAGAGAATAATAGAGAGAGAGAATGATAGAGAGAGAGAATGATAGAGAGAGGGAATGATAAAGAGAGAATGATAGAGAGAGATAATGATAGAGACAGAGAATGATAGAGACAGAGAATGATAGAGAGAGAATGATAGAGAGAGAGAATGATAGAGAGAGGGAATTATATCGAGAGAATGATAGAGAGAGATAATGATAGAGCCAGAGAATGATAGAGAGAGTATGATAGGGCGAGAAAATGATAGAAAGAGAATGATAGAGAGAGAGAATGATAGACAGAGAGAATGATAGAGACCGAGAATGATAGAGAGAGAGAATGATAGAGAAAGAGAATGATAGAGAGAGAGTATGATAGAGAGAGAGAGAATGATAGAGAAAGCGAAAATGATGAAGAGAGAGAATGATGGAGAGAGAGAATGATAGAGAGAGAGAATGATAGAGAGAGAATGATACAGAGAGAGAATGATAGAGGGAGAGAATGATAGAGAGAGAGAATGATAGAGAGAGAGAATGATAGAAAGAGAATGATAGAGAGAGAGAATGATAGAGAGAGAGAATGATAGAGAAAGAGAATGATAGAGAGAGAGAATGATAGAGAGAGGGAATGATAAAGAGAGAATGATAGAGAGAGAGAATGATAGAGACAGAGAATGATAGTGAGAGAATGATAGAGAGAGAGAATGATAGAGAGAGAGAATGATGGAGAGCGAGAATGATAGAGAGAGCGAAAGATAGAGAGAGGGAATGATAGGGAGAGATAATGATAGAGACAGAGTATGATAGAGAGCGAATGAACGAGAGAGAGAATGAAAGAGAGAGAGAGAGAATGATAGTGGAAGAGAATGATAGAAAGAGAGAATGATAGAGAGAACATAATAGAGAGAGGGAATGATAGAGAGAGAATGATAGAGACAGAGAATGATAGAGAGAGAATGATAGAGAGAGAATGATAGAGAGAGAGAATGATAGAGAGAGGGAATGATAGAGAGGGATAATGATAGAGAGAAAGAGAATGATAGAGAAAGAGAATGATAGAAAGAGAGCATGATAGTGAGAGAGAATGATAGAGAGAGAGAATGATAGAGAGAGAATGATAGAGAGAGAGAATGATAGAGACAGAGAATGATAGAGAGTGTATGATAGAGAGAGAGAATGATAGAAAGAGAATGATAGAGAGAGAGAATGATAGATCGAGAGAATGATAGAGACAGAGAATGATAGAGAGAGAGAATGATAGAGAAAGAGAATGATAGAGAGAGAGAATGATAGAGAGAGGGAATGATAGAGAGAGAATGATAGAGAGAGATAATGATAGAGACAGAGAATGATAGAGAGATAATGATAGACAGAGAATGATAGAGAGAGAGAATGATAGTGAGAGAGAATGATAGAGAGAGAAAATGATGGAGAGAAAGAATGATAGAGAGAGCGAATGATAGAGAGAGGGAATGATAGGGAGAGATAACGATAGAGACAGAGAATGATAGGGAGAGAATGATAGAGAGAGAGAATGATAGAGAGAGAGAGAGAATGATAGAGAAAGAGAATAATAGAAAGAGAGAATGATAGAGAGAACATGATAGAGAGAGGGAATGATAGAGAGAGAATGATAGAGAGAGATAATGATAGAGAGAGGGAATGATAGAGAGAGATAATGATAGAGAGAGAGAGAATGATAGAGAAAGAGAATGATAGAAAGAGAGAATGATAGTGAGAGAGAATGATAGAGAGAGAGAGAATGATAGAGGAAGAGAAAATGATGGAGAGAGAGAATGATGGAGAGAGAGAATGATAGAGAGAGAGAATGATAGAGAGAGAATGATAGAGAGAGAGAATGATAGAGACAGAGAATGATAGAGACAGAGAATGATAGAGAGATTGATAGAGAGAGAGAATGATAGAGAGAGAGAATGATGGAGAGAGAGAATGATAGAGAGAGCGAATGATAGAGAGGGAGAATGATGGAGAGAGAGAATGATAGTGAGAGAGAATGATAGAGAGAGCGAATGATAAAGAGAGAATTATAGAGAGAGAGAATGATAGAGAAAGAGAATGATAGAAAGAGAGAATGATAGAGAGAACATGATAGAGAGAGGGAATGATAGAGAGAGAATGATAGACAGAGAATGACAGAGAGATAGAATGATAGAGAGAGAATGATAGAGAGAGAGAATGATAGAGAGAGGGAATGATAGAGAGATAATGATAGAGACAGAGAATGATAGAGAGAGAATAATAGAGAGAGAGAATGATAGAGAGAGAGAATGATAGAGAGAGAGAATGATAGAGAGAGAGAATGATAGAAAGAGAATGATAGAGAGACAGAATGATAGAGAAAGAGAATGATAGAGAGAGAGAATGATAGAGAGAGGGAATGATAGAGAGAGAATGATAGAGAGAGATAATGATAGAGACAGAGAATGATAGAGAGAGAATGATAGAGAGAGGGAATGATAGAGAGAGTATGATAGAGAGAGATAATGATAGAGACCGAGAATGATAGAGAGAGTGAATGATAGAGACAGATAATGATAGAGCCAGAGAATGATAGAGAGAGTATGATAGAGAGAGAGAATGATAGAAAGAGAATGATAGAAAGAGAGAATGATAGAGAGAGAGAGAATGATAGAGAAAGGGAATGATAGAGAGAGAGAATGATAGAGAAAGAGAATGATAGAGAGAGAGAATGATAGAGAGAGGGAATGATAGAGAGAGAATGATAGAGAGAGATAATGATAGAGACAGAGAATGATAGAGAGAGAATGATAGAGAGAGAGAATGATAGAGAGAGAGAATGATAGAGAGAGAGAATGATAGAGAGAGAGAATGATAGAAAGAGAATGATAGAGAGACAGAATGATAGAGAAAGAGAATGATAGAGAGAGAGAATGATAGAGAGAGGGAATGATAGAGAGAGTGTGATAGAGAGAGAATGATAGAGAGACAGAATGATAGAGAAAGAGAATGATAGAGAGAGAGAATGATAGAGAGAGGGAATGATAGAGAGAGTGTGATAGAGAGAGATAATGATAGAGACAGAGAATGATAGAGAGAGAATGATAGAGAGAGAGAATGATAGAGAGAGGGAATGATAGAGAGAGTATGATAGAGAGAGATAATGATAGAGACCGAGAATGATAGAGAGAGAGAATGATAGAGACAGATAATGATAGAGCCAGAGAATGATAGAGAGAGTATGATAGAGAGAGAGAATGATAGAAAGAGAATGATAGAAAGAGAGAATGATAGAGAGAGAGAATGATAGAGAAAGAGAATGATAGAGAGAGAGAATGATAGAGAAAGAGAATGATAGAGAGAGAGAATGATAGAGAAAGAGAATGATAGAGAGAGAGAATGATAGAGAAAGAGAATGATAGAGAGAGAGAATGATAGAGAGAATGATAGAGAGAGATAATGATACAGACAGAGAATGATAGAGAGATAATGATAGACAGAGAATAATAGAGAGAGAGAATGATAGAGAGAGAATGATAGAGAGAGAGAGAGAATGTTAAAGAGAATGATAGCGAGAGAATGATGGAGAGAGAGAATGATAGTGAGAGAGAATGATAGAGAGAGGGAATGATAGAGAGAGATAATGATAGAGACAGAGAATGATAGAGAGAACATTATAGAGAGAGAATGATAGAGAGAGATAATGATAGACAGAGAATGATAGAGAGAGAGAATGATAGAGAGAGAATGATAGAGAGAGAGAATGATAGAGAGAGAGAATGATGGAGAGAGAGAATGATAGAGAGAGCGAATGATAGAGAGAGGGATTGATAGGGAGAGATAATGATAGAGACAGAGAATGATAGAAAGAGAGAATGATAGAGAGAACATGATAGAGAGAGGGAATGATAGAGAGAGATAATGATAGAGACAGAGAATGATAGAGAGAGAATGATAGAGAGAGAATGATACAGAGAGAATGATAGAGAGAGAATGATAGAGAGAGAGAATGATAGAGAGAGGGAATGATAGAGAGGGATAATGATAGAGAGAGAGAGAATGATAGAGAAAGAGAATGATAGAGAGAGAGAATGATAGTGAGAGAGAATGATAGTGAGAGAGAATGATAGAGAGAGAGAGAATGATAGAGAAAGCGAAAATGATGGAGAGAGAGAATGATGGAGAGAGAGAATGATAGAGAGAGAGAATGATAGAGAGAGAATGATACAGAGAGAGAATGATACAGAGAGAGAATGATAGAGAGAGAGAATGATAGAGAGAGAGAATGATAGAGAGAGAGAATGATAGAGAGAGAGAATGATAGAGAAAGAGAATGATAGAGAGAGAGAATGATAGAGAGAGGGAATGATAAAGAGAGAATGATAGAGAGAGATAATGATAGAGACAGAGAATGATAGAGAGAGAATGATAGAGAGAGAGAATGATAGAGAGAGAGAATGATAGAGAGAGAGAATGATAGAGAGAGAGAATGATAGAAAGAGAATGATAGAGAGACAGAATGATAGAGAAAGAGAATGATAGAGAGAGAGAATGATAGAGAGAGGGAATGATAGAGAGAGAATGATAGAGAGAGATAATGATAGAGACAGAGAATGATAGAGAGAGAATGATAGAGAGAGAGAATGATAGAGAGAGGGAATGATAGAGAGAGAATGATAGAGAGAGATAATGATAGAGAGCGGGAATGATAGAGAGAGATAATGATAGAGAGAGAGAGAATGATAGAGAAAGAGAATGATAGAAAGAGAGAATGATAGTGAGAGAGAATGATAGAGAGAGAGAGAATGATAGAGGAAGAGAAAATGATGGAGAGAGAGAATGATGGAGAGAGAGAATGATAGAGAGAGAGAATGATAGAGAGAGAATGATAGAGAGAGAGAATGATAGAGACAGAGAATGATAGAGACAGAGAATGATAGAGAGATTGATAGAGAGAGAGAATGATAGAGAGAGAGAATGATGGAGAGAGAGAATGATAGAGAGAGCGAATGATAGAGAGGGAGAATGATGGAGAGAGAGAATGATAGTGAGAGAGAATGATAGAGAGAGCGAATGATAAAGAGAGAATTATAGAGAGAGAGAATGATAGAGAAAGAGAATGATAGAAAGAGAGAATGATAGAGAGAACATGATAGAGAGAGGGAATGATAGAGAGAGAATGATAGACAGAGAATGACAGAGAGATAGAATGATAGAGAGAGAATGATAGAGAGAGAGAATGATAGAGAGAGGGAATGATAGAGAGATAATGATAGAGACAGATAATGATAGAGAGAGAATGATAGAGAGAGAGAATGATAGAGAGAGAGAATGATAGAGAGAGAGAATGATAGAAAGAGAATGATAGAGAGACAGAATGATAGAGAAAGAGAATGATAGAGAGAGAGAATGATAGAGAGAGGGAATGATAGAGAGAGAATGATAGAGAGAGATAATGATAGAGACAGAGAATGATAGAGAGAGAATGATAGAGAGAGGGAATGATAGAGAGAGTATGATAGAGAGAGATAATGATAGAGACCGAGAATGATAGAGAGAGTGAATGATAGAGACAGATAATGATAGAGCCAGAGAATGATAGAGAGAGTATGATAGAGAGAGAGAATGATAGAAAGAGAATGATAGAAAGAGAGAATGATAGAGAGAGAGAGAATGATAGAGAAAGAGAATGATAGAGAGAGAGAATGATAGAGAAAGAGAATGATAGAGAGAGAGAATGATAGAGAGAGAATGATAGAGAGAGATAATGATAGAGACAGAGAATGATAGAGAGAGAATGATAGAGAGAGAGAATGATAGAGAGAGAGAATGATAGAGAGAGAGAATGATAGAGAGAGAGAATGATAGAAAGAGAATGATAGAGAGAGAGAATGATAGAGAAAGAGAATGATAGAGAGAGAGAATGATAGAGAGAGGGAATGATAGAGAGAGAATGATAGAGAGAGATAATGATAGAGACAGAGAATGATAGAGAGAGAATGATAGAGAGAGAGAATGATAGAGAGAGGGAATGATAGAGAGAGTATGATAGAGAGAGATAATGATTGAGACCGAGAATGATAGAGAGAGAGAATGATAGAGACAGATAATGATAGAGCCAGAGAATGATAGAGAGAGTATGATAGAGAGAGAGAATGATAGAAAGAGAATGATAGAAAGAGAGAATGATAGAGAGAGAGAATGATAGAGAAAGAGAATGATAGAGAGAGAGAATGATAGAGAAAGAGAATGATAGAGAGAGAGAATGATAGAGAAAGAGAATGATAGAGAGAGAGAATCATAGAGAGAATGATAGAGAGAGATAATGATACAGACAGAGAATGATAGAGAGATAATGATAGACAGAGAATAATAGAGAGAGAGAATGATAGAGAGAGAATGATAGAGAGAGAGAGAGAATGTTAAAGAGAATGATAGCGAGAGAATGATGGAGAGAGAGAATGATAGTGAGAGAGAATGATAGAGAGAGGGAATGATAGAGAGAGATAATGATAGAGACAGAGAATGATAGAGAGAACATTATAGAGAGAGAATGATAGAGAGAGATAATGATAGACAGAGAATGATAGAGAGAGAGAATGATAGAGAGAGAATGATAGAGAGAGAGAATGATAGAGAGAGGGAATGATAGAGAGAGAGGGAGAATGATGGAGAGAGAGAATGATAGTGAGAGAATGATAGAGAGAGAGAATGATAGAGAGAGAGAATGATGGAGAGAGAGAATGATAGAGAGAGCGAATGATAGAGCGAGGGATTGATAGGGAGAGATAATGATAGAGACAGAGAATGATAGAAAGAGAGAATGATAGAGAGAACATGATAGAGAGAGGGAATGATAGAGAGAGATAATGATAGAGACAGAGAATGATAGAGAGAGAATGATAGAGAAAGAATGATAGAGAGAGAATGATAGAGAGAGAGAATGATAGAGAGAGGGAATGATAGAGAGGGATAATGATAGAGAGAGAGAGAATGATAGAGAAAGAGAATGATAGAGAGAGAGAATGATAGTGAGAGAGAATGATAGTGAGAGAGAATGATAGAGAGAGAGAGAATGATAGAGAAAGCGAAAATGATGGAGAGAGAGAATGATGGAGAGAGAGAATGATAGAGAGAGAGAATGATGGAGAGAGAATGATACAGAGGGAGAATGATACAGAGAGAGAATGATAGAGAGAGAGAATGATAGAGAGAGAGAATGATAGAGAGAGAGAATGATAGAGAGAGAGAATGATAGAGAAAGAGAATGATAGAGAGAGAGAATGATAGAGAGAGGGAATGATAAAGAGAGAATGATAGAGAGAGATAATGATAGAGACAGAGAATGATAGAGAGAGAATGATAGAGAGAGAGAATGATAGAGAGAGAGAATGATAGAGAGAGAGAATGATAGAGAGAGAGAATGATAGAAAGAGAATGATAGAGAGACAGAATGATAGAGAAAGAGAATGATAGAGAGAGAGAATGATAGAGAGAGGGAATGATAGAGAGAGAATGATAGAGAGAGATAATGATAGAGACAGAGAATGATAGAGAGAGAATGATAGAAAGAGAGAATGATAGAGAGAGGGAATGATAGAGAGAGTATGATAGAGAGAGATAATGATAGAGACCGAGAATGATAGAGAGAGAGAATGATAGAGACAGATAATGATAGAGCCAGAGAATGATAGAGAGAGTATGATAGAGAGAGAGAATGATAGAAAGAGAATAATAGAAAGAGAGAATGATAGAGAGAGAGAATGATAGAGAAAGAGAATGATAGAGAGAGAGAATGATAGAGAAAGAGAATGATAGAGAGAGAGAATGATAGAGAGAATGATAGAGAGAGATAATGATACAGACAGAGAATGATAGAGAGATAATGATAGACAGAGAATAATAGAGAGAGAGAATGATAGAGAGAGAATGATAGAGAGAGAGAGAGAATGTTAAAGAGAATGATAGCGAGAGAATGATGGAGAGAGAGAATGATAGTGAGAGAGAATGATAGAGAGAGGGAATGATAGAGAGAGATAATGATAGAGACAGAGAATGATAGAGAGAACATTATAGAGAGAGAATGATAGAGAGAGATAATGGTAGACAGAGAATGATAGAGAGAGAGAATGATAGAGAGAGAATGATAGAGAGAGAGAATGATAGAGAGAGGGAATGATAGAGAGAGAGGGAGAATGATGGAGAGAGAGAATGATAGTGAGAGAATGATAGAGAGAGAGAATGATAGAGAGAGAGAATGATGGAGAGAGAGAATGATAGAGAGAGCGAATGATAGAGAGAGGGATTGATAGGGAGAGATAATGATAGAGACAGAGAATGATAGAAAGAGAGAATGATAGAGAGAACATGATAGAGAGAGGGAATGATAGAGAGAGATAATGATAGAGACAGAGAATGATAGAGAGAGAATGATAGAGAGAGGGAATGATAGAGAGAGTATGATAGAGAGAGATAATGATAGAGACCGAGAATGATAGAGAGAGTGAATGATAGAGACAGATAATGATAGAGCCAGAGAATGATAGAGAGAGTATGATAGAGAGAGAGAATGATAGAAAGAGAATGATAGAAAGAGAGAATGATAGAGAGAGAGAGAATGATACAGAAAGAGAATGATAGAGAGAGAGAATGATAGAGAAAGAGAATGATAGAGAAAGAGAATGATAGAGAGAGGGAATGATAGAGAGAGAATGATAGAGAGAGATAATGATAGAGACAGAGAATGATAGAGAGAGAATGATAGAGAGAGAGAATGATAGAGAGAGAGAATGATAGAGAGAGAGAATGATAGAGAGAGAGAATGATAGAAAGAGAATGATAGAGAGACAGAATGATAGAGAAAGAGAATGATAGAGAGAGAGAATGATAGAGAGAGGGAATGATAGAGAGAGAATGATAGAGAGAGATAATGATAGAGACAGAGAATGATAGAGAGAGAATGATAGAGAGAGAGAATGATAGAGAGAGGGAATGATAGAGAGAGTATGATAGAGAGAGATAATGATAGAGACCGAGAATGATAGAGAGAGAGAATGATAGAGACAGATAATGATAGAGCCAGAGAATGATAGAGAGAGTATGATAGAGAGAGAGAATGATAGAAAGAGAATGATAGAAAGAGAGAATGATAGAGAGAGAGAATGATAGAGAAAGAGAATGATAGAGAGAGAGAATGATAGAGAAAGAGAATGATAGAGAGAGAGAATGATAGAGAGAATGATAGAGAGAGATAATGATACAGACAGAGAATGATAGAGAGATAATGATAGACAGAGAATAATAGAGAGAAAGAATGATAGAGAGAGAATGATAGAGAGAGAGAGAGAATGTTAAAGAGAATGATAGCGAGAGAATGATGGAGAGAGAGAATGATAGTGAGAGAGAATGATAGAGAGAGGGAATGATAGAGAGAGATAATGATAGAGACAGAGAATGATAGAGAGAACATTATAGAGAGAGAATGATAGAGAGAGATAATGATAGACAGAGAATGATAGAGAGAGAGAATGATAGAGAGAGAATGATAGAGAGAGAGAATGATAGAGAGAGGGAATGATAGAGAGAGAGGGAGAATGATGGAGAGAGAGAATGATAGTGAGAGAATGATAGAGAGAGAGAATGATAGAGAGAGAGAATGATGGAGAGAGAGAATGATAGAGAGAGCGAATGATAGAGAGAGGGATTGATAGGGAGAGATAATGATAGAGACAGAGAATGATAGAAAGAGAGAATGATAGAGAGAACATGATAGAGAGAGGGAATGATAGAGAGAGATAATGATAGAGACAGAGAATGATAGAGAGAAAATGATATAGAGAGAATGATAGAGAGAGAATGATAGAGAGAGAGAATGATAGAGAGAGGGAATGATAGAGAGGGATAATGATAGAGAGAGAGAGAATGATAGAGAAAGAGAATGATAGAGAGAGAGAATGATAGTGAGAGAGAATGATAGTGAGAGAGAATGATAGAGAGAGAGAGAATGATAGAGAAAGCGAAAATGATGGAGAGAGAGAATGATGGAGAGAGAGAATGATAGAGAGAGAGAATGATAGAGAGAGAATGATACAGAGAGAGAATGATACAGAGAGAGAATGATAGAGAGAGAGAATGATAGAGAGAGAGAATGATAGAGAGAGAGAATGATAGAGAGAGAGAATGATAGAGAAAGAGAATGATAGAGAGAGAGAATGATAGAGAGAGGGAATGATAAAGAGAGAATGATAGAGAGAGATAATGATAGAGACAGAGAATGATAGAGAGAGAATGATAGAGAGAGAGAATGATAGAGAGAGAGAATGATAGAGAGAGAGAATGATAGAGAGAGAGAATGATAGAAAGAGAATGATAGAGAGAGAATGATAGAGAGAGAGAATGATAGAGAGAGGGAATGATAGAGAGAGTATGATAGAGAGAGATAATGATTGAGACCGAGAATGATAGAGAGAGAGAATGATAGAGACAGATAATGATAGAGCCAGAGAATGATAGAGAGAGTATGATAGAGAGAGAATGATAGAGAGAGAATGATAGAGAGAGAGAATGATAGAGAGAGGGAATGATAGAGAGGGATAATGATAGAGAGAGAGAGAATGATAGAGAAAGAGAATGATAGAGAGAGAGAATGATAGTGAGAGAGAATGATAGTGAGAGAGAATGATAGAGAGAGAGAGAATGATAGAGAAAGCGAAAATGATGGAGAGAGAGAATGATGGAGAGAGAGAATGATAGAGAGAGAGAATGATAGAGAGAGAATGATACAGAGAGAGAATGATACAGAGAGAGAATGATAGAGAGAGAGAATGATAGAGAGAGAGAATGATAGAGAGAGAGAATGATAGAGAAAGAGAATGATAGAGAGAGAGAATGATAGAGAGAGGGAATGATAAAGAGAGAATGATAGAGAGAGATAATGATAGAGACAGAGAATGATAGAGAGAGAATGATAGAGAGAGAGAATGATAGAGAGAGAGAATGATAGAGAGAGAGAATGATAGAGAGAGAGAATGATAGAAAGAGAATGATAGAGAGACAGAATGATAGAGAAAGAGAATGATAGAGAGAGAGAATGATAGAGAGAGGGAATGATAGAGAGAGAATGATAGAGAGAGATAATGATAGAGACAGAGAATGATAGAGAGAGAATGATAGAGAGAGAGAATGATAGAGAGAGGGAATGATAGAGAGAGTATGATAGAGAGAGATAATGATAGAGACCGAGAATGATAGAGAGAGAGAATGATAGAGACAGATGATGATAGAGCCAGAGAATGATAGAGAGAGTATGATAGAGAGAGAGAATGATAGAAAGAGAATGATAGAAAGAGAGAATGATAGAGAGAGAGAATGATAGAGAAAGAGAATGATAGAGAGAGAGAATGATAGAGAAAGAGAATGATAGAGAGAGAGAATGATAGAGAAAGAGAATGATAGAGAGAGAGAATGATAGAGAGAATGATAGAGAGAGATAATGAAACAGACAGAGAATGATAGAGAGATAATGATAGACAGAGAATAATAGAGAGAGAGAATGATAGAGAGAGAATGATAGAGAGAGAGAGAGAATGTTAAAGAGAATGATAGCGAGAGAATGATGGAGAGAGAGAATGATAGTGAGAGAGAATGATAGAGAGAGGGAATGATAGAGAGAGATAATGATAGAGACAGAGAATGATAGAGAGAACATTATAGAGAGAGAATGATAGAGAGAGATAATGGTAGACAGAGAATGATAGAGAGAGAGAATGATAGAGAGAGAATGATAGAGAGAGAGAATGATAGAGAGAGGGAATGATAGAGAGAGAGGGAGAATGATGGAGAGAGAGAATGATAGTGAGAGAATGATAGAGAGAGAGAATAATAGAGAGAGAGAATGATGGAGAGAGAGAATGATAGAGAGAGCGAATGATAGAGAGAGGGATTGATAGGGAGAGATAATGATAGAGACAGAGAATGATAGAAAGAGAGAATGATAGAGAGAACATGATAGAGAGAGGGAATGATAGAGAGAGATAATGATAGAGACAGAGAATGATAGAGAGAGAATGATAGAGAGAGGGAATGATAGAGAGAGTATGATAGAGAGAGATAATGATAGAGACCGAGAATGATAGAGAGAGTGAATGATAGAGACAGATAATGATAGAGCCAGAGAATGATAGAGAGAGTATGATAGAGAGAGAGAATAATAGAAAGAGAATGATAGAAAGAGAGAATGATAGAGAGAGAGAGAATGATACAGAAAGAGAATGATAGAGAGAGAGAATGATAGAGAAAGAGAATGATAGAGAGAGAGAATGATAGAGAGAGGGAATGATAGAGAGAGAATGATAGAGAGAGATAATGATAGAGACAGAGAATGATAGAGAGAGAATGATAGAGAGAGAGAATGATAGAGAGAGAGAATGATAGAGAGAGAGAATGATAGAGAGAGAGAATGATAGAAAGAGAATGATAGAGAGACAGAATGATAGAGAAAGAGAATGATAGAGAGAGAGAATGATAGAGACAGAGAATGATAGAGAGAACATTATAGAGAGAGAATGATAGAGAGAGATAATGATAGACAGAGAATGATAGAGAGAGAGAATGATAGAGAGAGAATGATAGAGAGAGAGAATGATAGAGAGAGGGAATGATAGAGAGAGAGGGAGAATGATGGAGAGAGAGAATGATAGTGAGAGAATGATAGAGAGAGAGAATGATAGAGAGAGAGAATGATGGAGAGAGAGAATGATAGAGAGAGCGAATGATAGAGAGAGGGATTGATAGGGAGAGATAATGATAGAGACAGAGAATGATAGAAAGAGAGAATGATAGAGAGAACATGATAGAGAGAGGGAATGATAGAGAGAGATAATGATAGAGACAGAGAATGATAGAGAGAGTATGATAGAGAGAGAGAATGATAGAAAGAGAATGATAGAAAGAGAGAATGATAGAGAGAGAGAGAATGATACAGAAAGAGAATGATAGAGAGAGAGAATGATACAGAAAGAGAATGATAGAGAGAGAGAATGATAGAGAGAGGGAATGATAGAGAGAGAATGATAGAGAGAGATAATGATAGAGACAGAGAATGATAGAGAGAGAATGATAGAGAGAGAGAATGATAGAGAGAGAGAATGATAGAGAGAGAGAATGATAGAGAGAGAGAATGATAGAAAGAGAATGATAGAGAGACAGAATGATAGAGAAAGAGAATGATAGAGAGAGAGAATGATAGAGAGAGGGAATGATAGAGAGAGAATGATAGAGAGAGATAATGATAGAGACAGAGAATGATAGAGAGAGAATGATAGAGAGAGAGAATGATAGAGAGAGGGAATGATAGAGAGAGTATGATAGAGAGAGATAATGATAGAGACCGAGAATGATAGATAGAGAGAATGATAGAGACAGATAATGATAGAGCCAGAGAATGATAGAGAGAGTATGATAGAGAGAGAGAATGATAGAAAGAGAATGATAGAAAGAGAGAATGATAGAGAGAGAGAATGATAGAGAAAGAGAATGATAGAGAGAGAGAATGATAGAGAAAGAGAATGATAGAGAGAGAGAATGATAGAGAGAATGATAGAGAGAGATAATGATACAGACAGAGAATGATAGAGAGAGAATGATAGAGAGAGAATGATAGAGAGAGAGAATGATAGAGAGAGGGAATGATAGAGAGGGATAATGATAGAGAGAGAGAGAATGATAGAGAAAGAGAATGATAGAGAGAGAGAATGATAGTGAGAGAGAATGATAGTGAGAGAGAATGATAGAGAGAGAGAGAATGATAGAGAAAGCGAAAATGATGGAGAGAGAGAATGATGGAGAGAGAGAATGATAGAGAGAGAGAATGATAGAGAGAGAATGATACAGAGAGAGAATGATACAGAGAGAGAATGATAGAGAGAGAGAATGATAGAGAGAGAGAAGGATAGAGAGAGAGAATGATAGAGAGAGAGAATGATAGAGAAAGAGAATGATAGAGAGAGAGAATGATAGAGAGAGGGAATGATAAAGAGAGAATGATAGAGAGAGATAATGATAGAGACAGAGAATGATAGAGAGAGAATGATAGAGAGAGAGAATGATAGAGAGAGAGAATGATAGAGAGAGAAAGAATGATAGAGAGAGAGAATGATAGAAAGAGAATGATAGAGAGAGAATGATAGAGAGAGAGAATGATAGAGAGAGGGAATGATAGAGAGAGTATGATAGAGAGAGATAATGATTGAGACCGAGAATGATAGAGAGAGAGAATGATAGAGACAGATAATGATAGAGCCAGAGAATGATAGAGAGAGTATGATAGAGAGAGAATGATAGAGAGAGAATGATAGAGAGAGAGAATGATAGAGAGAGGGAATGATAGAGAGGGATAATGATAGAGAGAGAGAATGATAGAGAAAGAGAATGATAGAGAGAGAGAATGATAGTGAGAGAGAATGATAGTGAGAGAGAATGATAGAGAGAGAGAGAATGATAGAGAAAGCGAAAATGATGGAGAGAGAGAATGATGGAGAGAGAGAATGATAGAGAGAGAGAATGATAGAGAGAGAATGATACAGAGAGAGAATGATACAGAGAGAGAATGATAGAGAGAGAGAATGATAGAGAGAGAGAATGATAGAGAGAGAGAATGATAGAGAAAGAGAATGATAGAAAGAGAGAATGATAGAGAGAACATGATAGAGAGAGGGAATGATAGAGAGAGATAATGATAGAGACAGAGAATCATAGAGAGAGAATGATAGAGAGAGGGAATGATAGAGAGAGTATGATAGAGAGAGATAATGATAGAGACCGAGAATGATAGAGAGAGTGAATAATAGAGACAGATAATGATAGAGCCAGAGAATGATAGAGAGAGTATGATAGAGAGAGAGAATGATAGAAAGAGAATGATAGAAAGAGAGAATGATAGAGAGAGAGAGAATGATACAGAAAGAGAATGATAGAGAGAGAGAATGATAGAGAAAGAGAATGATAGAGAGAGAGAATGATAGAGAGAGGGAATGATAGAGAGAGAATGATAGAGAGAGATAATGATAGAGACAGAGAATGATAGAGAGAGAATGATAGAGAGAGAGAATGATATAGAGAGAGAATGATAGAGAGAGAGAATGATAGAGAGAGAGAATGATAGAGAGAGGGAATGATAGAGAGAGAATGATAGAGAGAGATAATGATAGAGACAGAGAATGATAGAGAGAGAATGATAGAGAGAGAGAATGATAGAGAGAGGGAATGATAGAGAGAGTATGATAGAGAGAGATAATGATAGAGACCGAGAATGATAGAGAGAGAGAATGATAGAGACAGATAATGATAGAGCCAGAGAATGATAGAGAGAGTATGATAGAGAGATAGAATGATAGAAAGAGAATGATAGAAAGAGAGAATGATAGAGAGAGAGAATGATAGAGAAAGAGAATGATAGAGAGAGAGAATGATAGAGAAAGAGAATGATAGAGAGAGAGAATGATAGAGAAAGAGAATGATAGAGAGAGAGAATGATAGAGAGAATGATAGAGAGAGATAATGATACAGACAGAGAATGATAGAGAGATAATGATAGACAGAGAATAATAGAGAGAGAGAATGATAGAGAGAGAATGATAGAGAGAGAGAGAGAATGTTAAAGAGAATGATAGCGAGAGAATGATGGAGAGAGAGAATGATAGTGAGAGAGAATGATAGAGAGAGGGAATGATAGAGAGAGATAATGATAGAGACAGAGAATGATAGAGAGAACAGTATAGAGAGAGAATGATAGAGAGAGATAATGGTAGACAGAGAATGATAGAGAGAGAGAATGATAGAGAGAGAATGATAGAGAGAGAGAATGATAGAGAGAGGGAATGATAGAGAGAGAGGGAGAATGATGGAGAGAGAGAATGATAGTGAGAGAATGATAGAGAGAGAGAATGATAGAGAGAGAGAATGATGGAGAGAGAGAATGATAGAGAGAGCGAATGATAGAGAGAGGGATTGATAGGGAGAGATAATGATAGAGACAGAGAATGATAGAAAGAGAGAATGATAGAGAGAACATGATAGAGAGAGGGAATGATAGAGAGAGATAATGATAGAGACAGAGAATCATAGAGAGAGAATGATAGAGAGAGGGAATGATAGAGAGAGTATGATAGAGAGAGATAATGATAGAGACCGAGAATGATAGAGAGAGTGAATGATAGAGACAGATAATGATAGAGCCAGAGAATGATAGAGAGAGTATGATAGAGAGAGAGAATGATAGAAAGAGAATGATAGAAAGAGAGAATGATAGAGAGAGAGAGAATGATACAGAAAGAGAATGATAGAGAGAGAGAATGATAGAGAAAGAGAATGATAGAGAGAGAGAATGATAGAGAGAGGGAATGATAGAGAGAGAATGATAGAGAGAGATAATGATAGAGACAGAGAATGATAGAGAGAGAATGATAGAGAGAGAGAATGATATAGAGAGAGAATGATAGAGAGAGAGAATGATAGAGAGAGAGAATGATAGAAAGAGAATGATAGAGAGACAGAATGATAGAGAAAGAGAATGATAGAGAGAGAGAATGATAGAGACAGATAATGATGGAGCCAGAGAATGATAGAGAGAGTATGATAGAGAGAGAGAATGATAGAAAGAGAATGATAGAAAGAGAGAATGATAGAGAGAGAGAATGATAGAGAAAGAGAATGATAGAGAGAGAGAATGATAGAGAAAGAGAATGATAGAGAGAGAGAATGATAGAGAGAATGATAGAGAGAGATAATGATACAGACAGAGAATGATAGAGAGATAATGATAGACAGAGAATAATAGAGAGAGAGAATGATAGAGAGAGAATGATAGAGAGAGAGAGAATGTTGAAGAGAATGATAGCGAGAGAATGATGGAGAGAGAGAATGATAGTGAGAGAGAATGATAGAGAGAGGGAATGATAGAGAGAGATAATGATAGAGACAGAGAATGATAGAGAGAACATTATAGAGAGAGAATGATAGAGAGAGATAATGATCGACAGAGAATGATAGAGAGAGAGAATGATAGTGAGAGAATGATAGAGAGAGAGAATGATAGAGAGAGGGAATGATAGAGAGAGAGGGAGAATGATGGAGAGAGAGAATGATAGTGAGAGAATGATAGAGAGAGAGAATGATAGAGAGAGAGAATGATAGAGAGAGGGAATGATAGAGAGAGAATGATAGAGAGAGATAATGATAGAGACAGAGAATGATAGAGAGAGAATGATAGAGAGAGAGAATGATAGAGAGAGAGAATGATAGAGAGAGAGAATGATAGAGAGAGAGAATGAAAGAGAGAGGGAATGATAGAGAGAGTATGATAGAGAGAGATAATGATTGAGACCGAGAATGATAGAGAGAGAGAATGATAGAGACAGATAATGATAGAGCCAGAGAATGATAGAGAGAGTATGATAGAGAGAGAATGATAGAGAGAGAATGATAGAGAGAGAGAATGATAGAGAGAGGGAATGATAGAGAGGGATAATGATAGAGAGAGAGAGAATGATAGAGAAAGAGAATGATAGAGAGAGAGAATGATAGTGAGAGAGAATGATAGTGAGAGAGAATGATAGAGAGAGAGAGAATGATAGAGAAAGCGAAAATGATGGAGAGAGAGAGAATGATGGAGAGAGAGAATGATAGAGAGAGAGAATGATAGAGAGAGAATGATACAGAGAGAGAATGATACAGAGAGAGAATGATACAGAGAGAGAATGATAGAGAGAGAGAATGATAGAGAGAGAGAATGATAGAGAAAGAGAATGATAGAGAGAGAGAATGATAGAGAGAGGGAATGATAAAGAGAGAATGATAGAGAGAGATAATGATAGAGACAGAGAATGATAGAGAGAGAATGATAGAGAGAGAGAATGATAGAGAGAGAGAATGATAGAGAGAGAGAATGATAGAGAGAGAGAATGATAGAAAGAGAATGATATAGAGACAGAATGATAGAGAAAGAGAATGATAGAGAGAGAGAATGATAGAGAGAGGGAATGATAGAGAGAGAATGATAGAGAGAGATAATGATAGAGACAGAGAATGATAGAGAGAGAAGGATAGAGAGAGAGAATGATAGAGAGAGGGAATGATAGAGAGAGTATGATAGAGAGAGATAATGATAGAGACCGAGAATGATAGAGAGAGAGAATGATAGAGACAGATAATGATAGAGCCAGAGAATGATAGAGAGAGTATGATAGAGAGATAGAACGATAGAAAGAGAATGATAGAAAGAGAGAATGATAGAGAGAGAGAATGATAGAGAAAGAGAATGATAGAGAGAGAGAATGATAGAGAAAGAGAATGATAGAGAGAGAGAATGATAGAGAAAGAGAATGATAGAGAGAGAGAATGATAGAGAGAGGGAATGATAGAGAGAGAATGATAGAGAGAGATAATGATAGAGACAGAGAATGATAGAGAGAGAATGATAGAGAGAGAGAATGATAGGGAGAGAGAATGATAGAGAGAGAGAATGATAGAGAGAGAGAATGATAGAAAGAGAATGATAGAGAGACAGAATGATAGAGAAAGAGAATGATAGAGAGAGAGAATGATAGAGACAGAGAATGATAGAGAGAACATTATAGAGAGAGAATGATAGAGAGAGATAATGATAGACAGAGAATGATAGAGAGAGAGAATGATAGAGAGAGAATGATAGAGAGAGAGAATGATAGAGAGAGGGAATGATAGAGAGAGAGGGAGAATGATGGAGAGAGAGAATGATAGTGAGAGAATGATAGAGAGAGAGAATGATAGAGAGAGAGAATGATGGAGAGAGAGAATGATAGAGAGAGCGAATGATAGAGAGAGGGATTGATAGGGAGAGATAATGATAGAGACAGAGAATGATAGAAAGAGAGAATGATAGAGAGAACATGATAGAGAGAGGGAATGATAGAGAGAGATAATGATAGAGACAGAGAATGATAGAGAGAGTATGATAGAGAGAGAGAATGATAGAAAGAGAATGATAGAAAGAGAGAATGATAGAGAGAGAGAGAATGATACAGAAAGAGAATGATAGAGAGAGAGAATGATAGAGAAAGAGAATGATAGAGAGAGAGAATGATAGAGAGAGGGAATGATAGAGAGAGAATGATAGAGAGAGATAATGATAGAGACAGAGAATGATAGAGAGAGAATGATAGAGAGAGAGAATGATAGAGAGAGAGAATGATAGAGAGAGAGAATGATAGAGAGAGAGAATGATAGAGAGAGATAATGATAGAGACAGAGAATGATAGAGAGAGAATGATAGAGAGAGAGAATGATAGAGAGAGAGAATGATAGAGAGAGAGAATGATAGAGACAGATAATGATAGAGCCAGAGAATGATAGAGAGAGTATGATAGAGAGAGAGAATGATAGAAAGAGAATGATAGAAAGAGAGAATGATAGAGAGAGAGAATGATAGAGAAAGAGAATGATAGAGAGAGAGAATGATAGAGAAAGAGAATGATAGAGAGAGAGAATGATAGAGAGAATGATAGAGAGAGATAATGATACAGACAGAGAATGATAGAGAGATAATGATAGACAGAGAATAATAGAGAGAGAGAATGATAGAGAGAGAATGATAGAGAGAGAGAGAGAATGTTAAAGAGAATGATAGCGAGAGAATGATGGAGAGAGAGAATGATAGTGAGAGAGAATGATAGAGAGAGGGAATGATAGAGAGACATAATGATAGAGACAGAGAATGATAGAGAGAACATTATAGAGAGAGAATGATAGAGAGAGATAATGATAGACAGAGAATGATAGAGAGAGAGAATGATAGAGAGAGAATGATAGAGAGAGAGAATGATAGAGAGAGGGAATGATAGAGAGAGAGGGAGAATGATGGAGAGAGAGAATGATAGTGAGAGAATGATAGAGAGAGAGAATGATAGAGAGAGAATGATGGAGAGAGAGAATGATAGAGAGAGCGAATGATAGAGAGAGGGATTGATAGGGAGAGATAATGATAGAGACAGAGAATGATAGAAAGAGAGAATGATAGAGAGAACATGATAGAGAGAGGGAATGATAGAGAGAGATAATGATAGAGACAGAGAATGATAGAGAGAGAATGATAGAGAGAGAATGATAGAGAGAGAATGATAGAGAGAGAGAATGATAGAGAGAGGGAATGATAGAGAGGGATAATGATAGAGAGAGAGAGAATGATAGAGAAAGAGAATGATAGAGAGAGAGAATGATAGTGAGAGAGAATGATAGTGAGAGAGAATGATAGAGAGAGAGAGAATGATAGAGAAAGCGAAAATGATGGAGAGAGAGAATGATGGAGAGAGAGAATGATAGAGAGAGAGAATGATAGAGAGAGAATGATACAGAGAGAGAATGATACAGAGAGAGAATGATAGAGAGAGAGAATGATAGAGAGAGAGAATGATAGAGAGAGAGAATGATAGAGAGAGAGAATGATAGAGAAAGAGAATGATAGAGAGAGAGAATGATAGAGAGAGGGAATGATAAAGAGAGAATGATAGAGAGAGATAATGATAGAGACAGAGAATGATAGAGAGAGAATGATAGAGAGAGAGAATGATAGAGAGAGAGAATGATAGAGAGAGAGAATGATAGAGAGAGAGAATGATAGAAAGAGAATGATAGAAAGAGAATGATAGAGAGAGAGAATGATAGAGAGAGGGAATGATAGAGAGAGTATGATAGAGAGAGATAATGATTGAGACCGAGAATGATAGAGAGAGAGAATGATAGAGACAGATAATGATAGAGCCAGAGAATGATAGAGAGAGTATGATAGAGAGAGAATGATAGAGAGAGAATGATAGAGAGAGAGAATGATAGAGAGAGGTAATGATAGAGAGGGATAATGATAGAGAGAGAGAGAATGATAGAGAAAGAGAATGATAGAGAGAGAGAATGATAGTGAGAGAGAATGATAGTGAGAGAGAATGATAGAGAGAGAGAGAATGATAGAGAAAGCGAAAATGATGGAGAGAGAGAATGATGGAGAGAGAGAATGATAGAGAGAGAGAATGATAGAGAGAGAGAATGATAGAGAAAGAGAATGATAGAGAGAGAGAATGATAGAGAGAGGGAATGATAAAGAGAGAATGATAGAGAGAGATAATGATAGAGACAGAGAATGATAGAGAGAGAATGATAGAGAGAGAGAATGATAGAGAGAGAGAATGATAGAGAGAGAGAATGATAGAGAGAGAGAATGATAGAAAGAGAATGATAGAGAGACAGAATGATAGAGAAAGAGAATGATAGAGAGAGAGAATGATAGAGAGAGGGAATGATAGAGAGAGAATGATAGAGAGAGATAATGATAGAGACAGAGAATGATAGAGAGAGAATGATAGAGAGAGAGAATGATAGAGAGAGGGAATGATAGAGAGAGTATGATAGAGAGAGATAATGATAGAGACCGAGAATGATAGAGAGAGAGAATGATAGAGACAGATAATGATAGAGCCAGAGAATGATAGAGAGAGTATGATAGAGAGATAGAATGATAGAAAGAGAATGATAGAAAGAGAGAATGATAGAGAGAGAGAATGATAGAGAAAGAGAATGATAGAGAGAGAGAATGATAGAGAAAGAGAATGATAGAGAGAGAGAATGATAGAGAAAGAGAATGATAGAGAGAGAGAATGATAGAGAGAATGATAGAGAGAGATAATGATACAGACAGAGAATGATAGAGAGATAATGATAGACAGAGAATAATAGAGAGAGAGAATGATAGAGAGAGAATGATAGAGAGAGAGAGAGAATGTTAAAGAGAATGATAGCGAGAGAATGATGGAGAGAGAGAATGATAGTGAGAGAGAATGATAGTGAGAGAGAATGATAGAGAGAGGGAATGATAGAGAGAGATAATGATAGAGACAGAGAATGATAGAGAGAACAGTATAGAGAGAGAATGATAGAGAGAGATAATGGTAGACAGAGAATGATAGAGAGAGAGAATGATAGAGAGAGAATGATAGAGAGAGAGAATGATAGAGAGAGGGAATGATAGAGAGAGAGGGAGAATGATGGAGAGAGAGAATGATAGTGAGAGAATGATAGAGAGAGAGAATGATAGAAAGAGAGAATGATAGAGAGAGAGAATGATAGAGAAAGAGAATGATAGAGAGATAGAATGATAGAGAAAGAGAATGATAGAGAGAGAGAATGATAGAGAGAATGATAGAGAGAGATAATGATACAGACAGAGAATGATAGAGAGATAATGATAGACAGAGAATAATAGAGAGAGAGAATGATAGAGAGAGAATGATAGAGAGAGAGAGAATGTTGAAGAGAATGATAGCGAGAGAATGATGGAGAGAGAGAATGATAGTGAGAGAGAATGATAGAGAGAGAATGATAGAGAGAGATAATGATAGAGACAGAGAATGATAGAGAGAGAATGATAGAGAGAGAGAATGATATAGAGAGAGAATGATAGAGAGAGAGAATGATAGAGAGAGAGAATGATAGAAAGAGAATGATAGAGAGACAGAATGATAGAGAAAGAGAATGATAGAGAGAGAGAATGATAGAGAGAGGGAATGATAGAGAGAGAATGATAGAGAGAGATAATGATAGAGACAGAGAATGATAGAGAGAGAATGATAGAGAGAGAGAATGATAGAGAGAGGGAATGATAGAGAGAGTATGATAGAGAGAGATAATGATAGAGACCGAGAATGATAGAGAGAGAGAATGATAGAGACAGATAATGATGGAGCCAGAGAATGATAGAGAGAGTATGATAGAGAGAGAGAATGATAGAAAGAGAATGATAGAAAGAGAGAATGATAGAGAGAGAGAATGATAGAGAAAGAGAATGATAGAGAGAGAGAATGATAGAGAAAGAGAATGATAGAGAGAGAGAATGATAGAGAGAATGATAGAGAGAGATAATGATACAGACAGAGAATGATAGAGAGATAATGATAGACAGAGAATAATAGAGAGAGAGAATGATAGAGAGAGAATGATAGAGAGAGAGAGAATGTTGAAGAGAATGATAGCGAGAGAATGATGGAGAGAGAGAATGATAGTGAGAGAGAATGATAGAGAGAGGGAATGATAGAGAGAGATAATGATAGAGACAGAGAATGATAGAGAGAACATTATAGAGAGAGAATGATAGAGAGAGATAATGATCGACAGAGAATGATAGAGAGAGAGAATGATAGAGAGAGAATGATAGAGAGAGAGAATGATAGTGAGAGAATGATAGAGAGAGAGAATGATAGAGAGAGAATGATGGAGAGAGAGAATGATAGAGAGAGCGAATGATAGAGAGAGGGATTGATAGGGAGAGATAATGATAGAGACAGAGAATGATAGAAAGAGAGAATGATAGAGAGAACATGATAGAGAGAGGGAATGATAGAGAGAGATAATGATAGAGACAGAGAATGATAGAGAGAGAATGATAGAGAGAGAATGATAGAGAGAGAATGATAGAGAGAGAGAATGATAGAGAGAGGGAATGATAGAGAGGGATAATGATAGAGAGAGAGAGAATGATAGAGAAAGAGAATGATAGAGAGAGAGAATGATAGTGAGAGAGAATGATAGTGAGAGAGAATGATAGAGAGAGAGAGAATGATAGAGAAAGCGAAAATGATGGAGAGAGAGAATGATGGAGAGAGAGAATGATAGAGAGAGAGAATGATAGAGAGAGAATGATACAGAGAGAGAATGATACAGAGAGAGAATGATAGAGAGAGAGAATGATAGAGAGAGAGAATGATAGAGAGAGAGAATGATAGAGAGAGAGAATGATAGAGAAAGAGAATGATAGAGAGAGAGAATGATAGAGAGAGGGAATGATAAAGAGAGAATGATAGAGAGAGATAATGATAGAGACAGAGAATGATAGAGAGAGAATGATAGAGAGAGAGAATGATAGAGAGAGAGAATGATAGAGAGAGAGAATGATAGAGAGAGAGAATGATAGAAAGAGAATGATAGAAAGAGAATGATAGAGAGAGAGAATGATAGAGAGAGGGAATGATAGAGAGAGTATGATAGAGAGAGATAATGATTGAGACCGAGAATGATAGAGAGAGAGAATGATAGAGACAGATAATGATAGAGCCAGAGAATGATAGAGAGAGTATGATAGAGAGAGAATGATAGAGAGAGAATGATAGAGAGAGAGAATGATAGAGAGAGGTAATGATAGAGAGGGATAATGATAGAGAGAGAGAGAATGATAGAGAAAGAGAATGATAGAGAGAGAGAATGATAGTGAGAGAGAATGATAGTGAGAGAGAATGATAGAGAGAGAGAGAATGATAGAGAAAGCGAAAATGATGGAGAGAGAGAATGATGGAGAGAGAGAATGATAGAGAGAGAGAATGATAGAGAGAGAGAATGATAGAGAAAGAGAATGATAGAGAGAGAGAATGATAGAGAGAGGGAATGATAAAGAGAGAATGATAGAGAGAGATAATGATAGAGACAGAGAATGATAGAGAGAGAATGATAGAGAGAGAGAATGATAGAGAGAGAGAATGATAGAGAGAGAGAATGATAGAGAGAGAGAATGATAGAAAGAGAATGATAGAGAGACAGAATGATAGAGAAAGAGAATGATAGAGAGAGAGAATGATAGAGAGAGGGAATGATAGAGAGAGAATGATAGAGAGAGATAATGATAGAGACAGAGAATGATAGAGAGAGAATGATAGAGAGAGAGAATGATAGAGAGAGGGAATGATAGAGAGAGTATGATAGAGAGAGATAATGATAGAGACCGAGAATGATAGAGAGAGAGAATGATAGAGACAGATAATGATAGAGCCAGAGAATGATAGAGAGAGTATGATAGAGAGATAGAATGATAGAAAGAGAATGATAGAAAGAGAGAATGATAGAGAGAGAGAATGATAGAGAAAGAGAATGATAGAGAGAGAGAATGATAGAGAAAGAGAATGATAGAGAGAGAGAATGATAGAGAAAGAGAATGATAGAGAGAGAGAATGATAGAGAGAATGATAGAGAGAGATAATGATACAGACAGAGAATGATAGAGAGATAATGATAGACAGAGAATAATAGAGAGAGAGAATGATAGAGAGAGAATGATAGAGAGAGAGAGAGAATGTTAAAGAGAATGATAGCGAGAGAATGATGGAGAGAGAGAATGATAGTGAGAGAGAATGATAGTGAGAGAGAATGATAGAGAGAGGGAATGATAGAGAGAGATAATGATAGAGACAGAGAATGATAGAGAGAACAGTATAGAGAGAGAATGATAGAGAGAGATAATGGTAGACAGAGAATGATAGAGAGAGAGAATGATAGAGAGAGAATGATAGAGAGAGAGAATGATAGAGAGAGGGAATGATAGAGAGAGAGGGAGAATGATGGAGAGAGAGAATGATAGTGAGAGAATGATAGAGAGAGAGAATGATAGAAAGAGAGAATGATAGAGAGAGAGAATGATAGAGAAAGAGAATGATAGAGAGATAGAATGATAGAGAAAGAGAATGATAGAGAGAGAGAATGATAGAGAGAATGATAGAGAGAGATAATGATACAGACAGAGAATGATAGAGAGATAATGATAGACAGAGAATAATAGAGAGAGAGAATGATAGAGAGAGAATGATAGAGAGAGAGAGAATGTTGAAGAGAATGATAGCGAGAGAATGATGGAGAGAGAGAATGATAGTGAGAGAGAATGATAGAGAGAGAATGATAGAGAGAGATAATGATAGAGACAGAGAATGATAGAGAGAGAATGATAGAGAGAGAGAATGATATAGAGAGAGAATGATAGAGAGAGAGAATGATAGAGAGAGAGAATGATAGAAAGAGAATGATAGAGAGACAGAATGATAGAGAAAGAGAATGATAGAGAGAGAGAATGATAGAGAGAGGGAATGATAGAGAGAGAATGATAGAGAGAGATAATGATAGAGACAGAGAATGATAGAGAGAGAATGATAGAGAGAGAGAATGATAGAGAGAGGGAATGATAGAGAGAGTATGATAGAGAGAGATAATGATAGAGACCGAGAATGATAGAGAGAGAGAATGATAGAGACAGATAATGATGGAGCCAGAGAATGATAGAGAGAGTATGATAGAGAGAGAGAATGATAGAAAGAGAATGATAGAAAGAGAGAATGATAGAGAGAGAGAATGATAGAGAAAGAGAATGATAGAGAGAGAGAATGATAGAGAAAGAGAATGATAGAGAGAGAGAATGATAGAGAGAATGATAGAGAGAGATAATGATACAGACAGAGAATGATAGAGAGATAATGATAGACAGAGAATAATAGAGAGAGAGAATGATAGAGAGAGAATGATAGAGAGAGAGAGAATGTTGAAGAGAATGATAGCGAGAGAATGATGGAGAGAGAGAATGATAGTGAGAGAGAATGATAGAGAGAGGGAATGATAGAGAGAGATAATGATAGAGACAGAGAATGATAGAGAGAACATTATAGAGAGAGAATGATAGAGAGAGATAATGATCGACAGAGAATGATAGAGAGAGAGAATGATAGAGAGAGAATGATAGAGAGAGAGAATGATAGAGAGAGGGAATGATAGAGAGAGAGGGAGAATGATGGAGAGAGAGAATGATAGTGAGAGAATGATAGAGAGAGAGAATGATAGAGAGAGAGAATGATAGAGAGAGGGAATGATAGAGAGAGAATGATAGAGAGAGATAATGATAGAGACAGAGAATGATAGAGAGAGAATCATAGAGAGAGAGAATGATAGAGAGAGAGAATGATAGAGAGAGAGAATGATAGAGAGAGAGAATGATAGAGAGAGGGAATGATAGAGAGAGTATGATAGAGAGAGATAATGATTGAGACCGAGAATGATAGAGAGAGAGAATGATAGAGACAGATAATGATAGAGCCAGAGAATGATAGAGAGAGTATGATAGAGAGAGAATGATAGAGAGAGAATGATAGAGAGAGAGAATGATAGAGAGAGGGAATGATAGAGAGGGATAATGATAGAGAGAGAGAGAATGATAGAGAAAGAGAATGATAGAGAGAGAGAATGATAGTGAGAGAGAATGATAGTGAGAGAGAATGATAGAGAGAGAGAGAATGATAGAGAAAGCGAAAATGATGGAGAGAGAGAATGATGGAGAGAGAGAATGATAGAGAGAGAGAATGATAGAGAGAGAATGATACAGAGAGAGAATGATACAGAGAGAGAATGATAGAGAGAGAGAATGATAGAGAGAGAGAATGATAGAGAGAGAGAATGATAGAGAAAGAGAATGATAGAGAGAGAGAATGATAGAGAGAGGGAATGATAAAGAGAGAATGATAGAGAGAGATAATGATAGAGACAGAGAATGATAGAGAGAGAATGATAGAGAGAGAGAATGATAGAGAGAGAGAATGATAGAGAGAGAGAATGATAGAGAGAGAGAATGATAGAAAGAGAATGATAGAGAGACAGAATGATAGAGAAAGAGAATGATAGAGAGAGAGAATGATAGAGAGAGGGAATGATAGAGAGAGAATGATAGAGAGAGATAATGATAGAGACAGTGAATGATAGAGAGAGAATGATAGAGAGAGAGAATGATAGAGAGAGGGAATGATAGAGAGAGTATGATAGAGAGAGATAATGATAGAGACCGAGAATGATAGAGAGAGAGAATGATAGAGACAGATAATGATAGAGCCAGAGAATGATAGAGAGAGTATGATAGAGAGATAGAATGATAGAAAGAGAATGATAGAAAGAGAGAATGATAGAGAGATAGAATGATAGAGACAGAGAATGATAGAGAGAGAGAATGATAGAGAAAGAGAATGATAGAGAGAGAGAATGATAGAGAAAGAGAATGATAGAGAGAGAGAATGATAGAGAGAATGATAGAGAGAGATAATGATACAGACAGAGAATGATAGAGAGATAATGATAGACAGAGAATAATAGAGAGAGAGAATGATAGAGAGAGAATGATAGAGAGAGAGAGAGAATGTTAAAGAGAATGATAGCGAGAGAATGATGGAGAGAGAGAATGATAGTGAGAGAGAATGATAGAGAGAGGGAATGATAGAGAGAGATAATGATAGAGACAGAGAATGATAGAGAGAACAGTATAGAGAGAGAATGATAGAGAGAGATAATGGTAGACAGAGAATGATAGAGAGAGAGAATGATAGAGAGAGAATGATAGAGAGAGAGAATGATAGAGAGAGGGAATGATAGAGAGAGAGGGAGAATGATGGAGAGAGAGAATGATAGTGAGAGAATGATAGAGAGAGAGAATGATAGAGAGAGAGAATGATGGAGAGAGAGAATGATAGAGAGAGCGAATGATAGAGAGAGGGATTGATAGGGAGAGATAATGATAGAGACAGAGAATGATAGAAAGAGAGAATGATAGAGAGAACATGATAGAGAGAGGGAATGATAGAGAGAGATAATGATAGAGACAGAGAATCATAGAGAGAGAATGATAGAGAGAGGGAATGATAGAGAGAGTATGATAGAGAGAGATAATGATAGAGACCGAGAATGATAGAGAGAGTGAATGATAGAGACAGATAATGATAGAGCCAGAGAATGATAGAGAGAGTATGATAGAGAGAGAGAATGATAGAAAGAGAATGATAGAAAGAGAGAATGATAGAGAGAGAGAGAATGATACAGAAAGAGAATGATAGAGAGAGAGAATGATAGAGAGAGGGAATGATAGAGAGAGAATGATAGAGAGAGATAATGATAGAGACAGAGAATGATAGAGAGAGAATGATAGAGAGAGAGAATGATAGAGAGAGGGAATGATAGAGAGAGTATGATAGAGAGAGATAATGATAGAAAGAGAATGATAGAAAGAGAGAATGATAGAGAGAGAGAATGATAGAGAAAGAGAATGATAGAGAGAGAGAATGATAGAGAAAGAGAATGATAGAGAGAGAGAATGATAGAGAGAATAATAGAGAGAGATAATGATACAGACAGAGAATGATAGAGAGATAATGATAGACAGAGAATAATAGAGCGAGAGAATGATAGAGAGAGAATGATAGAGAGAGAGAGAATGTTGAAGAGAATGATAGCGAGAGAATGATGGAGAGAGAGAATGATAGTGAGAGAGAATGATAGAGAGAGGGAATGATAGAGAGAGATAATGATAGAGACAGAGAATGATAGAGAGAACATTATAGAGAGAGAATGATAGAGAGAGATAATGATAGACAGAGAATGATAGAGAGAGAGAATGATAGAGAGAGAATGATAGAGAGAGAGAATGATAGAGAGAGGGAATGATAGAGAGAGAGGGAGAATGATGGAGAGAGAGAATGATAGTGAGAGAATGATAGAGAGAGAGAATGATAGAGAGAGAGAATGATAGAGAGAGCGAATGATAGAGAGAGGGATTGATAGGGAGAGATAATGATAGAGACAGAGAATGATAGAAAGAGAGAATGATAGAGAGAACATGATAGAGAGAGGGAATGATAGAGAGAGATAATGATAGAGACAGAGAATGATAGAGAGATAATGATAGACAGAGAATAATAGAGAGAGAGAATGATAGAGAGAGAATGATAGAGAGAGAGAGAGAATGTTAAAGAGAATGATAGCGAGAGAATGATGGAGAGAGAGAATGATAGTGAGAGAGAATGATAGAGAGAGGGAATGATAGAGAGAGATAATGATAGAGACAGAGAATGATAGAGAGAACATTATAGAGAGAGAATGATAGAGAGAGATAATGGTAGACAGAGAATGATAGAGAGAGAGAATGATAGAGAGAGAATGATAGAGAGAGAGAATGATAGAGAGAGGGAATGATAGAGAGAGAGGGAGAATGATGGAGAGAGAGAATGATAGTGAGAGAATGATATAGAGAGAGAATGATAGAGAGAGAGAATGATGGAGAGAGAGAATGATAGAGAGAGCGAATGATAGAGAGAGGGATTGATAGGGAGAGATAATGATAGAGACAGAGAATGATAGAAAGAGAGAATGATAGAGAGAACATGATAGAGAGAGGGAATGATAGAGAGAGATAATGATAGAGACAGAGAATGATAGAGAGAGAATGATAGAGAGAGAATGATAGAGAGAGAGAATGATAGAGAGAGGGAATGATAGAGAGGGATAATGATAGAGAGAGAGAGAATGATAGAGAAAGAGAATGATAGAGAGAGAGAATGATAGTGAGAGAGAATGATAGTGAGAGAGAATGATAGAGAGAGAGAGAATGATAGAGAAAGCGAAAATGATGGAGAGAGAGAATGATGGAGAGAGAGAATGATAGAGAGAGAGAATGATAGAGAGAGAATGATACAGAGAGAGAATGATACAGAGAGAGAATGATACAGAGAGAGAATGATAGAGAGAGAGAATGATAGAGAGAGAGAATGATAGAGAGAGAGAATGATAGAGAGAGAGAATGATAGAGAGAGAGAATGATAGAGAAAGAGAATGATAGAGAGAGAGAATGATAAAGAGAGGGAATGATAAAGAGAGAATGATAGAGAGAGATAATGATAGAGACAGAGAATGATAGAGAGAGAATGATAGAGAGAGAGAATGATAGAGAGAGAGAATGATAGAGAGAGAGAATGATAGAAAGAGAATGATAGAGAGACAGAATGATAGAGAAAGAGAATGATAGAGAGAGAGAATGATAGAGAGAGGGAATGATAGAGAGAGAATGATAGAGACAGATAATGATAGAGCCAGAGAATGATAGAGAGAGTATGATAGAGAGAGAGAATGATAGAAAGAGAATGATAGAAAGAGAGAATGATAGAGAGAGAGAGAATGATACAGAAAGAGAATGATAGAGAGAGAGAATGATAGAGAAAGAGAATGATAGAGAGAGAGAATGATAGAGAGAGGGAATGATAGAGAGAGAATGATAGAGAGAGATAATGATAGAGACAGAGAATGATAGAGAGAGAATGATAGAGAGAGAGAATGATAGAGAGAGAGAATGATAGAGAGAGAGAATGATAGAGAGAGAGAATGATAGAAAGAGAATGATAGAGAGACAGAATGATAGAGAAAGAGAATGATAGAGAGAGAGAATGATAGAGAGAGGGAATGATAGAGAGAGAATGATAGAGAGAGATAATGATAGAGACAGAGAATGATAGAGAGAGAATGATAGAGAGAGAGAATGATATAGAGAGAGAATGATAGAGAGAGAGAATGATAGAGAGAGAGAATGATAGAAAGAGAATGATAGAGAGACAGAATGATAGAGAAAGAGAATGATAGAGAGAGAGAATGATAGAGACAGATAATGATGGAGCCAGAGAATGATAGAGAGAGTATGATAGAGAGAGAGAATGATAGAAAGAGAATGATAGAAAGAGAGAATGATAGAGAGAGAGAATGATAGAGAAAGAGAATGATAGAGAGAGAGAATGATAGAGAAAGAGAATGATAGAGAGAGAGAATGATAGAGAGAATGATAGAGAGAGATAATGATACAGACAGAGAATGATAGAGAGATAATGATAGACAGAGAATAATAGAGAGAGAGAATGATAGAGAGAGAATGATAGAGAGAGAGAGAATGTTGAAGAGAATGATAGCGAGAGAATGATGGAGAGAGAGAATGATAGTGAGAGAGAATGATAGAGAGAGGGAATGATAGAGAGAGATAATGATAGAGACAGAGAATGATAGAGAGAACATTATAGAGAGAGAATGATAGAGAGAGATAATGATCGACAGAGAATGATAGAGAGAGAGAATGATAGTGAGAGAATGATAGAGAGAGAGAATGATAGAGAGAGGGAATGATAGAGAGAGAGGGAGAATGATGGAGAGAGAGAATGATAGTGAGAGAATGATAGAGAGAGAGAATGATAGAGAGAGAGAATGATAGAGAGAGGGAATGATAGAGAGAGAATGATAGAGAGAGATAATGATAGAGACAGAGAATGATAGAGAGAGAATGATAGAGAGAGAGAATGATAGAGAGAGAGAATGATAGAGAGAGAGAATGATAGAGAGAGAGAATGAAAGAGAGAGGGAATGATAGAGAGAGTATGATAGAGAGAGATAATGATTGAGACCGAGAATGATAGAGAGAGAGAATGATAGAGACAGATAATGATAGAGCCGGAGAATGATAGAGAGAGTATGATAGAGAGAGAATGATAGAGAGAGAATGATAGAGAGAGAGAATGATAGAGAGAGGGAATGATAGAGAGGGATAATGATAGAGAGAGAGAGAATGATAGAGAAAGAGAATGATAGAGAGAGAGAATGATAGTGAGAGAGAATGATAGTGAGAGAGAATGATAGAGAGAGAGAGAATGATAGAGAAAGCGAAAATGATGGAGAGAGAGAGAATGATGGAGAGAGAGAATGATAGAGAGAGAGAATGATAGAGAGAGAATGATACAGAGAGAGAATGATACAGAGAGAGAATGATAGAGAGAGAGAATGATAGAGAGAGAGAATGATAGAGAGAGAGAATGATAGAGAAAGAGAATGATAGAGAGAGAGAATGATAGAGAGAGGGAATGATAAAGAGAGAATGATAGAGAGAGATAATGATAGAGACAGAGAATGATAGAGAGAGAATGATAGAGAGAGAGAATGATAGAGAGAGAGAATGATAGAGAGAGAGAATGATAGAGAGAGAGAATGATAGAAAGAGAATGATATAGAGACAGAATGATAGAGAAAGAGAATGATAGAGAGAGAGAATGATAGAGAGAGGGAATGATAGAGAGAGAATGATAGAGAGAGATAATGATAGAGACAGAGAATGATAGAGAGAGAAGGATAGAGAGAGAGAATGATAGAGAGAGGGAATGATAGAGAGAGTATGATAGAGAGAGAGAATGATAGAGAAAGAGAATGATAGAGAGAGAGAATGATAGAGAAAGAGAATGATAGAGAGAGAGAATGATAGAGAAAGAGAATGATAGAGAGAGAGAATGATAGAGAGAGGGAATGATAGAGAGAGAATGATAGAGAGAGATAATGATAGAGACAGAGAATGATAGAGAGAGAATGATAGAGAGAGAGAATGATAGGGAGAGAGAATGATAGAGAGAGAGAATGATAGAGAGAGAGAATGATAGAAAGAGAATGATAGAGAGACAGAATGATAGAGAAAGAGAATGATAGAGAGAGAGAATGATAGAGACAGAGAATGATAGAGAGAACATTATAGAGAGAGAATGATAGAGAGAGATAATGATAGACAGAGAATGATAGAGAGAGAGAATGATAGAGAGAGAATGATAGAGAGAGAGAATGATAGAGAGAGGGAATGATAGAGAGAGAGGGAGAATGATGGAGAGAGAGAATGATAGTGAGAGAATGATAGAGAGAGAGAATGATAGAGAGAGAGAATGATGGAGAGAGAGAATGATAGAGAGAGCGAATGATAGAGAGAGGGATTGATAGGGAGAGATAATGATAGAGACAGAGAATGATAGAAAGAGAGAATGATAGAGAGAACATGATAGAGAGAGGGAATGATAGAGAGAGATAATGATAGAGACAGAGAATGATAGAGAGAGTATGATAGAGAGAGAGAATGATAGAAAGAGAATGATAGAAAGAGAGAATGATAGAGAGAGAGAGAATGATACAGAAAGAGAATGATAGAGAGAGAGAATGATAGAGAAAGAGAATGATAGAGAGAGAGAATGATAGAGAGAGGGAATGATAGAGAGAGAATGATAGAGAGAGATAATGATAGAGACAGAGAATGATAGAGAGAGAATGATAGAGAGAGAGAATGATAGAGAGAGAGAATGATAGAGAGAGAGAATGATAGAGAGAGAGAATGATAGAGAGAGATAATGATAGAGACAGAGAATGATAGAGAGAGAATGATAGAGAGAGAGAATGATAGAGAGAGGGAATGATAGAGAGAGTATGATAGAGAGAGATAATGATAGAGACCGAGAATGATAGAGAGAGAGAATGATAGAGACAGATAATGATAGAGCCAGAGAATGATAGAGAGAGTATGATAGAGAGAGAGAATGATAGAAAGAGAATGATAGAAAGAGAGAATGATAGAGAGAGAGAATGATAGAGAAAGAGAATGATAGAGAGAGAGAATGATAGAGAAAGAGAATGATAGAGAGAGAGAATGATAGAGAGAATGATAGAGAGAGATAATGATACAGACAGAGAATGATAGAGAGATAATGATAGACAGAGAATAATAGAGAGAGAGAATGATAGAGAGAGAATGATAGAGAGAGAGAGAGAATGTTAAAGAGAATGATAGCGAGAGAATGATGGAGAGAGAGAATGATAGTGAGAGAGAATGATAGAGAGAGGGAATGATAGAGAGACATAATGATAGAGACAGAGAATGATAGAGAGAACATTATAGAGAGAGAATGATAGAGAGAGATAATGATAGACAGAGAATGATAGAGAGAGAGAATGATAGAGAGAGAATGATAGAGAGAGAGAATGATAGAGAGAGGGAATGATAGAGAGAGAGGGAGAATGATGGAGAGAGAGAATGATAGTGAGAGAATGATAGAGAGAGAGAATGATAGAGAGAGAATGATGGAGAGAGAGAATGATAGAGAGAGCGAATGATAGAGAGAGGGATTGATAGGGAGAGATAATGATAGAGACAGAGAATGATAGAAAGAGAGAATGATAGAGAGAACATGATAGAGAGAGGGAATGATAGAGAGAGATAATGATAGAGACAGAGAATGATAGAGAGAGAATGATAGAGAGAGAATGATAGAGAGAGAATGATAGAGAGAGAGAATGATAGAGAGAGGGAATGATAGAGAGGGATAATGATAGAGAGAGAGAGAATGATAGAGAAAGAGAATGATAGAGAGAGAGAATGATAGTGAGAGAGAATGATAGTGAGAGAGAATGATAGAGAGAGAGAGAATGATAGAGAAAGCGAAAATGATGGAGAGAGAGAATGATGGAGAGAGAGAATGATAGAGAGAGAGAATGATAGAGAGAGAATGATACAGAGAGAGAATGATACAGAGAGAGAATGATAGAGAGAGAGAATGATAGAGAGAGAGAATGATAGAGAGAGAGAATGATAGAGAGAGAGAATGATAGAGAAAGAGAATGATAGAGAGAGAGAATGATAGAGAGAGGGAATGATAAAGAGAGAATGATAGAGAGAGATAATGATAGAGACAGAGAATGATAGAGAGAGAATGATAGAGAGAGAGAATGATAGAGAGAGAGAATGATAGAGAGAGAGAATGATAGAGAGAGAGAATGATAGAAAGAGAATGATAGAAAGAGAATGATAGAGAGAGAGAATGATAGAGAGAGGGAATGATAGAGAGAGTATGATAGAGAGAGATAATGATTGAGACCGAGAATGATAGAGAGAGAGAATGATAGAGACAGATAATGATAGAGCCAGAGAATGATAGAGAGAGTATGATAGAGAGAGAATGATAGAGAGAGAATGATAGAGAGAGAGAATGATAGAGAGAGGTAATGATAGAGAGGGATAATGATAGAGAGAGAGAGAATGATAGAGAAAGAGAATGATAGAGAGAGAGAATGATAGTGAGAGAGAATGATAGTGAGAGAGAATGATAGAGAGAGAGAGAATGATAGAGAAAGCGAAAATGATGGAGAGAGAGAATGATGGAGAGAGAGAATGATAGAGAGAGAGAATGATAGAGAGAGAGAATGATAGAGAAAGAGAATGATAGAGAGAGAGAATGATAGAGAGAGGGAATGATAAAGAGAGAATGATAGAGAGAGATAATGATAGAGACAGAGAATGATAGAGAGAGAATGATAGAGAGAGAGAATGATAGAGAGAGAGAATGATAGAGAGAGAGAATGATAGAGAGAGAGAATGATAGAAAGAGAATGATAGAGAGACAGAATGATAGAGAAAGAGAATGATAGAGAGAGAGAATGATAGAGAGAGGGAATGATAGAGAGAGAATGATAGAGAGAGATAATGATAGAGACAGAGAATGATAGAGAGAGAATGATAGAGAGAGAGAATGATAGAGAGAGGGAATGATAGAGAGAGTATGATAGAGAGAGATAATGATAGAGACCGAGAATGATAGAGAGAGAGAATGATAGAGACAGATAATGATAGAGCCAGAGAATGATAGAGAGAGTATGATAGAGAGATAGAATGATAGAAAGAGAATGATAGAAAGAGAGAATGATAGAGAGAGAGAATGATAGAGAAAGAGAATGATAGAGAGAGAGAATGATAGAGAAAGAGAATGATAGAGAGAGAGAATGATAGAGAAAGAGAATGATAGAGAGAGAGAATGATAGAGAGAATGATAGAGAGAGATAATGATACAGACAGAGAATGATAGAGAGATAATGATAGACAGAGAATAATAGAGAGAGAGAATGATAGAGAGAGAATGATAGAGAGAGAGAGAGAATGTTAAAGAGAATGATAGCGAGAGAATGATGGAGAGAGAGAATGATAGTGAGAGAGAATGATAGTGAGAGAGAATGATAGAGAGAGGGAATGATAGAGAGAGATAATGATAGAGACAGAGAATGATAGAGAGAACAGTATAGAGAGAGAATGATAGAGAGAGATAATGGTAGACAGAGAATGATAGAGAGAGAGAATGATAGAGAGAGAATGATAGAGAGAGAGAATGATAGAGAGAGGGAATGATAGAGAGAGAGGGAGAATGATGGAGAGAGAGAATGATAGTGAGAGAATGATAGAGAGAGAGAATGATAGAAAGAGAGAATGATAGAGAGAGAGAATGATAGAGAAAGAGAATGATAGAGAGATAGAATGATAGAGAAAGAGAATGATAGAGAGAGAGAATGATAGAGAGAATGATAGAGAGAGATAATGATACAGACAGAGAATGATAGAGAGATAATGATAGACAGAGAATAATAGAGAGAGAGAATGATAGAGAGAGAATGATAGAGAGAGAGAGAATGTTGAAGAGAATGATAGCGAGAGAATGATGGAGAGAGAGAATGATAGTGAGAGAGAATGATAGAGAGAGAATGATAGAGAGAGATAATGATAGAGACAGAGAATGATAGAGAGAGAATGATAGAGAGAGAGAATGATATAGAGAGAGAATGATAGAGAGAGAGAATGATAGAGAGAGAGAATGATAGAAAGAGAATGATAGAGAGACAGAATGATAGAGAAAGAGAATGATAGAGAGAGAGAATGATAGAGAGAGGGAATGATAGAGAGAGAATGATAGAGAGAGATAATGATAGAGACAGAGAATGATAGAGAGAGAATGATAGAGAGAGAGAATGATAGAGAGAGGGAATGATAGAGAGAGTATGATAGAGAGAGATAATGATAGAGACCGAGAATGATAGAGAGAGAGAATGATAGAGACAGATAATGATGGAGCCAGAGAATGATAGAGAGAGTATGATAGAGAGAGAGAATGATAGAAAGAGAATGATAGAAAGAGAGAATGATAGAGAGAGAGAATGATAGAGAAAGAGAATGATAGAGAGAGAGAATGATAGAGAAAGAGAATGATAGAGAGAGAGAATGATAGAGAGAATGATAGAGAGAGATAATGATACAGACAGAGAATGATAGAGAGATAATGATAGACAGAGAATAATAGAGAGAGAGAATGATAGAGAGAGAATGATAGAGAGAGAGAGAATGTTGAAGAGAATGATAGCGAGAGAATGATGGAGAGAGAGAATGATAGTGAGAGAGAATGATAGAGAGAGGGAATGATAGAGAGAGATAATGATAGAGACAGAGAATGATAGAGAGAACATTATAGAGAGAGAATGATAGAGAGAGATAATGATCGACAGAGAATGATAGAGAGAGAGAATGATAGAGAGAGAATGATAGAGAGAGAGAATGATAGAGAGAGGGAATGATAGAGAGAGAGGGAGAATGATGGAGAGAGAGCATGATAGTGAGAGAATGATAGAGAGAGAGAATGATAGAGAGAGAGAATGATAGAGAGAGGGAATGATAGAGAGAGAATGATAGAGAGAGATAATGATAGAGACAGAGAATGATAGAGAGAGAATCATAGAGAGAGAGAATGATAGAGAGAGAGAATGATAGAGAGAGAGAATGATAGAGAGAGAGAATGATAGAGAGAGGGAATGATAGAGAGAGTATGATAGAGAGAGATAATGATTGAGACCGAGAATGATAGAGAGAGAGAATGATAGAGACAGATAATGATAGAGCCAGAGAATGATAGAGAGAGTATGATAGAGAGAGAATGATAGAGAGAGAATGATAGAGAGAGAGAATGATAGAGAGAGGGAATGATAGAGAGGGATAATGATAGAGAGAGAGAGAATGATAGAGAAAGAGAATGATAGAGAGAGAGAATGATAGTGAGAGAGAATGATAGTGAGAGAGAATGATAGAGAGAGAGAGAATGATAGAGAAAGCGAAAATGATGGAGAGAGAGAATGATGGAGAGAGAGAATGATAGAGAGAGAGAATGATAGAGAGAGAATGATACAGAGAGAGAATGATACAGAGAGAGAATGATAGAGAGAGAGAATGATAGAGAGAGAGAATGATAGAGAGAGAGAATGATAGAGAAAGAGAATGATAGAGAGAGAGAATGATAGAGAGAGGGAATGATAAAGAGAGAATGATAGAGAGAGATAATGATAGAGACAGAGAATGATAGAGAGAGAATGATAGAGAGAGAGAATGATAGAGAGAGAGAATGATAGAGAGAGAGAATGATAGAGAGAGAGAATGATAGAAAGAGAATGATAGAGAGACAGAATGATAGAGAAAGAGAATGATAGAGAGAGAGAATGATAGAGAGAGGGAATGATAGAGAGAGAATGATAGAGAGAGATAATGATAGAGACAGAGAATGATAGAGAGAGAATGATAGAGAGAGAGAATGATAGAGAGAGGGAATGATAGAGAGAGTATGATAGAGAGAGATAATGATAGAGACCGAGAATGATAGAGAGAGAGAATGATAGAGACAGATAATGATAGAGCCAGAGAATGATAGAGAGAGTATGATAGAGAGATAGAATGATAGAAAGAGAATGATAGAAAGAGAGAATGATAGAGAGAGAGAATGATAGAGAAAGAGAATGATAGAGAGAGAGAATGATAGAGAAAGAGAATGATAGAGAGAGAGAATGATAGAGAAAGAGAATGATAGAGAGAGAGAATGATAGAGAGAATGATAGAGAGAGATAATGATACAGACAGAGAATGATAGAGAGATAATGATAGACAGAGAATAATAGAGAGAGAGAATGATAGAGAGAGAATGATAGAGAGAGAGAGAGAATGTTAAAGAGAATGATAGCGAGAGAATGATGGAGAGAGAGAATGATAGTGAGAGAGAATGATAGTGAGAGAGAATGATAGAGAGAGGGAATGATAGAGAGAGATAATGATAGAGACAGAGAATGATAGAGAGAACAGTATAGAGAGAGAATGATAGAGAGAGATAATGGTAGACAGAGAATGATAGAGAGAGAGAATGATAGAGAGAGAATGATAGAGAGAGAGAATGATAGAGAGAGGGAATGATAGAGAGAGAGGGAGAATGATGGAGAGAGAGAATGATAGTGAGAGAATGATAGAGAGAGAGAATGATAGAAAGAGAGAATGATAGAGAGAGAGAATGATAGAGAAAGAGAATGATAGAGAGATAGAATGATAGAGAAAGAGAATGATAGAGAGAGAGAATGATAGAGAGAATGATAGAGAGAGATAATGATACAGACAGAGAATGATAGAGAGATAATGATAGACAGAGAATAATAGAGAGAGAGAATGATAGAGAGAGAATGATAGAGAGAGAGAGAATGTTGAAGAGAATGATAGCGAGAGAATGATGGAGAGAGAGAATGATAGTGAGAGAGAATGATAGAGAGAGAATGATAGAGAGAGATAATGATAGAGACAGAGAATGATAGAGAGAGAATGATAGAGAGAGAGAATGATATAGAGAGAGAATGATAGAGAGAGAGAATGATAGAGAGAGAGAATGATAGAAAGAGAATGATAGAGAGACAGAATGATAGAGAAAGAGAATGATAGAGAGAGAGAATGATAGAGAGAGGGAATGATAGAGAGAGAATGATAGAGAGAGATAATGATAGAGACAGAGAATGATAGAGAGAGAATGATAGAGAGAGAGAATGATAGAGAGAGGGAATGATAGAGAGAGTATGATAGAGAGAGATAATGATAGAGACCGAGAATGATAGAGAGAGAGAATGATAGAGACAGATAATGATGGAGCCAGAGAATGATAGAGAGAGTATGATAGAGAGAGAGAATGATAGAAAGAGAATGATAGAAAGAGAGAATGATAGAGAGAGAGAATGATAGAGAAAGAGAATGATAGAGAGAGAGAATGATAGAGAAAGAGAATGATAGAGAGAGAGAATGATAGAGAGAATGATAGAGAGAGATAATGATACAGACAGAGAATGATAGAGAGATAATGATAGACAGAGAATAATAGAGAGAGAGAATGATAGAGAGAGAATGATAGAGAGAGAGAGAATGTTGAAGAGAATGATAGCGAGAGAATGATGGAGAGAGAGAATGATAGTGAGAGAGAATGATAGAGAGAGGGAATGATAGAGAGAGATAATGATAGAGACAGAGAATGATAGAGAGAACATTATAGAGAGAGAATGATAGAGAGAGATAATGATCGACAGAGAATGATAGAGAGAGAGAATGATAGAGAGAGAATGATAGAGAGAGAGAATGATAGAGAGAGGGAATGATAGAGAGAGAGGGAGAATGATGGAGAGAGAGCATGATAGTGAGAGAATGATAGAGAGAGAGAATGATAGAGAGAGAGAATGATAGAGAGAGGGAATGATAGAGAGAGAATGATAGAGAGAGATAATGATAGAGACAGAGAATGATAGAGAGAGAATCATAGAGAGAGAGAATGATAGAGAGAGAGAATGATAGAGAGAGAGAATGATAGAGAGAGAGAATGATAGAGAGAGGGAATGATAGAGAGAGTATGATAGAGAGAGATAATGATTGAGACCGAGAATGATAGAGAGAGAGAATGATAGAGACAGATAATGATAGAGCCAGAGAATGATAGAGAGAGTATGATAGAGAGAGAATGATAGAGAGAGAATGATAGAGAGAGAGAATGATAGAGAGAGGGAATGATAGAGAGGGATAATGATAGAGAGAGAGAGAATGATAGAGAAAGAGAATGATAGAGAGAGAGAATGATAGTGAGAGAGAATGATAGTGAGAGAGAATGATAGAGAGAGAGAGAATGATAGAGAAAGCGAAAATGATGGAGAGAGAGAATGATGGAGAGAGAGAATGATAGAGAGAGAGAATGATAGAGAGAGAATGATACAGAGAGAGAATGATACAGAGAGAGAATGATAGAGAGAGAGAATGATAGAGAGAGAGAATGATAGAGAGAGAGAATGATAGAGAAAGAGAATGATAGAGAGAGAGAATGATAGAGAGAGGGAATGATAAAGAGAGAATGATAGAGAGAGATAATGATAGAGACAGAGAATGATAGAGAGAGAATGATAGAGAGAGAGAATGATAGAGAGAGAGAATGATAGAGAGAGAGAATGATAGAGAGAGAGAATGATAGAAAGAGAATGATAGAGAGACAGAATGATAGAGAAAGAGAATGATAGAGAGAGAGAATGATAGAGAGAGGGAATGATAGAGAGAGAATGATAGAGAGAGATAATGATAGAGACAGTGAATGATAGAGAGAGAATGATAGAGAGAGAGAATGATAGAGAGAGGGAATGATAGAGAGAGTATGATAGAGAGAGATAATGATAGAGACCGAGAATGATAGAGAGAGAGAATGATAGAGACAGATAATGATAGAGCCAGAGAATGATAGAGAGAGTATGATAGAGAGATAGAATGATAGAAAGAGAATGATAGAAAGAGAGAATGATAGAGAGATAGAATGATAGAGAAAGAGAATGATAGAGAGAGAGAATGATAGAGAAAGAGAATGATAGAGAGAGAGAATGATAGAGAAAGAGAATGATAGAGAGAGAGAATGATAGAGAGAATGATAGAGAGAGATAATGATACAGACAGAGAATGATAGAGAGATAATGATAGACAGAGAATAATAGAGAGAGAGAATGATAGAGAGAGAATGATAGAGAGAGAGAGAGAATGTTAAAGAGAATGATAGCGAGAGAATGATGGAGAGAGAGAATGATAGTGAGAGAGAATGATAGAGAGAGGGAATGATAGAGAGAGATAATGATAGAGACAGAGAATGATAGAGAGAACAGTATAGAGAGAGAATGATAGAGAGAGATAATGGTAGACAGAGAATGATAGAGAGAGAGAATGATAGAGAGAGAATGATAGAGAGAGAGAATGATAGAGAGAGGGAATGATAGAGAGAGAGGGAGAATGATGGAGAGAGAGAATGATAGTGAGAGAATGATAGAGAGAGAGAATGATAGAGAGAGAGAATGATGGAGAGAGAGAATGATAGAGAGAGCGAATGATAGAGAGAGGGATTGATAGGGAGAGATAATGATAGAGACAGAGAATGATAGAAAGAGAGAATGATAGAGAGAACATGATAGAGAGAGGGAATGATAGAGAGAGATAATGATAGAGACAGAGAATCATAGAGAGAGAATGATAGAGAGAGGGAATGATAGAGAGAGTATGATAGAGAGAGATAATGATAGAGACCGAGAATGATAGAGAGAGTGAATGATAGAGACAGATAATGATAGAGCCAGAGAATGATAGAGAGAGTATGATAGAGAGAGAGAATGATAGAAAGAGAATGATAGAAAGAGAGAATGATAGAGAGAGAGAGAATGATACAGAAAGAGAATGATAGAGAGAGAGAATGATAGAGAGAGGGAATGATAGAGAGAGAATGATAGAGAGAGATAATGATAGAGACAGAGAATGATAGAGAGAGAATGATAGAGAGAGAGAATGATAGAGAGAGGGAATGATAGAGAGAGTATGATAGAGAGAGATAATGATAGAAAGAGAATGATAGAAAGAGAGAATGATAGAGAGAGAGAATGATAGAGAAAGAGAATGATAGAGAGAGAGAATGATAGAGAAAGAGAATGATAGAGAGAGAGAATGATAGAGAGAATAATAGAGAGAGATAATGATACAGACAGAGAATGATAGAGAGATAATGATAGACAGAGAATAATAGAGCGAGAGAATGATAGAGAGAGAATGATAGAGAGAGAGAGAATGTTGAAGAGAATGATAGCGAGAGAATGATGGAGAGAGAGAATGATAGTGAGAGAGAATGATAGAGAGAGGGAATGATAGAGAGAGATAATGATAGAGACAGAGAATGATAGAGAGAACATTATAGAGAGAGAATGATAGAGAGAGATAATGATAGACAGAGAATGATAGAGAGAGAGAATGATAGAGAGAGAATGATAGAGAGAGAGAATGATAGAGAGAGGGAATGATAGAGAGAGAGGGAGAATGATGGAGAGAGAGAATGATAGTGAGAGAATGATAGAGAGAGAGAATGATAGAGAGAGAGAATGATAGAGAGAGCGAATGATAGAGAGAGGGATTGATAGGGAGAGATAATGATAGAGACAGAGAATGATAGAAAGAGAGAATGATAGAGAGAACATGATAGAGAGAGGGAATGATAGAGAGAGATAATGATAGAGACAGAGAATGATAGAGAGATAATGATAGACAGAGAATAATAGAGAGAGAGAATGATAGAGAGAGAATGATAGAGAGAGAGAGAGAATGTTAAAGAGAATGATAGCGAGAGAATGATGGAGAGAGAGAATGATAGTGAGAGAGAATGATAGAGAGAGGGAATGATAGAGAGAGATAATGATAGAGACAGAGAATGATAGAGAGAACATTATAGAGAGAGAATGATAGAGAGAGATAATGGTAGACAGAGAATGATAGAGAGAGAGAATGATAGAGAGAGAATGATAGAGAGAGAGAATGATAGAGAGAGGGAATGATAGAGAGAGAGGGAGAATGATGGAGAGAGAGAATGATAGTGAGAGAATGATAGAGAGAGAGAATGATAGAGAGAGAGAATGATGGAGAGAGAGAATGATAGAGAGAGCGAATGATAGAGAGAGGGATTGATAGGGAGAGATAATGATAGAGACAGAGAATGATAGAAAGAGAGAATGATAGAGAGAACATGATAGAGAGAGGGAATGATAGAGAGAGATAATGATAGAGACAGAGAATGATAGAGAGAGAATGATAGAGAGAGAATGATAGAGAGAGAGAATGATAGAGAGAGGGAATGATAGAGAGGGATAATGATAGAGAGAGAGAGAATGATAGAGAAAGAGAATGATAGAGAGAGAGAATGATAGTGAGAGAGAATGATAGTGAGAGAGAATGATAGAGAGAGAGAGAATGATAGAGAAAGCGAAAATGATGGAGAGAGAGAATGATGGAGAGAGAGAATGATAGAGAGAGAGAATGATAGAGAGAGAATGATACAGAGAGAGAATGATACAGAGAGAGAATGATACAGAGAGAGAATGATAGAGAGAGAGAATGATAGAGAGAGAGAATGATAGAGAGAGAGAATGATAGAGAGAGAGAATGATAGAGAGAGAGAATGATAGAGAAAGAGAATGATAGAGAGAGAGAATGATAAAGAGAGGGAATGATAAAGAGAGAATGATAGAGAGAGATAATGATAGAGACAGAGAATGATAGAGAGAGAATGATAGAGAGAGAGAATGATAGAGAGAGAGAATGATAGAGAGAGAGAATGATAGAAAGAGAATGATAGAGAGACAGAATGATAGAGAAAGAGAATGATAGAGAGAGAGAATGATAGAGAGAGGGAATGATAGAGAGAGAATGATAGAGAGAGATAATGATAGAGACAGAGAATGATAGAGAGAGAATGATAGAGAGAGAGAATGATAGAGAGAGGGAATGATAGAGAGAGAATGATAGAGAGAGATAATGATAGAGAGAGAGAATGATAGAGAGAGTATGATAGAGAGAGATAATGATAGAGACCGAGAATGATAGAGAGAGTGAATGATAGAGACAGATAATGATAGAGCCAGAGAATGATAGAGAGAGTATGATAGAGAGAGAGAATGATAGAAAGAGAATGATAGAAAGAGAGAATAATAGAGAGAGAGAGAATGATACAGAAAGAGAATGATAGAGAGAGAGAATGATAGAGAAAGAGAATGATAGAGAGAGAGAATGATAGAGAGAGGGAATGATAGAGAGAGAATGATAGAGAGAGATAATGATAGAGACAGAGAATGATAGAGAGAGAATGATAGAGAGAGAGAATGATAGAGAGAGAGAATGATAGAGAGAGAGAATGATAGAGAGAGAGAATGATAGAAAGAGAATGATAGAGAGACAGAATGATAGAGAAAGAGAATGATAGAGAGAGAGAATGATAGAGAGAGGGAATGATAGAGAGAGAATGATAGAGAGAGATAATGATAGAGACAGAGAATGATAGAGAGAGAATGATAGAGAGAGAGAATGATAGAGAGAGGGAATGATAGAGAGAGTATGATAGAGAGAGATAATGATAGAGACCGAGAATGATAGAGAGAGAGAATGATAGAGACAGATAATGATAGAGCCAGAGAATGATAGAGAGAGTATGATAGAGAGAGAGAATGATAGAAAGAGAATGATAGAAAGAGAGAATGATAGAGAGAGAGAATGATAGAGAAAGAGAATGATAGAGAGAGAGAATGATAGAGAAAGAGAATGATAGAGAGAGAGAATGATAGAGAGAATGATAGAGAGAGATAATGATACAGACAGAGAATGATAGAGAGATAATGATAGACAGAGAATAATAGAGAGAGAGAATGATAGAGAGAGAGAGAGAATGTTAAAGAGAATGATAGCGAGAGAATGATGGAGAGAGAGAATGATAGTGAGAGAGAATGATAGAGAGAGGGAATGATAGAGAGAGATAATGATAGAGACAGAGAATGATAGAGAGAACATTATAGAGAGAGAATGATAGAGAGAGATAATGATAGACAGAGAATGATAGAGAGAGAGAATGATAGAGAGAGAATGATAGAGAGAGAGAATGATAGAGAGAGGGAATGATAGAGAGAGAGGGAGAATGATGGAGAGAGAGAATGATAGTGAGAGAATGATAGAGAGAGAGAATGATAGAGAGAGAGAATGATGGAGAGAGAGAATGATAGAGAGAGCGAATGATAGAGAGAGGGATTGATAGGGAGAGATAATGATAGAGACAGAGAATGATAGAAAGAGAGAATGATAGAGAGAACATGATAGAGAGAGGGAATGATAGAGAGAGATAATGATAGAGACAGAGCAGAGAATGATAGAGAGAGAATGATAGAGAGAGAATGATAGAGAGAGAATGATAGAGAGAGAGAATGATAGAGAGAGGGAATGATAGAGAGGGATAATGATAGAGAGAGAGAGAATGATGGAGAAAGAGAATGATAGAGAGAGAGAATGATAGTGAGAGAGAATGATAGTGAGAGAGAATGATAGAGAGAGAGAGAATGATAGAGAAAGCGAAAATGATGGAGAGAGAGAATGATGGAGAGAGAGAATGATAGAGAGCGAGAATGATAGAGAGAGAATGATACAGAGAGAGAATGATACAGAGAGAGAATGATAGAGAGAGAGAATGATAGAGAGAGAGAATGATAGAGAGAGAGAATGATAGAGAGAGAGAATGATAGAGAAAGAGAATGATAGAGAGAGAGAATGATAGAGAGAGGGAATGATAAAGAGAGAATGATAGAGAGAGATAATGATAGAGACAGAGAATGATAGAGAGAGAATGATAGAGAGAGAGAATGATAGAGAGAGAGAATGATAGAGAGAGAGAATGATAGAGAGAGAGAATGATAGAAAGAGAATGATAGAGAGAGAATGATAGAGAGAGAGAATGATAGAGAGAGGGAATGATAGAGAGAGTATGATAGAGAGAGATAATGATTGAGACCGAGAATGATAGAGAGAGAGAATGATAGAGACAGATAATGATAGAGCCAGAGAATGATAGAGAGAGTATGATAGAGAGAGAATGATAGAGAGAGAATGATAGAGAGATAGAATGATAGAGAGAGGGAATGATAGAGAGGGATAATGATAGAGAGAGAGAGAATGATAGAGAAAGAGAATGATAGAGAGAGAGAATGATAGTGAGAGAGAATGATAGTGAGAGAGAATGATAGAGAGAGAGAGAATGATAGAGAAAGCGAAAATGATGGAGAGAGAGAATGATGGAGAGAGAGAATGATAGAGAGAGAGAATGATAGAGAGAGAATGATACAGAGAGAGAATGATACAGAGAGAGAATGATAGAGAGAGAGAATGATAGAGAGAGAGAATGATAGAGAGAGAGAATGATAGAGAAAGAGAATGATAGAGAGAGAGAATGATAGAGAGAGGGAATGATAAAGAGAGAATGATAGAGTGAGATAATGATAGAGACAGAGAATGATAGAGAGAGAATGATAGAGAGATAATGATAGACAGAGAATAATAGAGAGAGAGAATGATAGAGAGAGAGAGAGAATGTTAAAGAGAATGATAGCGAGAGAATGATGGAGAGAGAGAATGATAGTGAGAGAGAATGATAGAGAGAGGGAATGATAGAGAGAGATAATGATATAGACAGAGAATGATAGAGAGAACATTATAGAGAGAGAATGATAGAGAGAGATAATGATAGACAGAGAATGATAGAGAGAGAGAATGATAGAGAGAGAATGATAGAGAGAGAGAATGATAGAGAGAGGGAATGATAGAGAGAGAGGGAGAATGATGGAGAGAGAGAATGATAGTGAGAGAATGATAGAGAGAGAGAATGATAGAGAGAGAGAATGATGGAGAGAGAGAATGATAGAGAGAGCGAATGATAGAGAGAGGGATTGATAGGGAGAGATAATGATAGAGACAGAGAATGATAGAAAGAGAGAATGATAGAGAGATCATGATAGAGAGAGGGAATGATAGAGAGAGATAATGATAGAGACAGAGCAGAGAATGATAGAGAGAGAATGATAGAGAGAGAGAATGATAGAGAGAGAATGATACAGAGAGAGAATGATACAGAGAGAGAATGATACAGAGAGAGAATGATAGAGAGAGAGAATGATAGAGAGAGAGAATGATAGAGAGAGAGAATGATAGAGAGAGAGAATGATAGAGAGAGAGAATGATAGAGAAAGAGAATGATAGAGAGAGAGAATGATAAAGAGAGGGAATGATAAAGAGAGAATGATAGAGAGAGATAATGATAGAGACAGAGAATGATAGAGAGAGAATGATAGAGAGAGAGAATGATAGAGAGAGAGAATGATAGAGAGAGAGAATGATAGAAAGAGAATGATAGAGAGACAGAATGATAGAGAAAGAGAATGATAGAGAGAGAGAATGATAGAGAGAGGGAATGATAGAGAGAGAATGATAGAGAGAGATAATGATAGAGACAGAGAATGATAGAGAGAGAATGATAGAGAGAGAGAATGATAGAGAGAGGGAATGATAGAGAGAGAATGATAGAGAGAGATAATGATAGAGAGAGAGAATGATAGAGAGAGTATGATAGAGAGAGATAATGATAGAGACCGAGAATGATAGAGAGAGTGAATGATAGAGACAGATAATGATAGAGCCAGAGAATGATAGAGAGAGTATGATAGAGAGAGAGAATGATAGAAAGAGAATGATAGAAAGAGAGAATGATAGAGAGAGAGAGAATGATACAGAAAGAGAATGATAGAGAGAGAGAATGATAGAGAAAGAGAATGATAGAGAGAGAGAATGATAGAGAGAGGGAATGATAAAGAGAGAATGATAGAGAGAGATAATGATAGAGACAGAGAATGATAGAGAGAGAATGATAGAGAGAGAGAATGATAGAGAGAGAGAATGATAGAGAGAGAGAATGATAGAGAGAGGGAATGATAGAGAGAGTATGATAGAGAGAGATAATGATTGAGACCGAGAATGATAGAGAGAGAGAATGATAGAGACAGATAATGATAGAGCCAGAGAATGATAGAGAGAGTATGATAGAGAGAGAATGATAGAGAGAGAATGATAGAGAGATAGAATGATAGAGAGAGGGAATGATAGAGAGGGATAATGATAGAGAGAGAGAGAATGATAGAGAAAGAGAATGATAGAGAGAGAGAATGATAGTGAGAGAGAATGATAGTGAGAGAGAATGATAGAGAGAGAGAGAATGATAGAGAAAGCGAAAATGATGGAGAGAGAGAATGATGGAGAGAGAGAATGATAGAGAGAGGGAATGATAGAGAGAGTATGATAGAGAGAGATAATGATTGAGACCGAGAATGATAGAGAGAGAGAATGATAGAGACAGATAATGATAGAGCCAGAGAATGATAGAGAGAGTATGATAGAGAGAGAATGATAGAGAGAGAATGATAGAGAGATAGAATGATAGAGAGAGGGAATGATAGAGAGGGATAATGATAGAGAGAGAGAGAATGATAGAGAAAGAGAATGATAGAGAGAGAGAATGATAGTGAGAGAGAATGATAGTGAGAGAGAATGATAGAGAGAGAGAGAATGATAGAGAAAGCGAAAATGATGGAGAGAGAGAATGATGGAGAGAGAGAATGATAGAGAGAGAGAATGATAGAGAGAGAATGATACAGAGAGAGAATGATACAGAGAGAGAATGATAGAGAGAGAGAATGATAGAGAGAGAGAATGATAGAGAGAGAGAATGATAGAGAAAGAGAATGATAGAGAGAGAGAATGATAGAGAGAGGGAATGATAAAGAGAGAATGATAGAGAGAGATAATGATAGAGACAGAGAATGATAGAGGGAGAATGATAGAGAGATAATGATAGACAGAGAATAATAGAGAGAGAGAATGATAGAGAGAGAGAGAGAATGTTAAAGAGAATGATAGCGAGAGAATGATGGAGAGAGAGAATGATAGTGAGAGAGAATGATAGAGAGAGGGAATGATAGAGAGAGATAATGATAGAGACAGAGAATGATAGAGAGAACATTATAGAGAGAGAATGATAGAGAGAGATAATGATAGACAGAGAATGATAGAGAGAGAGAATGATAGAGAGAGAATGATAGAGAGAGAGAATGATAGAGAGAGGGAATGATAGAGAGAGAGGGAGAATGATGGAGAGAGAGAATGATAGTGAGAGAATGATAGAGAGAGAGAATGATAGAGAGAGAGAATGATGGAGAGAGAGAATGATAGAGAGAGCGAATGATAGAGAGAGGGATTGATAGGGAGAGATAATGATAGAGACAGAGAATGATAGAAAGAGAGAATGATAGAGAGATCATGATAGAGAGAGGGAATGATAGAGAGAGATAATGATAGAGACAGAGCAGAGAATGATAGAGAGAGAATGATAGAGAGAGAATGATAGAGAGAGAATGATAGAGAGAGAATGATAGAGAGAGAATGATAGAGAGAGAATGATAGAGAGAGAGAATGATAGAGAGAGGGAATGATAGAGAGGGATAATGATAGAGAGAGAGAGAATGATGGAGAAAGAGAATGATAGAGAGAGAGAATGATAGTGAGAGAGAATGATAGTGAGAGAGAATGATAGAGAGAGAGAGAATGATAGAGAAAGCGAAAATGATGGAGAGAGAGAATGATGGAGAGAGAGAATGATAGAGAGCGAGAATGATAGAGAGAGAATGATACAGAGAGAGAATGATACAGAGAGAGAATGATAGAGAGAGAGAATGATAGAGAGAGAGAATGATAGAGAGAGAGAATGATAGAGAGAGAGAATGATAGAGAAAGAGAATGATAGAGAGAGAGAATGATAGAGAGAGGGAATGATAAAGAGAGAATGATAGAGAGAGATAATGATAGAGACAGAGAATGATAGAGAGAGAATGATAGAGAGAGAGAATGATAGAGAGAGAGAATGATAGAGAGAGAGAATGATAGAGAGAGAGAATGATAGAAAGAGAATGATAGAGAGAGAATGATAGAGAGAGAGAATGATAGAGAGAGGGAATGATAGAGAGAGTATGATAGAGAGAGATAATGATTGAGACCGAGAATGATAGAGAGAGAGAATGATAGAGACAGATAATGATAGAGCCAGAGAATGATAGAGAGAGTATGATAGAGAGAGAATGATAGAGAGAGAGAGAATGATAGAGAAAGAGAATGATAGAGAGAGAGAATGATAGTGAGAGAGAATGATAGTGAGAGAGAATGATAGAGAGAGAGAGAATGATAGAGAAAGCGAAAATGATGGAGAGAGAGAATGATGGAGAGAGAGAATGATAGAGAGAGAGAATGATAGAGAGAGAATGATACAGAGATAGAATGATACAGAGAGAGAATGATAGAGAGAGAGAATGATAGAGAGAGAGAATGATAGAGAGAGAGAATGATAGAGAAAGAGAATGATAGAGAGAGAGAATGATAGAGAGAGGGAATGATAAAGAGAGAATGATAGAGAGAGATAATGATAGAGACAGAGAATGATAGAGAGAGAATGATAGAGAGAGAGAATGATAGAGAGAGAGAATGATAGAGAGAGAGAATGATAGAGAGAGGGAATGATAGAGAGAGTATGATAGAGAGAGATAATGATAGAGACCGAGAATGATAGAGAGAGAGAATGATAGAGACAGATAATGATAGAGCCCGAGAATGATAGAGAGAGTATGATAGAGAGAGAGAATGATAGAAAGAGAATGATAGAAAGAGAGAATGATAGAGAGAGAGAATGATAGAGAAAGAGAATGATAGAGAGAGAGAATGATAGAGAAAGAGAATGATAGAGAGAGAGAATGATAGAGAAAGAGAATGATAGAGAGAGAGAATGATAGAGAGAATGATAGAGAGAGATAATGATACAGACAGAGAATGATAGAGAGATAATGATAGACAGAGAATAATAGAGAGAGAGAATGATAGAAAGAGAATGATAGAGAGAGAGAGAGAATGTTAAAGAGAATGATAGCGAGAGAATGATGGAGAGAGAGAATGATAGTGAGAGAGAATGATAGAGAGAGGGAATGATAGAGAGAGATAATGATAGAGACAGAGAATGATAGAGAGAACATTATAGAGAGAGAATGATAGAGAGAGATAATGGTAGACAGAGAATGATAGAGAGAGAGAATGATAGAGAGAGAATGATAGAGAGAGAGAATGATAGAGAGAGGGAATGATAGAGAGAGAGGGAGAATGATGGAGAGAGAGAATGATAGTGAGAGAATGATAGAGAGATAGAATAATAGAGAGAGAGAATGATGGAGAGAGAGAATGATAGAGAGAGCAAATGATAGAGAGAGGGATTGATAGGGAGAGATAATGATAGAGACAGAGAATGATAGAAAGAGAGAATGATAGAGAGAACATGATAGAGAGAGGGAATGATAGAGAGAGATAATGATAGAGACAGAGAATGATAGAGAGAGAATGATAGAGAGAGGGAATGATAGAGAGAGAATGATAGAGAGAGATAATGATAGAGAGAGAGAATGATAGAGAGAGTATGATAGAGAGAGATAATGATAGAGACCGAGAATGATAGAGAGAGTGAATGATAGAGACAGATAATGATAGAGCCAGAGAATGATAGAGAGAGTATGATAGAGAGAGAATGATAGAGAGAGAATGATAGAGAGATAGAATGATAGAGAGAGGGAATGATAGAGAGGGATAATGATAGAGAGAGAGAGAATGATAGAGAAAGAGAATGATAGAGAGAGAGAATGATAGTGAGAGAGAATGATAGTGAGAGAGAATGATAGAGAGAGAGAGAATGATAGAGAAAGCGAAAATGATGGAGAGAGAGAATGATGGAGAGAGAGAATGATAGAGAGAGAGAATGATAGAGAGAGAATGATACAGAGAGAGAATGATACAGAGAGAGAATGATAGAGAGAGAGAATGATAGAGAGAGAGAATGATAGAGAGAGAGAATGATAGAGAAAGAGAATGATAGAGAGAGAGAATGATAGAGAGAGGGAATGATAAAGAGAGAATGATAGAGAGAGATAATGATAGAGACAGAGAATGATAGAGAGAGAATGATAGAGAGAGAATGATAGAGAGATAATGATAGACAGAGAATAATAGAGAGAGAGAATGATAGAGAGAGAGAGAGAATGTTAAAGAGAATGATAGCGAGAGAATGATGGAGAGAGAGAATGATAGTGAGAGAGAATGATAGAGAGAGGGAATGATAGAGAGAGATAATGATAGAGACAGAGAATGATAGAGAGAACATTATAGAGAGAGAATGATAGAGAGAGATAATGATAGACAGAGAATGATAGAGAGAGAGAATGATAGAGAGAGAATGATAGAGAGAGAGAATGATAGAGAGAGGGAATGATAGAGAGAGAGGGAGAATGATGGAGAGAGAGAATGATAGTGAGAGAATGATAGAGAGAGAGAATGATAGAGAGAGAGAATGATGGAGAGAGAGAATGATAGAGAGAGCGAATGATAGAGAGAGGGATTGATAGGGAGAGATAATGATAGAGACAGAGAATGATAGAAAGAGAGAATGATAGAGAGATCATGATAGAGAGAGGGAATGATAGAGAGAGATAATGATAGAGACAGAGCAGAGCATGATAGAGAGAGAATGATAGAGAGAGAGAATGATAGAGAGAGAATGATACAGAGAGAGAATGATACAGAGAGAGAATGATACAGAGAGAGAATGATAGAGAGAGAGAATGATAGAGAGAGAGAATGATAGAGAGAGAGAATGATAGAAAGAGAATGATAGAGAGACAGAATGATAGAGAAAGAGAATGATAGAGAGAGAGAATGATAGAGAGAGGGAATGATAGAGAGAGAATGATAGAGAGAGATAATGATAGAGAAAGAGAATGATAGAGAGAGAGAATGATAGAGAGAGGGAATGATAGAGAGAGAATGATAGAGAGAGATAATGATAGAGACAGAGAATGATAGAGAGAGAATGATAGAGAGAGAGAATGATAGAGAGAGGGAATGATAGAGAGAGAATGATAGAGAGAGATAATGATAGAGAGAGAGAATGATAGAGAGAGTATGATAGAGAGAGATAATGATAGAGACCGAGAATGATAGAGAGAGTGAATGATAGAGACAGATAATGATAGAGCCAGAGAATGATAGAGAGAGTATGATAGAGAGAGAGAATGATAGAAAGAGAATGATAGAAAGAGAGAATGATAGAGAGAGAGAGAATGATACAGAAAGAGAATGATAGAGAGAGAGAATGATAGAGAAAGAGAATGATAGAGAGAGAGAATGATAGAGAGAGGGAATGATAGAGAGAGAATGATAGAGAGAGATAATGATAGAGACAGAGAATGATAGAGAGAGAATGATAGAGAGAGAGAATGATAGAGAGAGAGAATGATAGAGAGAGAGAATGATAGAGAGAGAGAATGATAGAAAGAGAATGATAGAGAGACAGAATGATAGAGAAAGAGAATGATAGAGAGAGAGAATGATAGAGAGAGGGAATGATAGAGAGAGAATGATAGAGAGAGATAATGATAGAGACAGAGAATGATAGAGAGAGAATGATAGAGAGAGAGAATGATAGAGAGAGGGAATGATAGAGAGAGTATGATAGAGAGAGATAATGATAGAGACCGAGAATGATAGAGAGAGAGAATGATAGAGACAGATAATGATAGAGCCAGAGAATGATAGAGAGAGTATGATAGAGAGAGAGAATGATAGAAAGAGAATGATAGAAAGAGAGAATGATAGAGAGAGAGAATGATAGAGAAAGAGAATGATAGAGAGAGAGAATGATAGAGAAAGAGAATGATAGAGAGAGAGAATGATAGAGAGAGAGAATGATAGAGAGAATGATAGAGAGAGATAATGATACAGACAGAGAATGATAGAGAGATAATGATAGACAGAGAATAATAGAGAGAGAGAATGATAGAGAGAGAGAGAGAATGTTAAAGAGAATGATAGCGAGAGAATGATGGAGAGAGAGAATGATAGTGAGAGAGAATGATAGAGAGAGGGAATGATAGAGAGAGATAATGATAGAGACAGAGAATGATAGAGAGAACATTATAGAGAGAGAATGATAGAGAGAGATAATGATAGACAGAGAATGATAGAGAGAGAGAATGATAGAGAGAGAATGATAGAGAGAGAGAATGATAGAGAGAGGGAATGATAGAGAGAGAGGGAGAATGATGGAGAGAGAGAATGATAGTGAGAGAATGATAGAGAGAGAGAATGATAGAGAGAGAGAATGATGGAGAGAGAGAATGATAGAGAGAGCGAATGATAGAGAGAGGGATTGATAGGGAGAGATAATGATAGAGACAGAGAATGATAGAAAGAGAGAATGATAGAGAGAACATGATAGAGAGAGGGAATGATAGAGAGAGATAATGATAGAGACAGAGCAGAGAATGATAGAGAGAGAATGATAGAGAGAGAATGATAGAGAGAGAATGATAGAGAGAGAATGATAGAGAGAGAGAATGATAGAGAGAGGGAATGATAGAGAGGGATAATGATAGAGAGAGAGAGAATGATGGAGAAAGAGAATGATAGAGAGAGAGAATGATAGTGAGAGAGAATGATAGTGAGAGAGAATGATAGAGAGAGAATGATACAGAGAGAGAATGATACAGAGAGAGAATGATACAGAGAGAGAATGATAGAGAGAGAGAATGATAGAGAGAGAGAATGATAGAGAGAGAGAATGATAGAGAAAGAGAATGATAGAGAGAGAGAATGATAGAGAGAGGGAATGATAAAGAGAGAATGATAGAGAGAGATAATGATAGAGACAGAGAATGATAGAGAGAGAATGATAGAGAGAGAGAATGATAGAGAGAGAGAATGATAGAGAGAGAGAATGATAGAGAGAGAGAATGATAGAAAGAGAATGATAGAGAGAGAATGATAGAGAGAGAGAATGATAGAGAGAGGGAATGATAGAGAGAGTATGATAGAGAGAGATAATGATTGAGACCGAGAATGATAGAGAGAGAGAATGATAGAGACAGATAATGATAGAGCCAGAGAATGATAGAGAGAGTATGATAGAGAGAGAATGATAGAGAGAGAATGATAGAGAGATAGAATGATAGAGAGAGGGAATGATAGAGAGGGATAATGATAGAGAGAGAGAGAATGATAGAGAAAGAGAATGATAGAGAGAGAGAATGATAGTGAGAGAGAATGATAGTGAGAGAGAATGATAGAGAGAGAGAGAATGATAGAGAAAGCGAAAATGATGGAGAGAGAGAATGATGGAGAGAGAGAATGATAGAGAGAGAGAATGATAGAGAGAGAATGATACAGAGAGAGAATGATACAGAGAGAGAATGATAGAGAGAGAGAATGATAGAGAGAGAGAATGATAGAGAGAGAGAATGATAGAGAAAGAGAATGATAGAGAGAGAGAATGATAGAGAGAGGGAATGATAAAGAGAGAATGATAGAGAGAGATAATGATAGAGACAGAGAATGATAGAGAGAGAATGATAGAGAGATAATGATAGACAGAGAATAATAGAGAGAGAGAATGATAGAGAGAGAGAGAGAATGTTAAAGAGAATGATAGCGAGAGAATGATGGAGAGAGAGAATGATAGTGAGAGAGAATGATAGAGAGAGGGAATGATAGAGAGAGATAATGATAGAGACAGAGAATGATAGAGAGAACATTATAGAGAGAGAATGATAGAGAGAGATAATGATAGACAGAGAATGATAGAGAGAGAGAATGATAGAGAGAGAATGATAGAGAGAGAGAATGATAGAGAGAGGGAATGATAGAGAGAGAGGGAGAATGATGGAGAGAGAGAATGATAGTGAGAGAATGATAGAGAGAGAGAATGATAGAGAGAGAGAATGATGGAGAGAGAGAATGATAGAGAGAGCGAATGATAGAGAGAGGGATTGATAGGGAGAGATAATGATAGAGACAGAGAATGATAGAAAGAGAGAATGATAGAGAGATCATGATAGAGAGAGGGAATGATAGAGAGAGATAATGATAGAGACAGAGCAGAGAATGATAGAGAGAGAATGATAGAGAGAGAATGATAGAGAGAGAATGATAGAGAGAGAATGATAGAGAGAGAGAATGATAGAGAGAGGGAATGATAGAGAGGGATAATGATAGAGAGAGAGACAATGATAGAGAAAGAGAATGATAGAGAGAGAGAATGATAGTGAGAGAGAATGATAGTGAGAGAGAATGATAGAGAGAGAGAGAATGATAGAGAAAGCGAAAATGATGGAGAGAGAGAATGATGGAGAGAGAGAATGATAGAGAGCGAGAATGATAGAGAGAGAATGATACAGAGAGAGAATGATACAGAGAGAGAATGATAGAGAGAGAGAATGATAGAGAGAGAGAATGATAGAGAGAGAGAATGATAGAGAGAGAGAATGATAGAGAAAGAGAATGATAGAGAGAGAGAATGATAGAGAGAGGGAATGATAAAGAGAGAATGATAGAGAGAGATAATGATAGAGACAGAGAATGATAGAGAGAGAATGATAGAGAGAGAGAATGATAGAGAGAGAGAATGATAGAGAGAGAGAATGATAGAAAGAGAATGATAGAGAGAGAATGATAGAGAGAGAATGATACAGAGAGAGAATGATACAGAGAGAGAATGATACAGAGAGAGAATGATAGAGAGAGAGAATGATAGAGAGAGAGAATGATAGAGAGAGAGAATGATAGAGAGAGAGAATGATAGAGAGAGAGAATGATAGAGAAAGAGAATGATAGAGAGAGAGAATGATAAAGAGAGGGAATGATAAAGAGAGAATGATAGAGAGAGATAATGATAGAGACAGAGAATGATAGAGAGAGAATGATAGAGAGAGAGAATGATAGAGAGAGAGAATGATAGAGAGAGAGAATGATAGAAAGAGAATGATAGAGAGACAGAATGATAGAGAAAGAGAATGATAGAGAGAGAGAATGATAGAGAGAGGGAATGATAGAGAGAGAATGATAGAGAGAGATAATGATAGAGACAGAGAATGATAGAGAGAGAATGATAGAGAGAGAGAATGATAGAGAGAGGGAATGATAGAGAGAGAATGATAGAGAGAGATAATGATAGAGAGAGAGAATGATAGAGAGAGTATGATAGAGAGAGATAATGATAGAGACCGAGAATGATAGAGAGAGTGAATGATAGAGACAGATAATGATAGAGCCAGAGAATGATAGAGAGAGTATGATAGAGAGAGAGAATGATAGAAAGAGAATGATAGAAAGAGAGAATGATAGAGAGAGAGAGAATGATACAGAAAGAGAATGATAGAGAGAGAGAATGATAGAGAAAGAGAATGATAGAGAGAGAGAATGATAGAGAGAGGGAATGATAGAGAGAGAATGATAGAGAGAGATAATGATAGAGACAGAGAATGATAGAGAGAGAATGATAGAGAGAGAGAATGATAGAGAGAGAGAATGATAGAGAGAGAGAATGATAGAGAGAGAGAATGATAGAAAGAGAATGATAGAGAGACAGAATGATAGAGAAAGAGAATGATAGAGAGAGAGAATGATAGAGAGAGGGAATGATAGAGAGAGAATGATAGAGAGAGATAATGATAGAGACAGAGAATGATAGAGAGAGAATGATAGAGAGAGAGAATGATAGAGAGAGGGAATGATAGAGAGAGTATGATAGAGAGAGATAATGATAGAGACCGAGAATGATAGAGAGAGAGAATGATAGAGACAGATAATGATAGAGCCAGAGAATGATAGAGAGAGTAGGATAGAGAGAGAGAATGATAGAAAGAGAATGATAGAAAGAGAGAATGATAGAGAGAGAGAATGATAGAGAAAGAGAATGATAGAGAGAGAGAATGATAGAGAAAGAGAATGATAGAGAGAGAGAATGATAGAGAGAATGATAGAGAGAGATAATGATACAGACAGAGAATGATAGAGAGATAATGATAGACAGAGAATAATAGAGAGAGAGAATGATAGAGAGAGAGAGAGAATGTTAAAGAGAATGATAGCGAGAGAATGATGGAGAGAGAGAATGATAGTGAGAGAGAATGATAGAGAGAGGGAATGATAGAGAGAGATAATGATAGAGACAGAGAATGATAGAGAGAACATTATAGAGAGAGAATGATAGAGAGAGATAATGATAGACAGAGAATGATAGAGAGAGAGAATGATAGAGAGAGAATGATAGAGAGAGAGAATGATAGAGAGAGGGAATGATAGAGAGAGAGGGAGAATGATGGAGAGAGAGAATGATAGTGAGAGAATGATAGAGAGAGAGAATGATAGAGAGAGAGAATGATGGAGAGAGAGAATGATAGAGAGAGCGAATGATAGAGAGAGGGATTGATAGGGAGAGATAATGATAGAGACAGAGAATGATAGAAAGAGAGAATGATAGAGAGAACATGATAGAGAGAGGGAATGATAGAGAGAGATAATGATAGAGACAGAGCAGAGAATGATAGAGAGAGAATGATAGAGAGAGAATGATAGAGAGAGAATGATAGAGAGAGAGAATGATAGAGAGAGGGAATGATAGAGAGGGATAATGATAGAGAGAGAGAGAATGATGGAGAAAGAGAATGATAGAGAGAGAGAATGATAGTGAGAGAGAATGATAGTGAGAGAGAATGATAGAGAGAGAGAGAATGATAGAGAAAGCGAAAATGATGGAGAGAGAGAATGATGGAGAGAGAGAATGATAGAGAGCGAGAATGATAGAGAGAGAATGATACAGAGAGAGAATGATACAGAGAGAGAATGATAGAGAGAGAGAATGATAGAGAGAGAGAATGATAGAGAGAGAGAATGATAGAGAGAGAGAATGATAGAGAAAGAGAATGATAGAGAGAGAGAATGATAGAGAGAGGGAATGATAAAGAGAGAATGATAGAGAGAGATAATGATAGAGACAGAGAATGATAGAGAGAGAATGATAGAGAGAGAGAATGATAGAGAGAGAGAATGATAGAGAGAGAGAATGATAGAGAGAGAGAATGATAGAAAGAGAATGATAGAGAGAGAATGATAGAGAGAGAGAATGATAGAGAGAGGGAATGATAGAGAGAGTATGATAGAGAGAGATAATGATTGAGACCGAGAATGATAGAGAGAGAGAATGATAGAGACAGATAATGATAGAGCCAGAGAATGATAGAGAGAGTATGATAGAGAGAGAATGATAGAGAGAGAATGATAGAGAGATAGAATGATAGAGAGAGGGAATGATAGAGAGGGATAATGATAGAGAGAGAGAGAATGATAGAGAAAGAGAATGATAGAGAGAGAGAATGATAGTGAGAGAGAATGATAGTGAGAGAGAATGATAGAGAGAGAGAGAATGATAGAGAAAGCGAAAATGATGGAGAGAGAGAATGATGGAGAGAGAGAATGATAGAGAGAGAGAATGATAGAGAGAGAATGATACAGAGAGAGAATGATACAGAGAGAGAATGATAGAGAGAGAGAATGATAGAGAGAGAGAATGATAGAGAGAGAGAATGATAGAGAAAGAGAATGATAGAGAGAGAGAATGATAGAGAGAGGGAATGATAAAGAGAGAATGATAGAGAGAGATAATGATAGAGACAGAGAATGATAGAGAGAGAATGATAGAGAGATAATGATAGACAGAGAATAATAGAGAGAGAGAATGATAGAGAGAGAGAGAGAATGTTAAAGAGAATGATAGCGAGAGAATGATGGAGAGAGAGAATGATAGTGAGAGAGAATGATAGAGAGAGGGAATGATAGAGAGAGATAATGATATAGACAGAGAATGATAGAGAGAACATTATAGAGAGAGAATGATAGAGAGAGATAATGATAGACAGAGAATGATAGAGAGAGAGAATGATAGAGAGAGAATGATAGAGAGAGAGAATGATAGAGAGAGGGAATGATAGAGAGAGAGGGAGAATGATGGAGAGAGAGAATGATAGTGAGAGAATGATAGAGAGAGAGAATGATAGAGAGAGAGAATGATGGAGAGAGAGAATGATAGAGAGAGCGAATGATAGAGAGAGGGATTGATAGGGAGAGATAATGATAGAGACAGAGAATGATAGAAAGAGAGAATGATAGAGAGAACATGATAGAGAGAGGGAATGATAGAGAGAGATAATGATAGAGACAGAGCAGAGAATGATAGAGAGAGAATGATAGAGAGAGAATGATAGAGAGAGAATGATAGAGAGAGAGAATGATAGAGAGAGGGAATGATAGAGAGGGATAATGATAGAGAGAGAGAGAATGATGGAGAAAGAGAATGATAGAGAGAGAGAATGATAGTGAGAGAGAATGATAGTGAGAGAGAATGATAGAGAGAGAGAGAATGATAGAGAAAGCGAAAATGATGGAGAGAGAGAATGATGGAGAGAGAGAATGATAGAGAGCGAGAATGATAGAGAGAGAATGATACAGAGAGAGAATGATACAGAGAGAGAATGATAGAGAGAGAGAATGATAGAGAGAGAGAATGATAGAGAGAGAGAATGATAGAGAGAGAGAATGATAGAGAAAGAGAATGATAGAGAGAGAGAATGATAGAGAGAGGGAATGATAAAGAGAGAATGATAGAGAGAGATAATGATAGAGACAGAGAATGATAGAGAGAGAATGATAGAGAGAGAGAATGATAGAGAGAGAGAATGATAGAGAGAGAGAATGATAGAGAGAGAGAATGATAGAAAGAGAATGATAGAGAGAGAATGATAGAGAGAGAGAATGATAGAGAGAGGGAATGATAGAGAGAGTATGATAGAGAGAGATAATGATTGAGACCGAGAATGATAGAGAGAGAGAATGATAGAGACAGATAATGATAGAGCCAGAGAATGATAGAGAGAGTATGATAGAGAGAGAATGATAGAGAGAGAATGATAGAGAGATAGAATGATAGAGAGAGGGAATGATAGAGAGGGATAATGATAGAGAGAGAGAGAATGATAGAGAAAGAGAATGATAGAGAGAGAGAATGATAGTGAGAGAGAATGATAGTGAGAGAGAATGATAGAGAGAGAGAGAATGATAGAGAAAGCGAAAATGATGGAGAGAGAGAATGATGGAGAGAGAGAATGATAGAGAGAGAGAATGATAGAGAGAGAATGATACAGAGAGAGAATGATACAGAGAGAGAATGATAGAGAGAGAGAATGATAGAGAGAGAGAATGATAGAGAGAGAGAATGATAGAGAAAGAGAATGATAGAGAGAGAGAATGATAGAGAGAGGGAATGATAAAGAGAGAATGATAGAGAGAGATAATGATAGAGACAGAGAATGATAGAGAGAGAATGATAGAGAGATAATGATAGACAGAGAATAATAGAGAGAGAGAATGATAGAGAGAGAGAGAGAATGTTAAAGAGAATGATAGCGAGAGAATGATGGAGAGAGAGAATGATAGTGAGAGAGAATGATAGAGAGAGGGAATGATAGAGAGAGATAATGATAGAGACAGAGAATGATAGAGAGAACATTATAGAGAGAGAATGATAGAGAGAGATAATGATAGACAGAGAATGATAGAGAGAGAGAATGATAGAGAGAGAATGATAGAGAGAGAGAATGATAGAGAGAGGGAATGATAGAGAGAGAGGGAGAATGATGGAGAGAGAGAATGATAGTGAGAGAATGATAGAAAGAGAGAATGATAGAGAGAGAGAATGATGGAGAGAGAGAATGATAGAGAGAGCGAATGATAGAGAGAGGGATTGATAGGGAGAGATAATGATAGAGACAGAGAATGATAGAAAGAGAGAATGATAGAGAGATCATGATAGAGAGAGGGAATGATAGAGAGAGATAATGATAGAGACAGAGCAGAGAATGATAGAGAGAGAATGATAGAGAGAGAATGATAGAGAGAGAATGATAGAGAGAGAATGATAGAGAGAGAGAATGATAGAGAGAGGGAATGATAGAGAGGGATAATGATAGAGAGAGAGACAATGATAGAGAAAGAGAATGATAGAGAGAGAGAATGATAGTGAGAGAGAATGATAGTGAGAGAGAATGATAGAGAGAGAGAGAATGATAGAGAAAGCGAAAATGATGGAGAGAGAGAATGATGGAGAGAGAGAATGATAGAGAGCGAGAATGATAGAGAGAGAATGATACAGAGAGAGAATGATACAGAGAGAGAATGATAGAGAGAGAGAATGATAGAGAGAGAGAATGATAGAGAGAGAGAATGATAGAGAGAGAGAATGATAGAGAAAGAGAATGATAGAGAGAGAGAATGATAGAGAGAGGGAATGATAAAGAGAGAATGATAGAGAGAGATAATGATAGAGACAGAGAATGATAGAGAGAGAATGATAGAGAGAGAGAATGATAGAGAGAGAGAATGATAGAGAGAGAGAATGATAGAGAGAGAGAATGATAGAAAGAGAATGATAGAGAGAGAGAATGATAGAGAGAGAGAATGATAGAGAGAGAGAATGGTAGAAAGAGAATGATAGAGAGACAGAATGATAGAGAAAGAGAATGATAGAGAGAGAGAATGATAGAGAGAGGGAATGATAGAGAGAGAATGATAGAGAGAGATAATGATAGAGACAGAGAATGATAGAGAGAGAATGATAGAGAGAGAGAATGATAGAGAGAGGGAATGATAGAGAGAGAATGATAGAGAGAGATAATGATAGAGAGAGAGAATGATAGAGAGAGTATGATAGAGAGAGATAATGATAGAGACCGAGAATGATAGAGAGAGTGAATGATAGAGACAGATAATGATAGAGCCAGAGAATGATAGAGAGAGTATGATAGAGAGAGAGAATGATAGAAAGAGAATGATAGAAAGAGAGAATGATAGAGAGAGAGAGAATGATACAGAAAGAGAATGATAGAGAGAGAGAATGATAGAGAAAGAGAATGATAGAGAGAGAGAATGATAGAGAGAGGGAATGATAGAGAGAGAATGATAGAGAGAGATAATGATAGAGACAGAGAATGATAGAGAGAGAATGATAGAGAGAGAGAATGATAGAGAGAGAGAATGATAGAGAGAGAGAATGATAGAGAGAGAGAATGATAGAAAGAGAATGATAGAGAGACAGAATGATAGAGAAAGAGAATGATAGAGAGAGAGAATGATAGAGAGAGGGAATGATAGAGAGAGAATGATAGAGAGAGATAATGATAGAGACAGAGAATGATAGAGAGAGAATGATAGAGAGAGAGAATGATAGAGAGAGGGAATGATAGAGAGAGTATGATAGAGAGAGATAATGATAGAGACCGAGAATGATAGAGAGAGAGAATGATAGAGACAGATAATGATAGAGCCAGAGAATGATAGAGAGAGTATGATAGAGAGAGAGAATGATAGAAAGAGAATGATAGAAAGAGAGAATGATAGAGAGAGAGAATGATAGAGAAAGAGAATGATAGAGAGAGAGAATGATAGAGAAAGAGAATGATAGAGAGAGAGAATGATAGAGAGAATGATAGAGAGAGATAATGATACAGACAGAGAATGATAGAGAGATAATGATAGACAGAGAATAATAGAGAGAGAGAATGATAGAGAGAGAGAGAGAATGTTAAAGAGAATGATAGCGAGAGAATGATGGAGAGAGAGAATGATAGTGAGAGAGAATGATAGAGAGAGGGAATGATAGAGAGAGATAATGATAGAGACAGAGAATGATAGAGAGAACATTATAGAGAGAGAATGATAGAGAGAGATAATGATAGACAGAGAATGATAGAGAGAGAGAATGATAGAGAGAGAATGATAGAGAGAGAGAATGATAGAGAGAGGGAATGATAGAGAGAGAGGGAGAATGATGGAGAGAGAGAATGATAGTGAGAGAATGATAGAAAGAGAGAATGATAGAGAGAGAGAATGATGGAGAGAGAGAATGATAGAGAGAGCGAATGATAGAGAGAGGGATTGATAGGGAGAGATAATGATAGAGACAGAGAATGATAGAAAGAGAGAATGATAGAGAGATCATGATAGAGAGAGGGAATGATAGAGAGAGATAATGATAGAGACAGAGCAGAGAATGATAGAGAGAGAATGATAGAGAGAGAATGATAGAGAGAGAATGATAGAGAGAGAATGATAGAGAGAGAGAATGATAGAGAGAGGGAATGATAGAGAGGGATAATGATAGAGAGAGAGACAATGATAGAGAAAGAGAATGATAGAGAGAGAGAATGATAGTGAGAGAGAATGATAGTGAGAGAGAATGATAGAGAGAGAGAGAATGATAGAGAAAGCGAAAATGATGGAGAGAGAGAATGATGGAGAGAGAGAATGATAGAGAGCGAGAATGATAGAGAGAGAATGATACAGAGAGAGAATGATACAGAGAGAGAATGATAGAGAGAGAGAATGATAGAGAGAGAGAATGATAGAGAGAGAGAATGATAGAGAGAGAGAATGATAGAGAAAGAGAATGATAGAGAGAGAGAATGATAGAGAGAGGGAATGATAAAGAGAGAATGATAGAGAGAGATAATGATAGAGACAGAGAATGATAGAGAGAGAATGATAGAGAGAGAGAATGATAGAGAGAGAGAATGATAGAGAGAGAGAATGATAGAGAGAGAGAATGATAGAAAGAGAATGATAGAGAGAGAGAATGATAGAGAGAGAGAATGATAGAGAGAGAGAATGATAGAAAGAGAATGATAGAGAGACAGAATGATAGAGAAAGAGAATGATAGAGAGAGAGAATGATAGAGAGAGGGAATGATAGAGAGAGAATGATAGAGAGAGATAATGATAGAGACAGAGAATGATAGAGAGAGAATGATAGAGAGAGAGAATGATAGAGAGAGGGAATGATAGAGAGAGAATGATAGAGAGAGATAATGATAGAGAGAGATAATGATAGAGAGAGTATGATAGAGAGAGATAATGATAGAGACCGAGAATGATAGAGAGAGTGAATGATAGAGACAGATAATGATAGAGCCAGAGAATGATAGAGAGAGTATGATAGAGAGAGAGAATGATAGAAAGAGAATGATAGAAAGAGAGAATGATAGAGAGAGAGAGAATGATACAGAAAGAGAATGATAGAGAGAGAGAATGATAGAGAAAGAGAATGATAGAGAGAGAGAATGATAGAGAGAGGGAATGATAGAGAGAGAATGATAGAGAGAGATAATGATAGAGACAGAGAATGATAGAGAGAGAATGATAGAGAGAGAGAATGATAGAGAGAGAGAATGATAGAGAGAGAGAATGATAGAGAGAGAGAATGATAGAAAGAGAATGATAGAGAGACAGAATGATAGAGAAAGAGAATGATAGAGAGAGAGAATGATAGAGAGAGGGAATGATAGAGAGAGAATGATAGAGACAGAGAATGATAGAGAGAGAATGATAGAGAGAGAGAATGATAGAGAGAGGGAATGATAGAGAGAGTATGATAGAGAGAGATAATGATAGAGACCGAGAATGATAGAGAGAGAGAATGATAGAGACAGATAATGATAGAGCCAGAGAATGATAGAGAGAGTATGATAGAGAGAGAGAATGATAGAAAGAGAATGATAGAAAGAGAGAATGATAGAGAGAGAGAATGATAGAGAAAGAGAATGATAGAGAGAGAGAATGATAGAGAAAGAGAATGATAGAGAGAGAGAATGATAGAGAGAATGATAGAGAGAGATAATGATACAGACAGAGAATGATAGAGAGATAATGATAGACAGAGAATAATAGAGAGAGAGAATGATAGAGAGAGAGAGAGAATGTTAAAGAGAATGATAGCGAGAGAATGATGGAGAGAGAGAATGATAGTGAGAGAGAATGATAGAGAGAGGGAATGATAGAGAGAGATAATGATAGAGACAGAGAATGATAGAGAGAACATTATAGAGAGAGAATGATAGAGAGAGATAATGATAGACAGAGAATGATAGAGAGAGAGAATGATAGAGAGAGAATGATAGAGAGAGAGAATGATAGAGAGAGGGAATGATAGAGAGAGAGGGAGAATGATGGAGAGAGAGAATGATAGTGAGAGAATGATAGAGAGAGAGAATGATAGAGAGAGAGAATGATGGAGAGAGAGAATGATAGAGAGAGCGAATGATAGAGAGAGGGATTGATAGGGAGAGATAATGATAGAGACAGAGAATGATAGAAAGAGAGAATGATAGAGAGAACATGATAGAGAGAGGGAATGATAGAGAGAGATAATGATAGAGACAGAGCAGAGAATGATAGAGAGAGAATGATAGAGAGAGAATGATAGAGAGAGAATGATAGAGAGAGAGAATGATAGAGAGAGGGAATGATAGAGAGGGATAATGATAGAGAGAGAGAGAATGATGGAGAAAGAGAATGATAGAGAGAGAGAATGATAGTGAGAGAGAATGATAGTGAGAGAGAATGATAGAGAGAGAGAGAATGATAGAGAAAGCGAAAATGATGGAGAGAGAGAATGATGGAGAGAGAGAATGATAGAGAGCGAGAATGATAGAGAGAGAATGATACAGAGAGAGAATGATACAGAGAGAGAATGATAGAGAGAGAGAATGATAGAGAGAGAGAATGATAGAGAGAGAGAATGATAGAGAGAGAGAATGATAGAGAAAGAGAATGATAGAGAGAGAGAATGATAGAGAGAGGGAATGATAAAGAGAGAATGATAGAGAGAGATAATGATAGAGACAGAGAATGATAGAGAGAGAATGATAGAGAGAGAGAATGATAGAGAGAGAGAATGATAGAGAGAGAGAATGATAGAGAGAGAGAATGATAGAAAGAGAATGATAGAGAGAGAATGATAGAGAGAGAGAATGATAGAGAGAGGGAATGATAGAGAGAGTATGATAGAGAGAGATAATGATTGAGACCGAGAATGATAGAGAGAGAGAATGATAGAGACAGATAATGATAGAGCCAGAGAATGATAGAGAGAGTATGATAGAGAGAGAATGATAGAGAGAGAATGATAGAGAGATAGAATGATAGAGAGAGGGAATGATAGAGAGGGATAATGATAGAGAGAGAGAGAATGATAGAGAAAGAGAATGATAGTGAGAGAGAATGATAGTGAGAGAGAATGATAGTGAGAGAGAATGATAGAGAGAGAGAGAATGATAGAGAAAGCGAAAATGATGGAGAGAGAGAATGATGGAGAGAGAGAATGATAGAGAGAGAGAATGATAGAGAGAGAATGATACAGAGAGAGAATGATACAGAGAGAGAATGATAGAGAGAGAGAATGATAGAGAGAGAGAATGATAGAGAGAGAGAATGATAGAGAAAGAGAATGATAGAGAGAGAGAATGATAGAGAGAGGGAATGATAAAGAGAGAATGATAGAGAGAGATAATGATAGAGACAGAGAATGATAGAGAGAGAATGATAGAGAAAGAGAATGATAGAGAGAGAGAATGATAGAGAGAGGGAATGATAGAGAGAGAATGATAGAGAGAGATAATGATAGAGACAGAGAATGATAGAGAGAGAATGATAGAGAGAGAGAATGATAGAGAGAGGGAATGATAGAGAGAGAATGATAGAGAGAGATAATGATAGAGAGAGAGAATGATAGAGAGAGTATGATAGAGAGAGATAATGATAGAGACCGAGAATGATAGAGAGAGTGAATGATAGAGACAGATAATGATAGAGCCAGAGAATGATAGAGAGAGTATGATAGAGAGAGAGAATGATAGAAAGAGAATGATAGAAAGAGAGAATGATAGAGAGAGAGAGAATGATACAGAAAGAGAATGATAGAGAGAGAGAATGATAGAGAAAGAGAATGATAGAGAGAGAGAATGATAGAGAGAGGGAATGATAAAGAGAGAATGATAGAGAGAGATAATGATAGAGACAGAGAATGATAGAGAGAGAATGATAGAGAGAGAGAATGATAGAGAGAGAGAATGATAGAGAGAGAGAATGATAGAGAGAGGGAATGATAGAGAGAGTATGATAGAGAGAGATAATGATTGAGACCGAGAATGATAGAGAGAGAGAATGATAGAGACAGATAATGATAGAGCCAGAGAATGATAGAGAGAGTATGATAGAGAGAGAATGATAGAGAGAGAATGATAGAGAGATAGAATGATAGAGAGAGGGAATGATAGAGAGGGATAATGATAGAGAGAGAGAGAATGATAGAGAAAGAGAATGATAGAGAGAGAGAATGATAGTGAGAGAGAATGATAGTGAGAGAGAATGATAGAGAGAGAGAGAATGATAGAGAAAGCGAAAATGATGGAGAGAGAGAATGATGGAGAGAGAGAATGATAGAGAGAGGGAATGATAGAGAGAGTATGATAGAGAGAGATAATGATTGAGACCGAGAATGATAGAGAGAGAGAATGATAGAGACAGATAATGATAGAGCCAGAGAATGATAGAGAGAGTATGATAGAGAGAGAATGATAGAGAGAGAATGATAGAGAGATAGAATGATAGAGAGAGGGAATGATAGAGAGGGATAATGATAGAGAGAGAGAGAATGATAGAGAAAGAGAATGATAGAGAGAGAGAATGATAGTGAGAGAGAATGATAGTGAGAGAGAATGATAGAGAGAGAGAGAATGATAGAGAAAGCGAAAATGATGGAGAGAGAGAATGATGGAGAGAGAGAATGATAGAGAGAGAGAATGATAGAGAGAGAATGATACAGAGAGAGAATGATACAGAGAGAGAATGATAGAGAGAGAGAATGATAGAGAGAGAGAATGATAGAGAGAGAGAATGATAGAGAAAGAGAATGATAGAGAGAGAGAATGATAGAGAGAGGGAATGATAAAGAGAAAATGATAGAGAGAGATAATGATAGAGACAGAGAATGATAGAGAGAGAATGATAGAGAGATAATGATAGACAGAGAATAATAGAGAGAGAGAATGATAGAGAGAGAGAGAGAATGTTAAAGAGAATGATAGCGAGAGAATGATGGAGAGAGAGAATGATAGTGAGAGAGAATGATAGAGAGAGGGAATGATAGAGAGAGATAATGATAGAGACAGAGAATGATAGAGAGAACATTATAGAGAGAGAATGATAGAGAGAGATAATGATAGACAGAGAATGATAGAGAGAGAGAATGATAGAGAGAGAATGATAGAGAGAGAGAATGATAGAGAGAGGGAATGATAGAGAGAGAGGGAGAATGATGGAGAGAGAGAATGATAGTGAGAGAATGATAGAGAGAGAGAATGATAGAGAGAGAGAATGATGGAGAGAGAGAATGATAGAGAGAGCGAATGATAGAGAGAGGGATTGATAGGGAGAGATAATGATAGAGACAGAGAATGATAGAAAGAGAGAATGATAGAGAGATCATGATAGAGAGAGGGAATGATAGAGAGAGATAATGATAGAGACAGAGCAGAGAATGATAGAGAGAGAATGATAGAGAGAGAATGATAGAGAGAGAATGATAGAGAGAGAATGATAGAGAGAGAGAATGATAGAGAGAGGGAATGATAGAGAGGGATAATGATAGAGAGAGAGAGAATGATGGAGAAAGAGAATGATAGAGAGAGAGAATGATAGTGAGAGAGAATGATAGTGAGAGAGAATGATAGAGAGAGAGAGAATGATAGAGAAAGCGAAAATGATGGAGAGAGAGAATGATGGAGAGAGAGAATGATAGAGAGCGAGAATGATAGAGAGAGAATGATACAGAGAGAGAATGATACAGAGAGAGAATGATAGAGAGAGAGAATGATAGAGAGAGAGAATGATAGAGAGAGAGAATGATAGAGAGAGAGAATGATAGAGAAAGAGAATGATAGAGAGAGAGAATGATAGAGAGAGGGAATGATAAAGAGAGAATGATAGAGAGAGATAATGATAGAGACAGAGAATGATAGAGAGAGAATGATAGAGAGAGAGAATGATAGAGAGAGAGAATGATAGAGAGAGAGAATGATAGAGAGAGAGAATGATAGAAAGAGAATGATAGAGAGAGAATGATAGAGAGAGAGAATGATAGAGAGAGGGAATGATAGAGAGAGTATGATAGAGAGAGATAATGATTGAGACCGAGAATGATAGAGAGAGAGAATGATAGAGACAGATAATGATAGAGCCAGAGAATGATAGAGAGAGTATGATAGAGAGAGAATGATAGAGAGAGAGAGAATGATAGAGAAAGAGAATGATAGAGAGAGAGAATGATAGTGAGAGAGAATGATAGTGAGAGAGAATGATAGAGAGAGAGAGAATGATAGAGAAAGCGAAAATGATGGAGAGAGAGAATGATGGAGAGAGAGAATGATAGAGAGAGAGAATGATAGAGAGAGAATGATACAGAGATAGAATGATACAGAGAGAGAATGATAGAGAGAGAGAATGATAGAGAGAGAGAATGATAGAGAGAGAGAATGATAGAGAAAGAGAATGATAGAGAGAGAGAATGATAGAGAGAGGGAATGATAAAGAGAGAATGATAGAGAGAGATAATGATAGAGACAGAGAATGATAGAGAGAGAATGATAGAGAGAGAGAATGATAGAGAGAGAGAATGATAGAGAGAGAGAATGATAGAGAGAGGGAATGATAGAGAGAGTATGATAGAGAGAGATAATGATAGAGACCGAGAATGATAGAGAGAGAGAATGATAGAGACAGATAATGATAGAGCCCGAGAATGATAGAGAGAGTATGATAGAGAGAGAGAATGATAGAAAGAGAATGATAGAAAGAGAGAATGATAGAGAGAGAGAATGATAGAGAAAGAGAATGATAGAGAGAGAGAATGATAGAGAAAGAGAATGATAGAGAGAGAGAATGATAGAGAAAGAGAATGATAGAGAGAGAGAATGATAGAGAGAATGATAGAGAGAGATAATGATACAGACAGAGAATGATAGAGAGATAATGATAGACAGAGAATAATAGAGAGAGAGAATGATAGAAAGAGAATGATAGAGAGAGAGAGAGAATGTTAAAGAGAATGATAGCGAGAGAATGATGGAGAGAGAGAATGATAGTGAGAGAGAATGATAGAGAGAGGGAATGATAGAGAGAGATAATGATAGAGACAGAGAATGATAGAGAGAACATTATAGAGAGAGAATGATAGAGAGAGATAATGGTAGACAGAGAATGATAGAGAGAGAGAATGATAGAGAGAGAATGATAGAGAGAGAGAATGATAGAGAGAGGGAATGATAGAGAGAGAGGGAGAATGATGGAGAGAGAGAATGATAGTGAGAGAATGATAGAGAGATAGAATAATAGAGAGAGAGAATGATGGAGAGAGAGAATGATAGAGAGAGCAAATGATAGAGAGAGGGATTGATAGGGAGAGATAATGATAGAGACAGAGAATGATAGAAAGAGAGAATGATAGAGAGAACATGATAGAGAGAGGGAATGATAGAGAGAGATAATGATAGAGACAGAGAATGATAGAGAGAGAATGATAGAGAGAGGGAATGATAGAGAGAGAATGATAGAGAGAGATAATGATAGAGAGAGAGAATGATAGAGAGAGTATGATAGAGAGAGATAATGATAGAGACCGAGAATGATAGAGAGAGTGAATGATAGAGACAGATAATGATAGAGCCAGAGAATGATAGAGAGAGTATGATAGAGAGAGAATGATAGAGAGAGAATGATAGAGAGATAGAATGATAGAGAGAGGGAATGATAGAGAGGGATAATGATAGAGAGAGAGAGAATGATAGAGAAAGAGAATGATAGAGAGAGAGAATGATAGTGAGAGAGAATGATAGTGAGAGAGAATGATAGAGAGAGAGAGAATGATAGAGAAAGCGAAAATGATGGAGAGAGAGAATGATGGAGAGAGAGAATGATAGAGAGAGAGAATGATAGAGAGAGAATGATACAGAGAGAGAATGATACAGAGAGAGAATGATAGAGAGAGAGAATGATAGAGAGAGAGAATGATAGAGAGAGAGAATGATAGAGAAAGAGAATGATAGAGAGAGAGAATGATAGAGAGAGGGAATGATAAAGAGAGAATGATAGAGAGAGATAATGATAGAGACAGAGAATGATAGAGAGAGAATGATAGAGAGAGAATGATAGAGAGATAATGATAGACAGAGAATAATAGAGAGAGAGAATGATAGAGAGAGAGAGAGAATGTTAAAGAGAATGATAGCGAGAGAATGATGGAGAGAGAGAATGATAGTGAGAGAGAATGATAGAGAGAGGGAATGATAGAGAGAGATAATGATAGAGACAGAGAATGATAGAGAGAACATTATAGAGAGAGAATGATAGAGAGAGATAATGATAGACAGAGAATGATAGAGAGAGAGAATGATAGAGAGAGAATGATAGAGAGAGAGAATGATAGAGAGAGGGAATGATAGAGAGAGAGGGAGAATGATGGAGAGAGAGAATGATAGTGAGAGAATGATAGAGAGAGAGAATGATAGAGAGAGAGAATGATGGAGAGAGAGAATGATAGAGAGAGCGAATGATAGAGAGAGGGATTGATAGGGAGAGATAATGATAGAGACAGAGAATGATAGAAAGAGAGAATGATAGAGAGATCATGATAGAGAGAGGGAATGATAGAGAGAGATAATGATAGAGACAGAGCAGAGCATGATAGAGAGAGAATGATAGAGAGAGAGAATGATAGAGAGAGAATAATACAGAGAGAGAATGATACAGAGAGAGAATGATACAGAGAGAGAATGATAGAGAGAGAGAATGATAGAGAGAGAGAATGATAGAGAGAGAGAATGATAGAGAGAGAGAATGATAGAGAGAGAGAATGATAGAGAAAGAGAATGATAGAGAGAGAGAATGATAAAGAGAGGGAATGATAAAGAGAGAATGATAGAGAGAGATAATGATAGAGACAGAGAATGATAGAGAGAGAATGATAGAGAGAGAGAATGATAGAGAGAGAGAATGATAGAGAGAGAGAATGATAGAAAGAGAATGATAGAGAGACAGAATGATAGAGAAAGAGAATGATAGAGAGAGAGAATGATAGAGAGAGGGAATGATAGAGAGAGAATGATAGAGAGAGATAATGATAGAGACAGAGAATGATAGAGAGAGAATGATAGAGAGAGAGAATGATAGAGAGAGGGAATGATAGAGAGAGAATGATAGAGAGAGATAATGATAGAGAGAGAGAATGATAGAGAGAGTATGATAGAGAGAGATAATGATAGAGACCGAGAATGATAGAGAGAGTGAATGATAGAGACAGATAATGATAGAGCCAGAGAATGATAGAGAGAGTATGATAGAGAGAGAGAATGATAGAAAGAGAATGATAGAAAGAGAGAATGATAGAGAGAGAGAGAATGATACAGAAAGAGAATGATAGAGAGAGAGAATGATAGAGAAAGAGAATGATAGAGAGAGAGAATGATAGAGAGAGGGAATGATAGAGAGAGAATGATAGAGAGAGATAATGATAGAGACAGAGAATGATAGAGAGAGAATGATAGAGAGAGAGAATGATAGAGAGAGAGAATGATAGAGAGAGAGAATGATAGAGAGAGAGAATGATAGAAAGAGAATGATAGAGAGACAGAATGATAGAGAAAGAGAATGATAGAGAGAGAGAATGATAGAGAGAGGGAATGATAGAGAGAGAATGATAGAGAGAGATAATGATAGAGACAGAGAATGATAGAGAGAGAATGATAGAGAGAGAGAATGATAGAGAGAGGGAATGATAGAGAGAGTATGATAGAGAGAGATAATGATAGAGACCGAGAATGATAGAGAGAGAGAATGATAGAGACAGATAATGATAGAGCCAGAGAATGATAGAGAGAGTATGATAGAGAGAGAGAATGATAGAAAGAGAATGATAGAAAGAGAGAATGATAGAGAGAGAGAATGATAGAGAAAGAGAATGATAGAGAGAGAGAATGATAGAGAAAGAGAATGATAGAGAGAGAGAATGATAGAGAGAGAGAATGATAGAGAGAATGATAGAGAGAGATAATGATACAGACAGAGAATGATAGAGAGATAATGATAGACAGAGAATAATAGAGAGAGAGAATGATAGAGAGAGAGAGAGAATGTTAAAGAGAATGATAGCGAGAGAATGATGGAGAGAGAGAATGATAGTGAGAGAGAATGATAGAGAGAGGGAATGATAGAGAGAGATAATGATAGAGACAGAGAATGATAGAGAGAACATTATAGAGAGAGAATGATAGAGAGAGATAATGATAGACAGAGAATGATAGAGAGAGAGAATGATAGAGAGAGAATGATAGAGAGAGAGAATGATAGAGAGAGGGAATGATAGAGAGAGAGGGAGAATGATGGAGAGAGAGAATGATAGTGAGAGAATGATAGAGAGAGAGAATGATAGAGAGAGAGAATGATGGAGAGAGAGAATGATAGAGAGAGCGAATGATAGAGAGAGGGATTGATAGGGAGAGATAATGATAGAGACAGAGAATGATAGAAAGAGAGAATGATAGAGAGAACATGATAGAGAGAGGGAATGATAGAGAGAGATAATGATAGAGACAGAGCAGAGAATGATAGAGAGAGAATGATAGAGAGAGAATGATAGAGAGAGAATGATAGAGAGAGAATGATAGAGAGAGAGAATGATAGAGAGAGGGAATGATAGAGAGGGATAATGATAGAGAGAGAGAGAATGATGGAGAAAGAGAATGATAGAGAGAGAGAATGATAGTGAGAGAGAATGATAGTGAGAGAGAATGATAGAGAGAGAATGATACAGAGAGAGAATGATACAGAGAGAGAATGATACAGAGAGAGAATGATAGAGAGAGAGAATGATAGAGAGAGAGAATGATAGAGAGAGAGAATGATAGAGAAAGAGAATGATAGAGAGAGAGAATGATAGAGAGAGGGAATGATAAAGAGAGAATGATAGAGAGAGATAATGATAGAGACAGAGAATGATAGAGAGAGAATGATAGAGAGAGAGAATGATAGAGAGAGAGAATGATAGAGAGAGAGAATGATAGAGAGAGAGAATGATAGAAAGAGAATGATAGAGAGAGAATGATAGAGAGAGAGAATGATAGAGAGAGGGAATGATAGAGAGAGTATGATAGAGAGAGATAATGATTGAGACCGAGAATGATAGAGAGAGAGAATGATAGAGACAGATAATGATAGAGCCAGAGAATGATAGAGAGAGTATGATAGAGAGAGAATGATAGAGAGAGAATGATAGAGAGATAGAATGATAGAGAGAGGGAATGATAGAGAGGGATAATGATAGAGAGAGAGAGAATGATAGAGAAAGAGAATGATAGAGAGAGAGAATGATAGTGAGAGAGAATGATAGTGAGAGAGAATGATAGAGAGAGAGAGAATGATAGAGAAAGCGAAAATGATGGAGAGAGAGAATGATGGAGAGAGAGAATGATAGAGAGAGAGAATGATAGAGAGAGAATGATACAGAGAGAGAATGATACAGAGAGAGAATGATAGAGAGAGAGAATGATAGAGAGAGAGAATGATAGAGAGAGAGAATGATAGAGAAAGAGAATGATAGAGAGAGAGAATGATAGAGAGAGGGAATGATAAAGAGAGAATGATAGAGAGAGATAATGATAGAGACAGAGAATGATAGAGAGAGAATGATAGAGAGATAATGATAGACAGAGAATAATAGAGAGAGAGAATGATAGAGAGAGAGAGAGAATGTTAAAGAGAATGATAGCGAGAGAATGATGGAGAGAGAGAATGATAGTGAGAGAGAATGATAGAGAGAGGGAATGATAGAGAGAGATAATGATAGAGACAGAGAATGATAGAGAGAACATTATAGAGAGAGAATGATAGAGAGAGATAATGATAGACAGAGAATGATAGAGAGAGAGAATGATAGAGAGAGAATGATAGAGAGAGAGAATGATAGAGAGAGGGAATGATAGAGAGAGAGGGAGAATGATGGAGAGAGAGAATGATAGTGAGAGAATGATAGAGAGAGAGAATGATAGAGAGAGAGAATGATGGAGAGAGAGAATGATAGAGAGAGCGAATGATAGAGAGAGGGATTGATAGGGAGAGATAATGATAGAGACAGAGAATGATAGAAAGAGAGAATGATAGAGAGATCATGATAGAGAGAGGGAATGATAGAGAGAGATAATGATAGAGACAGAGCAGAGAATGATAGAGAGAGAATGATAGAGAGAGAATGATAGAGAGAGAATGATAGAGAGAGAATGATAGAGAGAGAGAATGATAGAGAGAGGGAATGATAGAGAGGGATAATGATAGAGAGAGAGACAATGATAGAGAAAGAGAATGATAGAGAGAGAGAATGATAGTGAGAGAGAATGATAGTGAGAGAGAATGATAGAGAGAGAGAGAATGATAGAGAAAGCGAAAATGATGGAGAGAGAGAATGATGGAGAGAGAGAATGATAGAGAGCGAGAATGATAGAGAGAGAATGATACAGAGAGAGAATGATACAGAGAGAGAATGATAGAGAGAGAGAATGATAGAGAGAGAGAATGATAGAGAGAGAGAATGATAGAGAGAGAGAATGATAGAGAAAGAGAATGATAGAGAGAGAGAATGATAGAGAGAGGGAATGATAAAGAGAGAATGATAGAGAGAGATAATGATAGAGACAGAGAATGATAGAGAGAGAATGATAGAGAGAGAGAATGATATAGAGAGAGAATGATAGAGAGAGAGAATGATAGAGAGAGAGAATGATAGAAAGAGAATGATAGAGAGAGAATGATAGAGAGAGAATGATACAGAGAGAGAATGATACAGAGAGAGAATGATACAGAGAGAGAATGATAGAGAGAGAGAATGATAGAGAGAGAGAATGATAGAGAGAGAGAATGATAGAGAGAGAGAATGATAGAGAGAGAGAATGATAGAGAAAGAGAATGATAGAGAGAGAGAATGATAAAGAGAGGGAATGATAAAGAGAGAATGATAGAGAGAGATAATGATAGAGACAGAGAATGATAGAGAGAGAATGATAGAGAGAGAGAATGATAGAGAGAGAGAATGATAGAGAGAGAGAATGATAGAAAGAGAATGATAGAGAGACAGAATGATAGAGAAAGAGAATGATAGAGAGAGAGAATGATAGAGAGAGGGAATGATAGAGAGAGAATGATAGAGAGAGATAATGATAGAGACAGAGAATGATAGAGAGAGAATGATAGAGAGAGAGAATGATAGAGAGAGGGAATGATAGAGAGAGAATGATAGAGAGAGATAATGATAGAGAGAGAGAATGATAGAGAGAGTATGATAGAGAGAGATAATGATAGAGACCGAGAATGATAGAGAGAGTGAATGATAGAGACAGATAATGATAGAGCCAGAGAATGATAGAGAGAGTATGATAGAGAGAGAGAATGATAGAAAGAGAATGATAGAAAGAGAGAATGATAGAGAGAGAGAGAATGATACAGAAAGAGAATGATAGAGAGAGAGAATGATAGAGAAAGAGAATGATAGAGAGAGAGAATGATAGAGAGAGGGAATGATAGAGAGAGAATGATAGAGAGAGATAATGATAGAGACAGAGAATGATAGAGAGAGAATGATAGAGAGAGAGAATGATAGAGAGAGAGAATGATAGAGAGAGAGAATGATAGAGAGAGAGAATGATAGAAAGAGAATGATAGAGAGACAGAATGATAGAGAAAGAGAATGATAGAGAGAGAGAATGATAGAGAGAGGGAATGATAGAGAGAGAATGATAGAGAGAGATAATGATAGAGACAGAGAATGATAGAGAGAGAATGATAGAGAGAGAGAATGATAGAGAGAGGGAATGATAGAGAGAGTATGATAGAGAGAGATAATGATAGAGACCGAGAATGATAGAGAGAGAGAATGATAGAGACAGATAATGATAGAGCCAGAGAATGATAGAGAGAGTAGGATAGAGAGAGAGAATGATAGAAAGAGAATGATAGAAAGAGAGAATGATAGAGAGAGAGAATGATAGAGAAAGAGAATGATAGAGAGAGAGAATGATAGAGAAAGAGAATGATAGAGAGAGAGAATGATAGAGAGAATGATAGAGAGAGATAATGATACAGACAGAGAATGATAGAGAGATAATGATAGACAGAGAATAATAGAGAGAGAGAATGATAGAGAGAGAGAGAGAATGTTAAAGAGAATGATAGCGAGAGAATGATGGAGAGAGAGAATGATAGTGAGAGAGAATGATAGAGAGAGGGAATGATAGAGAGAGATAATGATAGAGACAGAGAATGATAGAGAGAACATTATAGAGAGAGAATGATAGAGAGAGATAATGATAGACAGAGAATGATAGAGAGAGAGAATGATAGAGAGAGAATGATAGAGAGAGAGAATGATAGAGAGAGGGAATGATAGAGAGAGAGGGAGAATGATGGAGAGAGAGAATGATAGTGAGAGAATGATAGAGAGAGAGAATGATAGAGAGAGAGAATGATGGAGAGAGAGAATGATAGAGAGAGCGAATGATAGAGAGAGGGATTGATAGGGAGAGATAATGATAGAGACAGAGAATGATAGAAAGAGAGAATGATAGAGAGAACATGATAGAGAGAGGGAATGATAGAGAGAGATAATGATAGAGACAGAGCAGAGAATGATAGAGAGAGAATGATAGAGAGAGAATGATAGAGAGAGAATGATAGAGAGAGAATGATAGAGAGAGAGAATGATAGAGAGAGGGAATGATAGAGAGGGATAATGATAGAGAGAGAGAGAATGATGGAGAAAGAGAATGATAGAGAGAGAGAATGATAGTGAGAGAGAATGATAGTGAGAGAGAATGATAGAGAGAGAGAGAATGATAGAGAAAGCGAAAATGATGGAGAGAGAGAATGATGGAGAGAGAGAATGATAGAGAGCGAGAATGATAGAGAGAGAATGATACAAAGAGAGAATGATACAGAGAGAGAATGATAGAGAGAGAGAATGATAGAGAGAGAGAATGATAGAGAGAGAGAATGATAGAGAGAGAGAATGATAGAGAAAGAGAATGATAGAGAGAGAGAATGATAGAGAGAGGGAATGATAAAGAGAGAATGATAGAGAGAGATAATGATAGAGACAGAGAATGATAGAGAGAGAATGATAGAGAGAGAGAATGATAGAGAGAGAGAATGATAGAGAGAGAGAATGATAGAGAGAGAGAATGATAGAAAGAGAATGATAGAGAGAGAATGATAGAGAGAGAGAATGATAGAGAGAGGGAATGATAGAGAGAGTATGATAGAGAGAGATAATGATTGAGACCGAGAATGATAGAGAGAGAGAATGATAGAGACAGATAATAATAGAGCCAGAGAATGATAGAGAGAGTATGATAGAGAGAGAATGATAGAGAGAGAATGATAGAGAGATAGAATGATAGAGAGAGGGAATGATAGAGAGGGATAATGATAGAGAGAGAGAGAATGATAGAGAAAGAGAATGATAGAGAGAGAGAATGATAGTGAGAGAGAATGATAGTGAGAGAGAATGATAGAGAGAGAGAGAATGATAGAGAAAGCGAAAATGATGGAGAGAGAGAATGATGGAGAGAGAGAATGATAGAGAGAGAGAGAATGATAGAGAGAGAATGATACAGAGAGAGAATGATACAGAGAGAGAATGATAGAGAGAGAGAATGATAGAGAGAGAGAATGATAGAGAGAGAGAATGATAGAGAAAGAGAATGATAGAGAGAGAGAATGATAGAGAGAGGGAATGATAAAGAGAGAATGATAGAGAGAGATAATGATAGAGACAGAGAATGATAGAGAGAGAATGATAGAGAGATAATGATAGACAGAGAATAATAGAGAGAGAGAATGATAGAGAGAGAGAGAGAATGTTAAAGAGAATGATAGCGAGAGAATGATGGAGAGAGAGAATGATAGTGAGAGAGAATGATAGAGAGAGGGAATGATAGAGAGAGATAATGATATAGACAGAGAATGATAGAGAGAACATTATAGAGAGAGAATGATAGAGAGAGATAATGATAGACAGAGAATGATAGAGAGAGAGAATGATAGAGAGAGAATGATAGAGAGAGAGAATGATAGAGAGAGGGAATGATAGAGAGAGAGGGAGAATGATGGAGAGAGAGAATGATAGTGAGAGAATGATAGAGAGAGAGAATGATAGAGAGAGAGAATGATGGAGAGAGAGAATGATAGAGAGAGCGAATGATAGAGAGAGGGATTGATAGGGAGAGATAATGATAGAGACAGAGAATGATAGAAAGAGAGAATGATAGAGAGAACATGATAGAGAGAGGGAATGATAGAGAGAGATAATGATAGAGACAGAGCAGAGAATGATAGAGAGAGAATGATAGAGAGAGAATGATAGAGAGAGAATGATAGAGAGAGAATGATAGAGAGAGAGAATGATAGAGAGAGGGAATGATAGAGAGGGATAATGATAGAGAGAGAGAGAATGATGGAGAAAGAGAATGATAGAGAGAGAGAATGATAGTGAGAGAGAATGATAGTGAGAGAGAATGATAGAGAGAGAGAGAATGATAGAGAAAGCGAAAATGATGGAGAGAGAGAATGATGGAGAGAGAGAATGATAGAGAGCGAGAATGATAGAGAGAGAATGATACAGAGAGAGAATGATACAGAGAGAGAATGATAGAGAGAGAGAATGATAGAGAGAGAGAATGATAGAGAGAGAGAATGATAGAGAGAGAGAATGATAGAGAAAGAGAATGATAGAGAGAGAGAATGATAGAGAGAGGGAATGATAAAGAGAGAATGATAGAGAGAGATAATGATAGAGACAGAGAATGATAGAGAGAGAATGATAGAGAGAGAGAATGATAGAGAGAGAGAATGATAGAGAGAGAGAATGATAGAGAGAGAGAATGATAGAAAGAGAATGATAGAGAGAGAATGATAGAGAGAGAGAATGATAGAGAGAGGGAATGATAGAGAGAGTATGATAGAGAGAGATAATGATTGAGACCGAGAATGATAGAGAGAGAGAATGATAGAGACAGATAATGATAGAGCCAGAGAATGATAGAGAGAGTATGATAGAGAGAGAATGATAGAGAGAGAATGATAGAGAGATAGAATGATAGAGAGAGGGAATGATAGAGAGGGATAATGATAGAGAGAGAGAGAATGATAGAGAAAGAGAATGATAGAGAGAGAGAATGATAGTGAGAGAGAATGATAGTGAGAGAGAATGATAGAGAGAGAGAGAATGATAGAGAAAGCGAAAATGATGGAGAGAGAGAATGATGGAGAGAGAGAATGATAGAGAGAGAGAATGATAGAGAGAGAATGATACAGAGAGAGAATGATACAGAGAGAGAATGATAGAGAGAGAGAATGATAGAGAGAGAGAATGATAGAGAGAGAGAATGATAGAGAAAGAGAATGATAGAGAGAGAGAATGATAGAGAGAGGGAATGATAAAGAGAGAATGATAGAGAGAGATAATGATAGAGACAGAGAATGATAGAGAGAGAATGATAGAGAGATAATGATAGACAGAGAATAATAGAGAGAGAGAATGATAGAGAGAGAGAGAGAATGTTAAAGAGAATGATAGCGAGAGAATGATGGAGAGAGAGAATGATAGTGAGAGAGAATGATAGAGAGAGGGAATGATAGAGAGAGATAATGATAGAGACAGAGAATGATAGAGAGAACATTATAGAGAGAGAATGATAGAGAGAGATAATGATAGACAGAGAATGATAGAGAGAGAGAATGATAGAGAGAGAATGATAGAGAGAGAGAATGATAGAGAGAGGGAATGATAGAGAGAGAGGGAGAATGATGGAGAGAGAGAATGATAGTGAGAGAATGATAGAAAGAGAGAATGATAGAGAGAGAGAATGATGGAGAGAGAGAATGATAGAGAGAGCGAATGATAGAGAGAGGGATTGATAGGGAGAGATAATGATAGAGACAGAGAATGATAGAAAGAGAGAATGATAGAGAGATCATGATAGAGAGAGGGAATGATAGAGAGAGATAATGATAGAGACAGAGCAGAGAATGATAGAGAGAGAATGATAGAGAGAGAATGATAGAGAGAGAATGATAGAGAGAGAATGATAGAGAGAGAGAATGATAGAGAGAGGGAATGATAGAGAGGGATAATGATAGAGAGAGAGACAATGATAGAGAAAGAGAATGATAGAGAGAGAGAATGATAGTGAGAGAGAATGATAGTGAGAGAGAATGATAGAGAGAGAGAGAATGATAGAGAAAGCGAAAATGATGGAGAGAGAGAATGATGGAGAGAGAGAATGATAGAGAGCGAGAATGATAGAGAGAGAATGATACAGAGAGAGAATGATACAGAGAGAGAATGATAGAGAGAGAGAATGATAGAGAGAGAGAATGATAGAGAGAGAGAATGATAGAGAGAGAGAATGATAGAGAAAGAGAATGATAGAGAGAGAGAATGATAGAGAGAGGGAATGATAAAGAGAGAATGATAGAGAGAGATAATGATAGAGACAGAGAATGATAGAGAGAGAATGATAGAGAGAGAGAATGATAGAGAGAGAGAATGATAGAGAGAGAGAATGATAGAGAGAGAGAATGATAGAAAGAGAATGATAGAGAGAGAGAATGATAGAGAGAGAGAATGATAGAGAGAGAGAATGATAGAAAGAGAATGATAGAGAGACAGAATGATAGAGAAAGAGAATGATAGAGAGAGAGAATGATAGAGAGAGGGAATGATAGAGAGAGAATGATAGAGAGAGATAATGATAGAGACAGAGAATGATAGAGAGAGAATGATAGAGAGAGAGAATGATAGAGAGAGGGAATGATAGAGAGAGAATGATAGAGAGAGATAATGATAGAGAGAGAGAATGATAGAGAGAGTATGATAGAGAGAGATAATGATAGAGACCGAGAATGATAGAGAGAGTGAATGATAGAGACAGATAATGATAGAGCCAGAGAATGATAGAGAGAGTATGATAGAGAGAGAGAATGATAGAAAGAGAATGATAGAAAGAGAGAATGATAGAGAGAGAGAGAATGATACAGAAAGAGAATGATAGAGAGAGAGAATGATAGAGAAAGAGAATGATAGAGAGAGAGAATGATAGAGAGAGGGAATGATAGAGAGAGAATGATAGAGAGAGATAATGATAGAGACAGAGAATGATAGAGAGAGAATGATAGAGAGAGAGAATGATAGAGAGAGAGAATGATAGAGAGAGAGAATGATAGAGAGAGAGAATGATAGAAAGAGAATGATAGAGAGACAGAATGATAGAGAAAGAGAATGATAGAGAGAGAGAATGATAGAGAGAGGGAATGATAGAGAGAGAATGATAGAGAGAGATAATGATAGAGACAGAGAATGATAGAGAGAGAATGATAGAGAGAGAGAATGATAGAGAGAGGGAATGATAGAGAGAGTATGATAGAGAGAGATAATGATAGAGACCGAGAATGATAGAGAGAGAGAATGATAGAGACAGATAATGATAGAGCCAGAGAATGATAGAGAGAGTATGATAGAGAGAGAGAATGATAGAAAGAGAATGATAGAAAGAGAGAATGATAGAGAGAGAGAATGATAGAGAAAGAGAATGATAGAGAGAGAGAATGATAGAGAAAGAGAATGATAGAGAGAGAGAATGATAGAGAGAATGATAGAGAGAGATAATGATACAGACAGAGAATGATAGAGAGATAATGATAGACAGAGAATAATAGAGAGAGAGAATGATAGAGAGAGAGAGAGAATGTTAAAGAGAATGATAGCGAGAGAATGATGGAGAGAGAGAATGATAGTGAGAGAGAATGATAGAGAGAGGGAATGATAGAGAGAGATAATGATAGAGACAGAGAATGATAGAGAGAACATTATAGAGAGAGAATGATAGAGAGAGATAATGATAGACAGAGAATGATAGAGAGAGAGAATGATAGAGAGAGAATGATAGAGAGAGAGAATGATAGAGAGAGGGAATGATAGAGAGAGAGGGAGAATGATGGAGAGAGAGAATGATAGTGAGAGAATGATAGAGAGAGAGAATGATAGAGAGAGAGAATGATGGAGAGAGAGAATGATAGAGAGAGCGAATGATAGAGAGAGGGATTGATAGGGAGAGATAATGATAGAGACAGAGAATGATAGAAAGAGAGAATGATAGAGAGAACATGATAGAGAGAGGGAATGATAGAGAGAGATAATGATAGAGACAGAGCAGAGAATGATAGAGAGAGAATGATAGAGAGAGAATGATAGAGAGAGAATGATAGAGAGAGAGAATGATAGAGAGAGGGAATGATAGAGAGGGATAATGATAGAGAGAGAGAGAATGATGGAGAAAGAGAATGATAGAGAGAGAGAATGATAGTGAGAGAGAATGATAGTGAGAGAGAATGATAGAGAGAGAGAGAATGATAGAGAAAGCGAAAATGATGGAGAGAGAGAATGATGGAGAGAGAGAATGATAGAGAGCGAGAATGATAGAGAGAGAATGATACAGAGAGAGAATGATACAGAGAGAGAATGATAGAGAGAGAGAATGATAGAGAGAGAGAATGATAGAGAGAGAGAATGATAGAGAGAGAGAATGATAGAGAAAGAGAATGATAGAGAGAGAGAATGATAGAGAGAGGGAATGATAAAGAGAGAATGATAGAGAGAGATAATGATAGAGACAGAGAATGATAGAGAGAGAATGATAGAGAGAGAGAATGATAGAGAGAGAGAATGATAGAGAGAGAGAATGATAGAGAGAGAGAATGATAGAAAGAGAATGATAGAGAGAGAATGATAGAGAGAGAGAATGATAGAGAGAGTATGATAGAGAGAGATAATGATTGAGACCGAGAATGATAGAGAGAGAGAATGATAGAGACAGATAATGATAGAGCCAGAGAATGATAGAGAGAGTATGATAGAGAGAGAATGATAGAGAGAGAATGATAGAGAGATAGAATGATAGAGAGAGGGAATGATAGAGAGGGATAATGATAGAGAGAGAGAGAATGATAGAGAAAGAGAATGATAGTGAGAGAGAATGATAGTGAGAGAGAATGATAGTGAGAGAGAATGATAGAGAGAGAGAGAATGATAGAGAAAGCGAAAATGATGGAGAGAGAGAATGATGGAGAGAGAGAATGATAGAGAGAGAGAATGATAGAGAGAGAATGATACAGAGAGAGAATGATACAGAGAGAGAATGATAGAGAGAGAGAATGATAGAGAGAGAGAATGATAGAGAGAGAGAATGATAGAGAAAGAGAATGATAGAGAGAGAGAATGATAGAGAGAGGGAATGATAAAGAGAGAATGATAGAGAGAGATAATGATAGAGACAGAGAATGATAGAGAGAGAATGATAGAGAGATAATGATAGACAGAGAATAATAGAGAGAGAGAATGATAGAGAGAGAGAGAGAATGTTAAAGAGAATGATAGCGAGAGAATGATGGAGAGAGAGAATGATAGTGAGAGAGAATGATAGAGAGAGGGAATGATAGAGAGAGATAATGATAGAGACAGAGAATGATAGAGAGAACATTATAGAGAGAGAATGATAGAGAGAGATAATGATAGACAGAGAATGATAGAGAGAGAGAATGATAGAGAGAGAATGATAGAGAGAGAGAATGATAGAGAGAGGGAATGATAGAGAGAGAGGGAGAATGATGGAGAGAGAGAATGATAGTGAGAGAATGATAGAGAGAGAGAATGATAGAGAGAGAGAATGATGGAGAGAGAGAATGATAGAGAGAGCGAATGATAGAGAGAGGGATTGATAGGGAGAGATAATGATAGAGACAGAGAATGATAGAAAGAGAGAATGATAGAGAGAACATGATAGAGAGAGGGAATGATAGAGAGAGATAATGATAGAGACAGAGCAGAGAATGATAGAGAGAGAATGATAGAGAGAGAATGATAGAGAGAGAATGATAGAGAGAGAGAATGATAGAGAGAGGGAATGATAGAGAGGGATAATGATAGAGAGAGAGAGAATGATGGAGAAAGAGAATGATAGAGAGAGAGAATGATAGTGAGAGAGAATGATAGTGAGAGAGAATGATAGAGAGAGAGAGAATGATAGAGAAAGCGAAAATGATGGAGAGAGAGAATGATGGAGAGAGAGAATGATAGAGAGCGAGAATGATAGAGAGAGAATGATACAGAGAGAGAATGATACAGAGAGAGAATGATAGAGAGAGAGAATGATAGAGAGAGAGAATGATAGAGAGAGAGAATGATAGAGAGAGAGAATGATAGAGAAAGAGAATGATAGAGAGAGAGAATGATAGAGAGAGGGAATGATAAAGAGAGAATGATAGAGAGAGATAATGATAGAGACAGAGAATGATAGAGAGAGAATGATAGAGAGAGAGAATGATAGAGAGAGAGAATGATAGAGAGAGAGAATGATAGAGAGAGAGAATGATAGAAAGAGAATGATAGAGAGAGAATGATAGAGAGAGAGAATGATAGAGAGAGGGAATGATAGAGAGAGTATGATAGAGAGAGATAATGATTGAGACCGAGAATGATAGAGAGAGAGAATGATAGAGACAGATAATGATAGAGCCAGAGAATGATAGAGAGAGTATGATAGAGAGAGAATGATAGAGAGAGAATGATAGAGAGATAGAATGATAGAGAGAGGGAATGATAGAGAGGGATAATGATAGAGAGAGAGAGAATGATAGAGAAAGAGAATGATAGAGAGAGAGAATGATAGTGAGAGAGAATGATAGTGAGAGAGAATGATAGAGAGAGAGAGAATGATAGTGAGAGAGAATGATAGAGAGAGAGAGAATGATAGAGAAAGCGAAAATGATGGAGAGAGAGAATGATGGAGAGAGAGAATGATAGAGAGAGAGAATGATAGAGAGAGAATGATACAGAGAGAGAATGATACAGAGAGAGAATGATAGAGAGAGAGAATGATAGAGAGAGAGAATGATAGAGAGAGAGAATGATAGAGAAAGAGAATGATAGAGAGAGAGAATGATAGAGAGAGGGAATGATAAAGAGAGAATGATAGAGAGAGATAATGATAGAGACAGAGAATGATAGAGAGAGAATGATAGAGAGATAATGATAGACAGAGAATAATAGAGAGAGAGAATGATAGAGAGAGAGAGAGAATGTTAAAGAGAATGATAGCGAGAGAATGATGGAGAGAGAGAATGATAGTGAGAGAGAATGATAGAGAGAGGGAATGATAGAGAGAGATAATGATAGAGACAGAGAATGATAGAGAGAACATTATAGAGAGAGAATGATAGAGAGAGATAATGATAGACAGAGAATGATAGAGAGAGAGAATGATAGAGAGAGAATGATAGAGAGAGAGAATGATAGAGAGAGGGAATGATAGAGAGAGAGGGAGAATGATGGAGAGAGAGAATGATAGTGAGAGAATGATAGAGAGAGAGAATGATAGAGAGAGAGAATGATGGAGAGAGAGAATGATAGAGAGAGCGAATGATAGAGAGAGGGATTGATAGGGAGAGATAATGATAGAGACAGAGAATGATAGAAAGAGAGAATGATAGAGAGAACATGATAGAGAGAGGGAATGATAGAGAGAGATAATGATAGAGACAGAGCAGAGAATGATAGAGAGAGAATGATAGAGAGAGAATGATAGAGAGAGAATGATAGAGAGAGAGAATGATAGAGAGAGGGAATGATAGAGAGGGATAATGATAGAGAGAGAGAGAATGATGGAGAAAGAGAATGATAGAGAGAGAGAATGATAGTGAGAGAGAATGATAGTGAGAGAGAATGATAGAGAGAGAGAGAATGATAGAGAAAGCGAAAATGATGGAGAGAGAGAATGATGGAGAGAGAGAATGATAGAGAGCGAGAATGATAGAGAGAGAATGATACAGAGAGAGAATGATACAGAGAGAGAATGATAGAGAGAGAGAATGATAGAGAGAGAGAATGATAGAGAGAGAGAATGATAGAGAGAGAGAATGATAGAGAAAGAGAATGATAGAGAGAGAGAATGATAGAGAGAGGGAATGATAAAGAGAGAATGATAGAGAGAGATAATGATAGAGACAGAGAATGATAGAGAGAGAATGATAGAGAGAGAGAATGATAGAGAGAGAGAATGATAGAGAGAGAGAATGATAGAGAGAGAGAATGATAGAAAGAGAATGATAGAGAGAGAATGATAGAGAGAGAGAATGATAGAGAGAGGGAATGATAGAGAGAGTATGATAGAGAGAGATAATGATTGAGACCGAGAATGATAGAGAGAGAGAATGATAGAGACAGATAATGATAGAGCCAGAGAATGATAGAGAGAGTATGATAGAGAGAGAATGATAGAGAGAGAATGATAGAGAGATAGAATGATAGAGAGAGGGAATGATAGAGAGGGATAATGATAGAGAGAGAGAGAATGATAGAGAAAGAGAATGATAGAGAGAGAGAATGATAGTGAGAGAGAATGATAGTGAGAGAGAATGATAGAGAGAGAGAGAATGATAGAGAAAGCGAAAATGATGGAGAGAGAGAATGATGGAGAGAGAGAATGATAGAGAGAGAGAATGATAGAGAGAGAATGATACAGAGAGAGAATGATACAGAGAGAGAATGATAGAGAGAGAGAATGATAGAGAGAGAGAATGATAGAGAGAGAGAATGATAGAGAAAGAGAATGATAGAGAGAGAGAATGATAGAGAGAGGGAATGATAAAGAGAGAATGATAGAGAGAGATAATGATAGAGACAGAGAATGATAGAGAGAGAATGATAGAGAGATAATGATAGACAGAGAATAATAGAGAGAGAGAATGATAGAGAGAGAGAGAGAATGTTAAAGAGAATGATAGAGAGAGAGAATGATAGAGAGAGAATGATAGAGAGAGAGAATGATAGAGAGAGGGAATGATAGAGAGAGAGGGAGAATGATGGAGAGAGAGAATGATAGTGAGAGAATGATAGAGAGAGAGAATGATAGAGAGAGAGAATGATGGAGAGAGAGAATGATAGAGAGAGCGAATGATAGAGAGAGGGATTGATAGGGAGAGATAATGATAGAGACAGAGAATGATAGAAAGAGAGAATGATAGAGAGATCATGATAGAGAGAGGGAATGATAGAGAGAGATAATGATAGAGACAGAGCTGAGAATGATAGAGAGAGAATGATAGAGAGAGAATGATAGAGAGAGAATGATAGAGAGAGAATGATAGAGAGAGAGAATGATAGAGAGAGGGAATGATAGAGAGGGATAATGATAGAGAGAGAGACAATGATAGAGAAAGAGAATGATAGAGAGAGAGAATGATAGTGAGAGAGAATGATAGTGAGAGAGAATGATAGAGAGAGAGAGAATGATAGAGAAAGCGAAAATGATGGAGAGAGAGAATGATGGAGAGAGAGAATGATAGAGAGCGAGAATGATAGAGAGAGAATGATACAGAGAGAGAATGATACAGAGAGAGAATGATAGAGAGAGAGAATGATAGAGAGAGAGAATGATAGAGAGAGAGAATGATAGAGAGAGAGAATGATAGAGAAAGAGAATGATAGAGAGAGAGAATGATAGAGAGAGGGAATGATAAAGAGAGAATGATAGAGAGAGATAATGATAGAGACAGAGAATGATAGAGAGAGAATGATAGAGAGAGAGAATGATAGAGAGAGAGAATGATAGAGAGAGAGAATGATAGAGAGAGAGAATGATAGAAAGAGAATGATAGAGAGAGAATGATAGAGAGAGAGAATGATAGAGAGAGGGAATGATAGAGAGAGTATGATAGAGAGAGATAATGATTGAGACCGAGAATGATAGAGAGAGAGAATGATAGAGACAGATAATGATAGAGCCAGAGAATGATAGAGAGAGTATGATAGAGAGAGAATGATAGAGAGAGAGAGAATGATAGAGAAAGAGAATGATAGAGAGAGAGAATGATAGTGAGAGAGAATGATAGTGAGAGAGAATGATAGAGAGAGAGAGAATGATAGAGAAAGCGAAAATGATGGAGAGAGAGAATGATGGAGAGAGAGAATGATAGAGAGAGAGAATGATAGAGAGAGAATGATACAGAGATAGAATGATACAGAGAGAGAATGATAGAGAGAGAGAATGATAGAGAGAGAGAATGATAGAGAGAGAGAATGATAGAGAAAGAGAATGATAGAGAGAGAGAATGATAGAGAGAGGGAATGATAAAGAGAGAATGATAGAGAGAGATAATGATAGAGACAGAGAATGATAGAGAGAGAATGATAGAGAGAGAGAATGATAGAGAGAGAGAATGATAGAGAGAGAGAATGATAGAGAGAGGGAATGATAGAGAGAGTATGATAGAGAGAGATAATGATAGAGACCGAGAATGATAGAGAGAGAGAATGATAGAGACAGATAATGATAGAGCCCGAGAATGATAGAGAGAGTATGATAGAGAGAGAGAATGATAGAAAGAGAATGATAGAAAGAGAGAATGATAGAGAGAGAGAATGATAGAGAAAGAGAATGATAGAGAGAGAGAATGATAGAGAAAGAGAATGATAGAGAGAGAGAATGATAGAGAAAGAGAATGATAGAGAGAGAGAATGATAGAGAGAATGATAGAGAGAGATAATGATACAGACAGAGAATGATAGAGAGATAATGATAGACAGAGAATAATAGAGAGAGAGAATGATAGAGAGAGAATGATAGAGAGAGAGAGAGAATGTTAAAGAGAATGATAGCGAGAGAATGATGGAGAGAGAGAATGATAGTGAGAGAGAATGATAGAGAGAGGGAATGATAGAGAGAGATAATGATAGAGACAGAGAATGATAGAGAGAACATTATAGAGAGAGAATGATAGAGAGAGATAATGGTAGACAGAGAATGATAGAGAGAGAGAATGATAGAGAGAGAATGATAGAGAGAGAGAATGATAGAGAGAGGGAATGATAGAGAGAGAGGGAGAATGATGGAGAGAGAGAATGATAGTGAGAGAATGATAGAGAGAGAGAATAATAGAGAGAGAGAATGATGGAGAGAGAGAATGATAGAGAGAGCAAATGATAGAGAGAGGGATTGATAGGGAGAGATAATGATAGAGACAGAGAATGATAGAAAGAGAGAATGATAGAGAGAACATGATAGAGAGAGGGAATGATAGAGAGAGATAATGATAGAGACAGAGAATGATAGAGAGAGAATGATAGAGAGAGGGAATGATAGAGAGAGAATGATAGAGAGAGATAATGATAGAGAGAGAGAATGATAGAGAGAGTATGATAGAGAGAGATAATGATAGAGACCGAGAATGATAGAGAGAGTGAATGATAGAGACAGATAATGATAGAGCCAGAGAATGATAGAGAGAGTATGATAGAGAGAGAATGATAGAGAGAGAATGATAGAGAGATAGAATGATAGAGAGAGGGAATGATAGAGAGGGATAATGATAGAGAGAGAGAGAATGATAGAGAAAGAGAATGATAGAGAGAGAGAATGATAGTGAGAGAGAATGATAGTGAGAGAGAATGATAGAGAGAGAGAGAATGATAGAGAAAGCGAAAATGATGGAGAGAGAGAATGATGGAGAGAGAGAATGATAGAGAGAGAGAATGATAGAGAGAGAATGATACAGAGAGAGAATGATACAGAGAGAGAATGATAGAGAGAGAGAATGATAGAGAGAGAGAATGATAGAGAGAGAGAATGATAGAGAAAGAGAATGATAGAGAGAGAGAATGATAGAGAGAGGGAATGATAAAGAGAGAATGATAGAGAGAGATAATGATAGAGACAGAGAATGATAGAGAGAGAATGATAGAGAGATAATGATAGACAGAGAATAATAGAGAGAGAGAATGATAGAGAGAGAGAGAGAATGTTAAAGAGAATGATAGCGAGAGAATGATGGAGAGAGAGAATGATAGTGAGAGAGAATGATAGAGAGAGGGAATGATAGAGAGAGATAATGATAGAGACAGAGAATGATAGAGAGAACATTATAGAGAGAGAATGATAGAGAGAGATAATGATAGACAGAGAATGATAGAGAGAGAGAATGATAGAGAGAGAATGATAGAGAGAGAGAATGATAGAGAGAGGGAATGATAGAGAGAGAGGGAGAATGATGGAGAGAGAGAATGATAGTGAGAGAATGATAGAGAGAGAGAATGATAGAGAGAGAGAATGATGGAGAGAGAGAATGATAGAGAGAGCGAATGATAGAGAGAGGGATTGATAGGGAGAGATAATGATAGAGACAGAGAATGATAGAAAGAGAGAATGATAGAGAGATCATGATAGAGAGAGGGAATGATAGAGAGAGATAATGATAGAGACAGAGCAGAGCATGATAGAGAGAGAATGATGGAGAGAGAGAATGATAGAGAGAGAATGATACAGAGAGAGAATGATACAGAGAGAGAATGATACAGAGAGAGAATGATAGAGAGAGAGAATGATAGAGAGAGAGAATGATAGAGAGAGAGAATGATAGAGAGAGAGAATGATAGAGAGAGAGAATGATAGAGAAAGAGAATGATAGAGAGAGAGAATGATAAAGAGAGGGAATGATAAAGAGAGAATGATAGAGAGAGATAATGATAGAGACAGAGAATGATAGAGAGAGAATGATAGAGAGAGAGAATGATAGAGAGAGAGAATGATAGAGAGAGAGAATGATAGAAAGAGAATGATAGAGAGACAGAATGATAGAGAAAGAGAATGATAGAGAGAGAGAATGATAGAGAGAGGGAATGATAGAGAGAGAATGATAGAGAGAGATAATGATAGAGACAGAGAATGATAGAGAGAGAATGATAGAGAGAGAGAATGATAGAGAGAGGGAATGATAGAGAGAGAATGATAGAGAGAGATAATGATAGAGAGAGAGAATGATAGAGAGAGTATGATAGAGAGAGATAATGATAGAGACCGAGAATGATAGAGAGAGTGAATGATAGAGACAGATAATGATAGAGCCAGAGAATGATAGAGAGAGTATGATAGAGAGAGAGAATGATAGAAAGAGAATGATAGAAAGAGAGAATGATAGAGAGAGAGAGAATGATACAGAAAGAGAATGATAGAGAGAGAGAATGATAGAGAAAGAGAATGATAGAGAGAGAGAATGATAGAGAGAGGGAATGATAGAGAGAGAATGATAGAGAGAGATAATGATAGAGACAGAGAATGATAGAGAGAGAATGATAGAGAGAGAGAATGATAGAGAGAGAGAATGATAGAGAGAGAGAATGATAGAGAGAGAGAATGATAGAAAGAGAATGATAGAGAGACAGAATGATAGAGAAAGAGAATGATAGAGAGAGAGAATGATAGAGAGAGGGAATGATAGAGAGAGAATGATAGAGAGAGATAATGATAGAGACAGAGAATGATAGAGAGAGAATGATAGAGAGAGAGAATGATAGAGAGAGGGAATGATAGAGAGAGTATGATAGAGAGAGATAATGATAGAGACCGAGAATGATAGAGAGAGAGAATGATAGAGACAGATAATGATAGAGCCAGAGAATGATAGAGAGAGTATGATAGAGAGAGAATGATAGAGAGAGAATGATAGAGAGATAGAATGATAGAGAGAGGGAATGATAGAGAGGGATAATGATAGAGAGAGAGAGAATGATAGAGAAAGAGAATGATAGAGAGAGAGAATGATAGTGAGAGAGAATGATAGTGAGAGAGAATGATAGAGAGAGAGAGAATGATAGAGAAAGCGAAAATGATGGAGAGAGAGAATGATGGAGAGAGAGAATGATAGAGAGAGAGAATGATAGAGAGAGAATGATACAGAGAGAGAATGATACAGAGAGAGAATGATAGAGAGAGAGAATGATAGAGAGAGAGAATGATAGAGAGAGAGAATGATAGAGAAAGAGAATGATAGAGAGAGAGAATGATAGAGAGAGGGAATGATAAAGAGAGAATGATAGAGAGAGATAATGATAGAGACAGAGAATGATAGAGAGAGAATGATAGAGAGATAATGATAGACATAGAATAATAGAGAGAGAGAATGATAGAGAGAGAGAGAGAATGTTAAAGAGAATGATAGCGAGAGAATGATGGAGAGAGAGAATGATAGTGAGAGAGAATGATAGAGAGAGCGAATGATAGAGAGAGATAATGATAGAGACAGAGAATGATAGAGAGAACATTATAGAGAGAGAATGATAGAGAGAGATAATGATAGACAGAGAATGATAGAGAGAGAGAATGATAGAGAGAGAATGATAGAGAGAGAGAATGATAGAGAGAGGGAATGATAGAGAGAGAGGGAGAATGATGGAGAGAGAGAATGATAGTGAGAGAATGATAGAGAGAGAGAATGATAGAGAGAGAGAATGATGGAGAGAGAGAATGATAGAGAGAGCGAATGATAGAGAGAGGGATTGATAGGGAGAGATAATGATAGAGACAGAGAATGATAGAAAGAGAGAATGATAGAGAGATCATGATAGAGAGAGGGAATGATAGAGAGAGATAATGATAGAGACAGAGCAGAGAATGATAGAGAGAGAATGATAGAGAGAGAATGATAGAGAGAGAATGATAGAGAGAGAATGATAGAGAGAGAATGATAGAGAGAGAGAATGATAGAGAGAGGGAATGATAGAGAGGGATAATGATAGAGAGAGAGACAATGATAGAGAAAGAGAATGATAGAGAGAGAGAATGATAGTGAGAGAGAATGATAGTGAGAGAGAATGATAGAGAGAGAGAGAATGATAGAGAAAGCGAAAATGATGGAGAGAGAGAATGATGGAGAGAGAGAATGATAGAGAGCGAGAATGATAGAGAGAGAATGATACAGAGAGAGAATGATACAGAGAGAGAATGATAGAGAGAGAGAATGATAGAGAGAGAGAATGATAGAGAGAGAGAATGATAGAGAGAGAGAATGATAGAGAAAGAGAATGATAGAGAGAGAGAATGATAGAGAGAGGGAATGATAAAGAGAGAATGATAGAGAGAGATAATGATAGAGACAGAGAATGATAGAGAGAGAATGATAGAGAGAGAGAATGATAGAGAGAGAGAATGATAGAGAGAGAGAATGATAGAGAGAGAGAATGATAGAAAGAGAATGATAGAGAGAGAATGATAGAGAGAGAGAATGATAGAGAGAGGGAATGATAGAGAGAGTATGATAGAGAGAGATAATGATTGAGACCGAGAATGATAGAGAGAGAGAATGATAGAGACAGATAATGATAGAGCCAGAGAATGATAGAGAGAGTATGATAGAGAGAGAATGATAGAGAGAGAGAGAATGATAGAGAAAGAGAATGATAGAGAGAGAGAATGATAGTGAGAGAGAATGATAGTGAGAGAGAATGATAGAGAGAGAGAGAATGATAGAGAAAGCGAAAATGATGGAGAGAGAGAATGATGGAGAGAGAGAATGATAGAGAGAGAGAATGATAGAGAGAGAATGATACAGAGATAGAATGATACAGAGAGAGAATGATAGAGAGAGAGAATGATAGAGAGAGAGAATGATAGAGAAAGAGAATGATAGAGAGAGAGAATGATAGAGAGAGGGAATGATAAAGAGAGAATGATAGAGAGAGATAATGATAGAGACAGAGAATGATAGAGAGAGAATGATAGAGAGAGAGAATGATAGAGAGAGAGAGAATGATAGAGAGAGAGAATGATAGAGAGAGGGAATGATAGAGAGAGTATGATAGAGAGAGATAATGATAGAGACCGAGAATGATAGAGAGAGAGAATGATAGAGACAGATAATGATAGAGCCCGAGAATGATAGAGAGAGTATGATAGAGAGAGAGAATGATAGAAAGAGAATGATAGAAAGAGAGAATGATAGAGAGAGAGAATGATAGAGAAAGAGAATGATAGAGAGAGAGAATGATAGAGAAAGAGAATGATAGAGAGAGAGAATGATAGAGAAAGAGAATGATAGAGAGAGAGAATGATAGAGAGAATGATAGAGAGAGATAATGATACAGACAGAGAATGATAGAGAGATAATGATAGACAGAGAATAATAGAGAGAGAGAATGATAGAGAGAGAATGATAGAGAGAGAGAGAGAATGTTAAAGAGAATGATAGCGAGAGAATGATGGAGAGAGAGAATGATAGTGAGAGAGAATGATAGAGAGAGGGAATGATAGAGAGAGATAATGATAGAGACAGAGAATGATAGAGAGAACATTATAGAGAGAGAATGATAGAGAGAGATAATGGTAGACAGAGAATGATAGAGAGAGAGAATGATAGAGAGAGAATGATAGAGAGAGAGAATGATAGAGAGAGGGAATGATAGAGAGAGAGGGAGAATGATGGAGAGAGAGAATGATAGTGAGAGAATGATAGAGAGAGAGAATAATAGAGAGAGAGAATGATGGAGAGAGAGAATGATAGAGAGAGCAAATGATAGAGAGAGGGATTGATAGGGAGAGATAATGATAGAGACAGAGAATGATAGAAAGAGAGAATGATAGAGAGAACATGATAGAGAGAGGGAATGATAGAGAGAGATAATGATAGAGACAGAGAATGATAGAGAGAGAATGATAGAGAGAGGGAATGATAGAGAGAGAATGATAGAGAGAGATAATGATAGAGAGAGAGAATGATAGAGAGAGTATGATAGAGAGAGATAATGATAGAGACCGAGAATGATAGAGAGAGTGAATGATAGAGACAGATAATGATAGAGCCAGAGAATGATAGAGAGAGTATGATAGAGAGAGAATGATAGAGAGAGAATGATAGAGAGATAGAATGATAGAGAGAGGGAATGATAGAGAGGGATAATGATAGAGAGAGAGAGAATGATAGAGAAAGAGAATGATAGAGAGAGAGAATGATAGTGAGAGAGAATGATAGTGAGAGAGAATGATAGAGAGAGAGAGAATGATAGAGAAAGCGAAAATGATGGAGAGAGAGAATGATGGAGAGAGAGAATGATAGAGAGAGAGAATGATAGAGAGAGAATGATACAGAGAGAGAATGATACAGAGAGAGAATGATAGAGAGAGAGAATGATAGAGAGAGAGAATGATAGAGAGAGAGAATGATAGAGAAAGAGAATGATAGAGAGAGAGAATGATAGAGAGAGGGAATGATAAAGAGAGAATGATAGAGAGAGATAATGATAGAGACAGAGAATGATAGAGAGAGAATGATAGAGAGATAATGATAGACAGAGAATAATAGAGAGAGAGAATGATAGAGAGAGAGAGAGAATGTTAAAGAGAATGATAGCGAGAGAATGATGGAGAGAGAGAATGATAGTGAGAGAGAATGATAGAGAGAGGGAATGATAGAGAGAGATAATGATAGAGACAGAGAATGATAGAGAGAACATTATAGAGAGAGAATGATAGAGAGAGATAATGATAGACAGAGAACGATAGAGAGAGAGAATGATAGAGAGAGAATGATAGAGAGAGAGAATGATAGAGAGAGGGAATGATAGAGAGAGAGGGAGAATGATGGAGAGAGAGAATGATAGTGAGAGAATAATAGAGAGAGAGAATGATAGAGAGAGAGAATGATGGAGAGAGAGAATGATAGAGAGAGCGAATGATAGAGAGAGGGATTGATAGGGAGAGATAATGATAGAGACAGAGAATGATAGAAAGAGAGAATGATAGAGAGATCATGATAGAGAGAGGGAATGATAGAGAGAGATAATGATAGAGACAGAGCAGAGCATGATAGAGAGAGAATGATAGAGAGAGAGAATGATAGAGAGAGAATGATACAGAGAGAGAATGATACAGAGAGAGAATGATACAGAGAGAGAATGATAGAGAGAGAGAATGATAGAGAGAGAGAATGATAGAGAGAGAGAATGATAGAGAGAGAGAATGATAGAGAGAGAGAATGATAGAGAAAGAGAATGATAGAGAGAGAGAATGATAAAGAGAGGGAATGATAAAGAGAGAATGATAGAGAGAGATAATGATAGAGACAGAGAATGATAGAGAGAGAATGATAGAGAGAGAGAATGATAGAGAGAGAGAATGATAGAGAGAGAGAATGATAGAAAGAGAATGATAGAGAGACAGAATGATAGAGAGAGAATGATACAGAGATAGAATGATACAGAGAGAGAATGATAGAGAGAGAGAATGATAGAGAGAGAGAATGATAGAGAGAGAGAATGATAGAGAAAGAGAATGATAGAGAGAGAGAATGATAGAGAGAGGGAATGATAAAGAGAGAATGATAGAGAGAGATAATGATAGAGACAGAGAATGATAGAGAGAGAATGATAGAGAGAGAGAATGATAGAGAGAGAGAATGATAGAGAGAGAGAATGATAGAGAGAGGGAATGATAGAGAGAGTATGATAGAGAGAGATAATGATAGAGACCGAGAATGATAGAGAGAGAGAATGATAGAGACAGATAATGATAGAGCCCGAGAATGATAGAGAGAGTATGATAGAGAGAGAGAATGATAGAAAGAGAATGATAGAAAGAGAGAATGATAGAGAGAGAGAATGATAGAGAAAGAGAATGATAGAGAGAGAGAATGATAGAGAAAGAGAATGATAGAGAGAGAGAATGATAGAGAAAGAGAATGATAGAGAGAGAGAATGATAGAGAGAATGATAGAGAGAGATAATGATACAGACAGAGAATGATAGAGAGATAATGATAGACAGAGAATAATAGAGAGAGAGAATGATAGAGAGAGAATGATAGAGAGAGAGAGAGAATGTTAAAGAGAATGATAGCGAGAGAATGATGGAGAGAGAGAATGATAGTGAGAGAGAATGATAGAGAGAGGGAATGATAGAGAGAGATAATGATAGAGACAGAGAATGATAGAGAGAACATTATAGAGAGAGAATGATAGAGAGAGATAATGGTAGACAGAGAATGATAGAGAGAGAGAATGATAGAGAGAGAATGATAGAGAGAGAGAATGATAGAGAGAGGGAATGATAGAGAGAGAGGGAGAATGATGGAGAGAGAGAATGATAGTGAGAGAATGATAGAGAGAGAGAATAATAGAGAGAGAGAATGATGGAGAGAGAGAATGATAGAGAGAGCAAATGATAGAGAGAGGGATTGATAGGGAGAGATAATGATAGAGACAGAGAATGATAGAAAGAGAGAATGATAGAGAGAACATGATAGAGAGAGGGAATGATAGAGAGAGATAATGATAGAGACAGAGAATGATAGAGAGAGAATGATAGAGAGAGGGAATGATAGAGAGAGAATGATAGAGAGAGATAATGATAGAGAGAGAGAATGATAGAGAGAGTATGATAGAGAGAGATAATGATAGAGACCGAGAATGATAGAGAGAGTGAATGATAGAGACAGATAATGATAGAGCCAGAGAATGATAGAGAGAGTATGATAGAGAGAGAATGATAGAGAGAGAATGATAGAGAGATAGAATGATAGAGAGAGGGAATGATAGAGAGGGATAATGATAGAGAGAGAGAGAATGATAGAGAAAGAGAATGATAGAGAGAGAGAATGATAGTGAGAGAGAATGATAGTGAGAGAGAATGATAGAGAGAGAGAGAATGATAGAGAAAGCGAAAATGATGGAGAGAGAGAATGATGGAGAGAGAGAATGATAGAGAGAGAGAATGATAGAGAGAGAATGATACAGAGAGAGAATGATACAGAGAGAGAATGATAGAGAGAGAGAATGATAGAGAGAGAGAATGATAGAGAGAGAGAATGATAGAGAAAGAGAATGATAGAGAGAGAGAATGATAGAGAGAGGGAATGATAAAGAGAGAATGATAGAGAGAGATAATGATAGAGACAGAGAATGATAGAGAGAGAATGATAGAGAGATAATGATAGACAGAGAATAATAGAGAGAGAGAATGATAGAGAGAGAGAGAGAATGTTAAAGAGAATGATAGCGAGAGAATGATGGAGAGAGAGAATGATAGTGAGAGAGAATGATAGAGAGAGGGAATGATAGAGAGAGATAATGATAGAGACAGAGAATGATAGAGAGAACATTATAGAGAGAGAATGATAGAGAGAGATAATGATAGACAGAGAACGATAGAGAGAGAGAATGATAGAGAGAGAATGATAGAGAGAGAGAATGATAGAGAGAGGGAATGATAGAGAGAGAGGGAGAATGATGGAGAGAGAGAATGATAGTGAGAGAATAATAGAGAGAGAGAATGATAGAGAGAGAGAATGATGGAGAGAGAGAATGATAGAGAGAGCGAATGATAGAGAGAGGGATTGATAGGGAGAGATAATGATAGAGACAGAGAATGATAGAAAGAGAGAATGATAGAGAGATCATGATAGAGAGAGGGAATGATAGAGAGAGATAATGATAGAGACAGAGCAGAGCATGATAGAGAGAGAATGATAGAGAGAGAGAATGATAGAGAGAGAATGATACAGAGAGAGAATGATACAGAGAGAGAATGATACAGAGAGAGAATGATAGAGAGAGAGAATGATAGAGAGAGAGAATGATAGAGAGAGAGAATGATAGAGAGAGAGAATGATAGAGAGAGAGAATGATAGAGAAAGAGAATGATAGAGAGAGAGAATGATAAAGAGAGGGAATGATAAAGAGAGAATGATAGAGAGAGATAATGATAGAGACAGAGAATGATAGAGAGAGAATGATAGAGAGAGAGAATGATAGAGAGAGAGAATGATAGAGAGAGAGAATGATAGAAAGAGAATGATAGAGAGACAGAATGATAGAGAGAGAATGATACAGAGATAGAATGATACAGAGAGAGAATGATAGAGAGAGAGAATGATAGAGAGAGAGAATGATAGAGAGAGAGAATGATAGAGAAAGAGAATGATAGAGAGAGAGAATGATAGAGAGAGGGAATGATAAAGAGAGAATGATAGAGAGAGATAATGATAGAGACAGAGAATGATAGAGAGAGAATGATAGAGAGAGAGAATGATAGAGAGAGAGAATGATAGAGAGAGAGAATGATAGAGAGAGGGAATGATAGAGAGAGTATGATAGAGAGAGATAATGATAGAGACCGAGAATGATAGAGAGAGAGAATGATAGAGACAGATAATGATAGAGCCCGAGAATGATAGAGAGAGTATGATAGAGAGAGAGAATGATAGAAAGAGAATGATAGAAAGAGAGAATGATAGAGAGAGAGAATGATAGAGAAAGAGAATGATAGAGAGAGAGAATGATAGAGAAAGAGAATGATAGAGAGAGAGAATGATAGAGAAAGAGAATGATAGAGAGAGAGAATGATAGAGAGAATGATAGAGAGAGATAATGATACAGACAGAGAATGATAGAGAGATAATGATAGACAGAGAATAATAGAGAGAGAGAATGATAGAGAGAGAATGATAGAGAGAGAGAGAGAATGTTAAAGAGAATGATAGCGAGAGAATGATGGAGAGAGAGAATGATAGTGAGAGAGAATGATAGAGAGAGGGAATGATAGAGAGAGATAATGATAGAGACAGAGAATGATAGAGAGAACATTATAGAGAGAGAATGATAGAGAGAGATAATGGTAGACAGAGAATGATAGAGAGAGAGAATGATAGAGAGAGAATGATAGAGAGAGAGAATGATAGAGAGAGGGAATGATAGAGAGAGAGGGAGAATGATGGAGAGAGAGAATGATAGTGAGAGAATGATAGAGAGAGAGAATAATAGAGAGAGAGAATGATGGAGAGAGAGAATGATAGAGAGAGCAAATGATAGAGAGAGGGATTGATAGGGAGAGATAATGATAGAGACAGAGAATGATAGAAAGAGAGAATGATAGAGAGAACATGATAGAGAGAGGGAATGATAGAGAGAGATAATGATAGAGAAAGAGAATGATAGAGAGAGAGAATGATAGTGAGAGAGAATGATAGTGAGAGAGAATGATAGAGAGAGAGAGAATGATAGAGAAAGCGAAAATGATGGAGAGAGAGAATGATGGAGAGAGAGAATGATAGAGAGAGAGAATGATAGAGAGAGAATGATACAGAGATAGAATGATACAGAGAGAGAATGATAGAGAGAGAGAATGATAGAGAGAGAGAATGATAGAGAGAGAGAATGATAGAGAAAGAGAATGATAGAGAGAGAGAATGATAGAGAGAGGGAATGATAAAGAGAGAATGATAGAGAGAGATAATGATAGAGACAGAGAATGATAGAGAGAGAATGATAGAGAGAGAGAATGATAGAGAGAGAGAATGATAGAGAGAGAGAATGATAGAGAGAGGGAATGATAGAGAGAGTATGATAGAGAGAGATAATGATAGAGACCGAGAATGATAGAGAGAGAGAATGATAGAGACAGATAATGATAGAGCCCGAGAATGATAGAGAGAGTATGATAGAGAGAGAGAATGATAGAAAGAGAATGATAGAAAGAGAGAATGATAGAGAGAGAGAATGATAGAGAAAGAGAATGATAGAGAGAGAGAATGATAGAGAAAGAGAATGATAGAGAGAGAGAATGATAGAGAAAGAGAATGATAGAGAGAGAGAATGATAGAGAGAATGATAGAGAGAGATAATGATACAGACAGAGAATGATAGAGAGATAATGATAGACAGAGAATAATAGAGAGAGAGAATGATAGAGAGAGAATGATAGAGAGAGAGAGAGAATGTTAAAGAGAATGATAGCGAGAGAATGATGGAGAGAGAGAATGATAGTGAGAGAGAATGATAGAGAGAGGGAATGATAGAGAGAGATAATGATAGAGACAGAGAATGATAGAGAGAACATTATAGAGAGAGAATGATAGAGAGAGATAATGGTAGACAGAGAATGATAGAGAGAGAGAATGATAGAGAGAGAATGATAGAGAGAGAGAATGATAGAGAGAGGGAATGATAGAGAGAGAGGGAGAATGATGGAGAGAGAGAATGATAGTGAGAGAATGATAGAGAGAGAGAATAATAGAGAGAGAGAATGATGGAGAGAGAGAATGATAGAGAGAGCAAATGATAGAGAGAGGGATTGATAGGGAGAGATAATGATAGAGACAGAGAATGATAGAAAGAGAGAATGATAGAGAGAACATGATAGAGAGAGGGAATGATAGAGAGAGATAATGATAGAGACAGAGAATGATAGAGAGAGAATGATAGAGAGAGGGAATGATAGAGAGAGAATGATAGAGAGAGATAATGATAGAGAGAGAGAATGATAGAGAGAGTATGATAGAGAGAGATAATGATAGAGACCGAGAATGATAGAGAGAGTGAATGATAGAGACAGATAATGATAGAGCCAGAGAATGATAGAGAGAGTATGATAGAGAGAGAATGATAGAGAGAGAATGATAGAGAGATAGAATGATAGAGAGAGGGAATGATAGAGAGGGATAATGATAGAGAGAGAGAGAATGATAGAGAAAGAGAATGATAGAGAGAGAGAATGATAGTGAGAGAGAATGATAGTGAGAGAGAATGATAGAGAGAGAGAGAATGATAGAGAAAGCGAAAATGATGGAGAGAGAGAATGATGGAGAGAGAGAATGATAGAGAGAGAGAATGATAGAGAGAGAATGATACAGAGAGAGAATGATACAGAGAGAGAATGATAGAGAGAGAGAATGATAGAGAGAGAGAATGATAGAGAGAGAGAATGATAGAGAAAGAGAATGATAGAGAGAGAGAATGATAGAGAGAGGGAATGATAAAGAGAGAATGATAGAGAGAGATAATGATAGAGACAGAGAATGATAGAGAGAGAATGATAGAGAGATAATGATAGACAGAGAATAATAGAGAGAGAGAATGATAGAGAGAGAGAGAGAATGTTAAAGAGAATGATAGCGAGAGAATGATGGAGAGAGAGAATGATAGTGAGAGAGAATGATAGAGAGAGGGAATGATAGAGAGAGATAATGATAGAGACAGAGAATGATAGAGAGAACATTATAGAGAGAGAATGATAGAGAGAGATAATGATAGACAGAGAATGATAGAGAGAGAGAATGATAGAGAGAGAATGATAGAGAGAGAGAATGATAGAGAGAGGGAATGATAGAGAGAGAGGGAGAATGATGGAGAGAGAGAATGATAGTGAGAGAATGATAGAGAGAGAGAATGATAGAGAGAGAGAATGATGGAGAGAGAGAATGATAGAGAGAGCGAATGATAGAGAGAGGGATTGATAGGGAGAGATAATGATAGAGACAGAGAATGATAGAAAGAGAGAATGATAGAGAGATCATGATAGAGAGAGGGAATGATAGAGAGAGATAATGATAGAGACAGAGCAGAGCATGATAGAGAGAGAATGATGGAGAGAGAGAATGATAGAGAGAGAATGATACAGAGAGAGAATGATACAGAGAGAGAATGATACAGAGAGAGAATGATAGAGAGAGAGAATGATAGAGAGAGAGAATGATAGAGAGAGAGAATGATAGAGAGAGAGAATGATAGAGAGAGAGAATGATAGAGAAAGAGAATGATAGAGAGAGAGAATGATAAAGAGAGGGAATGATAAAGAGAGAATGATAGAGAGAGATAATGATAGAGACAGAGAATGATAGAGAGAGAATGATAGAGAGAGAGAATGATAGAGAGAGAGAATGATAGAGAGAGAGAATGATAGAAAGAGAATGATAGAGAGACAGAATGATAGAGAAAGAGAATGATAGAGAGAGAGAATGATAGAGAGAGGGAATGATAGAGAGAGAATGATAGAGAGAGATAATGATAGAGACAGAGAATGATAGAGAGAGAATGATAGAGAGAGAGAATGATAGAGAGAGGGAATGATAGAGAGAGAATGATAGAGAGAGATAATGATAGAGAGAGAGAATGATAGAGAGAGTATGATAGAGAGAGATAATGATAGAGACCGAGAATGATAGAGAGAGTGAATGATAGAGACAGATAATGATAGAGCCAGAGAATGATAGAGAGAGTATGATAGAGAGAGAGAATGATAGAAAGAGAATGATAGAAAGAGAGAATGATAGAGAGAGAGAGAATGATACAGAAAGAGAATGATAGAGAGAGAGAATGATAGAGAAAGAGAATGATAGAGAGAGAGAATGATAGAGAGAGGGAATGATAGAGAGAGAATGATAGAGAGAGATAATGATAGAGACAGAGAATGATAGAGAGAGAATGATAGAGAGAGAGAATGATAGAGAGAGAGAATGATAGAGAGAGAGAATGATAGAGAGAGAGAATGATAGAAAGAGAATGATAGAGAGACAGAATGATAGAGAAAGAGAATGATAGAGAGAGAGAATGATAGAGAGAGGGAATGATAGAGAGAGAATGATAGAGAGAGATAATGATAGAGACAGAGAATGATAGAGAGAGAATGATAGAGAGAGAGAATGATAGAGAGAGGGAATGATAGAGAGAGTATGATAGAGAGAGATAATGATAGAGACCGAGAATGATAGAGAGAGAGAATGATAGAGACAGATAATGATAGAGCCAGAGAATGATAGAGAGAGTATGATAGAGAGAGAATGATAGAGAGAGAATGATAGAGAGATAGAATGATAGAGAGAGGGAATGATAGAGAGGGATAATGATAGAGAGAGAGAGAATGATAGAGAAAGAGAATGATAGAGAGAGAGAATGATAGTGAGAGAGAATGATAGTGAGAGAGAATGATAGAGAGAGAGAGAATGATAGAGAAAGCGAAAATGATGGAGAGAGAGAATGATGGAGAGAGAGAATGATAGAGAGAGAGAATGATAGAGAGAGAATGATACAGAGAGAGAATGATACAGAGAGAGAATGATAGAGAGAGAGAATGATAGAGAGAGAGAATGATAGAGAGAGAGAATGATAGAGAAAGAGAATGATAGAGAGAGAGAATGATAGAGAGAGGGAATGATAAAGAGAGAATGATAGAGAGAGATAATGATAGAGACAGAGAATGATAGAGAGAGAATGATAGAGAGATAATGATAGACATAGAATAATAGAGAGAGAGAATGATAGAGAGAGAGAGAGAATGTTAAAGAGAATGATAGCGAGAGAATGATGGAGAGAGAGAATGATAGTGAGAGAGAATGATAGAGAGAGCGAATGATAGAGAGAGATAATGATAGAGACAGAGAATGATAGAGAGAACATTATAGAGAGAGAATGATAGAGAGAGATAATGATAGACAGAGAATGATAGAGAGAGAGAATGATAGAGAGAGAATGATAGAGAGAGAGAATGATAGAGAGAGGGAATGATAGAGAGAGAGGGAGAATGATGGAGAGAGAGAATGATAGTGAGAGAATGATAGAGAGAGAGAATGATAGAGAGAGAGAATGATGGAGAGAGAGAATGATAGAGAGAGCGAATGATAGAGAGAGGGATTGATAGGGAGAGATAATGATAGAGACAGAGAATGATAGAAAGAGAGAATGATAGAGAGATCATGATAGAGAGAGGGAATGATAGAGAGAGATAATGATAGAGACAGAGCAGAGAATGATAGAGAGAGAATGATAGAGAGAGAATGATAGAGAGAGAATGATAGAGAGAGAATGATAGAGAGAGAATGATAGAGAGAGAGAATGATAGAGAGAGGGAATGATAGAGAGGGATAATGATAGAGAGAGAGACAATGATAGAGAAAGAGAATGATAGAGAGAGAGAATGATAGTGAGAGAGAATGATAGTGAGAGAGAATGATAGAGAGAGAGAGAATGATAGAGAAAGCGAAAATGATGGAGAGAGAGAATGATGGAGAGAGAGAATGATAGAGAGCGAGAATGATAGAGAGAGAATGATACAGAGAGAGAATGATACAGAGAGAGAATGATAGAGAGAGAGAATGATAGAGAGAGAGAATGATAGAGAGAGAGAATGATAGAGAGAGAGAATGATAGAGAAAGAGAATGATAGAGAGAGAGAATGATAGAGAGAGGGAATGATAAAGAGAGAATGATAGAGAGAGATAATGATAGAGACAGAGAATGATAGAGAGAGAATGATAGAGAGAGAGAATGATAGAGAGAGAGAATGATAGAGAGAGAGAATGATAGAGAGAGAGAATGATAGAAAGAGAATGATAGAGAGAGAATGATAGAGAGAGAGAATGATAGAGAGAGGGAATGATAGAGAGAGTATGATAGAGAGAGATAATGATTGAGACCGAGAATGATAGAGAGAGAGAATGATAGAGACAGATAATGATAGAGCCAGAGAATGATAGAGAGAGTATGATAGAGAGAGAATGATAGAGAGAGAGAGAATGATAGAGAAAGAGAATGATAGAGAGAGAGAATGATAGTGAGAGAGAATGATAGTGAGAGAGAATGATAGAGAGAGAGAGAATGATAGAGAAAGCGAAAATGATGGAGAGAGAGAATGATGGAGAGAGAGAATGATAGAGAGAGAGAATGATAGAGAGAGAATGATACAGAGATAGAATGATACAGAGAGAGAATGATAGAGAGAGAGAATGATAGAGAGAGAGAATGATAGAGAAAGAGAATGATAGAGAGAGAGAATGATATAGAGAGGGAATGATAAAGAGAGAATGATAGAGAGAGATAATGATAGAGACAGAGAATGATAGAGAGAGAATGATAGAGAGAGAGAATGATAGAGAGAGAGAGAATGATAGAGAGAGAGAATGATAGAGAGAGGGAATGATAGAGAGAGTATGATAGAGAGAGATAATGATAGAGACCGAGAATGATAGAGAGAGAGAATGATAGAGACAGATAATGATAGAGCCCGAGAATGATAGAGAGAGTATGATAGAGAGAGAGAATGATAGAAAGAGAATGATAGAAAGAGAGAATGATAGAGAGAGAGAATGATAGAGAAAGAGAATGATAGAGAGAGAGAATGATAGAGAAAGAGAATGATAGAGAGAGAGAATGATAGAGAAAGAGAATGATAGAGAGAGAGAATGATAGAGAGAATGATAGAGAGAGATAATGATACAGACAGAGAATGATAGAGAGATAATGATAGACAGAGAATAATAGAGAGAGAGAATGATAGAGAGAGAATGATAGAGAGAGAGAGAGAATGTTAAAGAGAATGATAGCGAGAGAATGATGGAGAGAGAGAATGATAGTGAGAGAGAATGATAGAGAGAGGGAATGATAGAGAGAGATAATGATAGAGACAGAGAATGATAGAGAGAACATTATAGAGAGAGAATGATAGAGAGAGATAATGGTAGACAGAGAATGATAGAGAGAGAGAATGATAGAGAGAGAATGATAGAGAGAGAGAATGATAGAGAGAGGGAATGATAGAGAGAGAGGGAGAATGATGGAGAGAGAGAATGATAGTGAGAGAATGATAGAGAGAGAGAATAATAGAGAGAGAGAATGATGGAGAGAGAGAATGATAGAGAGAGCAAATGATAGAGAGAGGGATTGATAGGGAGAGATAATGATAGAGACAGAGAATGATAGAAAGAGAGAATGATAGAGAGAACATGATAGAGAGAGGGAATGATAGAGAGAGATAATGATAGAGACAGAGAATGATAGAGAGAGAATGATAGAGAGAGGGAATGATAGAGAGAGAATGATAGAGAGAGATAATGATAGAGAGAGAGAATGATAGAGAGAGTATGATAGAGAGAGATAATGATAGAGACCGAGAATGATAGAGAGAGTGAATGATAGAGACAGATAATGATAGAGCCAGAGAATGATAGAGAGAGTATGATAGAGAGAGAATGATAGAGAGAGAATGATAGAGAGATAGAATGATAGAGAGAGGGAATGATAGAGAGGGATAATGATAGAGAGAGAGAGAATGATAGAGAAAGAGAATGATAGAGAGAGAGAATGATAGTGAGAGAGAATGATAGTGAGAGAGAATGATAGAGAGAGAGAGAATGATAGAGAAAGCGAAAATGATGGAGAGAGAGAATGATGGAGAGAGAGAATGATAGAGAGAGAGAATGATAGAGAGAGAATGATACAGAGAGAGAATGATACAGAGAGAGAATGATAGAGAGAGAGAATGATAGAGAGAGAGAATGATAGAGAGAGAGAATGATAGAGAAAGAGAATGATAGAGAGAGAGAATGATAGAGAGAGGGAATGATAAAGAGAGAATGATAGAGAGAGATAATGATAGAGACAGAGAATGATAGAGAGAGAATGATAGAGAGATAATGATAGACAGAGAATAATAGAGAGAGAGAATGATAGAGAGAGAGAGAGAATGTTAAAGAGAATGATAGCGAGAGAATGATGGAGAGAGAGAATGATAGTGAGAGAGAATGATAGAGAGAGGGAATGATAGAGAGAGATAATGATAGAGACAGAGAATGATAGAGAGAACATTATAGAGAGAGAATGATAGAGAGAGATAATGATAGACAGAGAACGATAGAGAGAGAGAATGATAGAGAGAGAATGATAGAGAGAGAGAATGATAGAGAGAGGGAATGATAGAGAGAGAGGGAGAATGATGGAGAGAGAGAATGATAGTGAGAGAATAATAGAGAGAGAGAATGATAGAGAGAGAGAATGATGGAGAGAGAGAATGATAGAGAGAGCGAATGATAGAGAGAGGGATTGATAGGGAGAGATAATGATAGAGACAGAGAATGATAGAAAGAGAGAATGATAGAGAGATCATGATAGAGAGAGGGAATGATAGAGAGAGATAATGATAGAGACAGAGCAGAGCATGATAGAGAGAGAATGATAGAGAGAGAGAATGATAGAGAGAGAATGATACAGAGAGAGAATGATACAGAGAGAGAATGATACAGAGAGAGAATGATAGAGAGAGAGAATGATAGAGAGAGAGAATGATAGAGAGAGAGAATGATAGAGAGAGAGAATGATAGAGAGAGAGAATGATAGAGAAAGAGAATGATAGAGAGAGAGAATGATAAAGAGAGGGAATGATAAAGAGAGAATGATAGAGAGAGATAATGATAGAGACAGAGAATGATAGAGAGAGAATGATAGAGAGAGAGAATGATAGAGAGAGAGAATGATAGAGAGAGAGAATGATAGAAAGAGAATGATAGAGAGACAGAATGATAGAGAGAGAATGATACAGAGATAGAATGATACAGAGAGAGAATGATAGAGAGAGAGAATGATAGAGAGAGAGAATGATAGAGAGAGAGAATGATAGAGAAAGAGAATGATAGAGAGAGAGAATGATAGAGAGAGGGAATGATAAAGAGAGAATGATAGAGAGAGATAATGATAGAGACAGAGAATGATAGAGAGAGAATGATAGAGAGAGAGAATGATAGAGAGAGAGAATGATAGAGAGAGAGAATGATAGAGAGAGGGAATGATAGAGAGAGTATGATAGAGAGAGATAATGATAGAGACCGAGAATGATAGAGAGAGAGAATGATAGAGACAGATAATGATAGAGCCCGAGAATGATAGAGAGAGTATGATAGAGAGAGAGAATGATAGAAAGAGAATGATAGAAAGAGAGAATGATAGAGAGAGAGAATGATAGAGAAAGAGAATGATAGAGAGAGAGAATGATAGAGAAAGAGAATGATAGAGAGAGAGAATGATAGAGAAAGAGAATGATAGAGAGAGAGAATGATAGAGAGAATGATAGAGAGAGATAATGATACAGACAGAGAATGATAGAGAGATAATGATAGACAGAGAATAATAGAGAGAGAGAATGATAGAGAGAGAATGATAGAGAGAGAGAGAGAATGTTAAAGAGAATGATAGCGAGAGAATGATGGAGAGAGAGAATGATAGTGAGAGAGAATGATAGAGAGAGGGAATGATAGAGAGAGATAATGATAGAGACAGAGAATGATAGAGAGAACATTATAGAGAGAGAATGATAGAGAGAGATAATGGTAGACAGAGAATGATAGAGAGAGAGAATGATAGAGAGAGAATGATAGAGAGAGAGAATGATAGAGAGAGGGAATGATAGAGAGAGAGGGAGAATGATGGAGAGAGAGAATGATAGTGAGAGAATGATAGAGAGAGAGAATAATAGAGAGAGAGAATGATGGAGAGAGAGAATGATAGAGAGAGCAAATGATAGAGAGAGGGATTGATAGGGAGAGATAATGATAGAGACAGAGAATGATAGAAAGAGAGAATGATAGAGAGAACATGATAGAGAGAGGGAATGATAGAGAGAGATAATGATAGAGACAGAGAATGATAGAGAGAGAATGATAGAGAGAGGGAATGATAGAGAGAGAATGATAGAGAGAGATAATGATAGAGAGAGAGAATGATAGAGAGAGTATGATAGAGAGAGATAATGATAGAGACCGAGAATGATAGAGAGAGTGAATGATAGAGACAGATAATGATAGAGCCAGAGAATGATAGAGAGAGTATGATAGAGAGAGAATGATAGAGAGAGAATGATAGAGAGATAGAATGATAGAGAGAGGGAATGATAGAGAGGGATAATGATAGAGAGAGAGAGAATGATAGAGAAAGAGAATGATAGAGAGAGAGAATGATAGTGAGAGAGAATGATAGTGAGAGAGAATGATAGAGAGAGAGAGAATGATAGAGAAAGCGAAAATGATGGAGAGAGAGAATGATGGAGAGAGAGAATGATAGAGAGAGAGAATGATAGAGAGAGAATGATACAGAGAGAGAATGATACAGAGAGAGAATGATAGAGAGAGAGAATGATAGAGAGAGAGAATGATAGAGAGAGAGAATGATAGAGAAAGAGAATGATAGAGAGAGAGAATGATAGAGAGAGGGAATGATAAAGAGAGAATGATAGAGAGAGATAATGATAGAGACAGAGAATGATAGAGAGAGAATGATAGAGAGATAATGATAGACAGAGAATAATAGAGAGAGAGAATGATAGAGAGAGAGAGAGAATGTTAAAGAGAATGATAGCGAGAGAATGATGGAGAGAGAGAATGATAGTGAGAGAGAATGATAGAGAGAGGGAATGATAGAGAGAGATAATGATAGAGACAGAGAATGATAGAGAGAACATTATAGAGAGAGAATGATAGAGAGAGATAATGATAGACAGAGAATGATAGAGAGAGAGAATGATAGAGAGAGAATGATAGAGAGAGAGAATGATAGAGAGAGGGAATGATAGAGAGAGAGGGAGAATGATGGAGAGAGAGAATGATAGTGAGAGAATGATAGAGAGAGAGAATGATAGATAGAGAGAATGATGGAGAGAGAGAATGATAGAGAGAGCGAATGATAGAGAGAGGGATTGATAGGGAGAGATAATGATAGAGACAGAGAATGATAGAAAGAGAGAATGATAGAGAGATCATGATAGAGAGAGGGAATGATAGAGAGAGATAATGATAGAGACAGAGCAGAGCATGATAGAGAGAGAATGATGGAGAGAGAGAATGATAGAGAGAGAATGATACAGAGAGAGAATGATACAGAGAGAGAATGATACAGAGAGAGAATGATAGAGAGAGAGAATGATAGAGAGAGAGAATGATAGAGAGAGAGAATGATAGAGAGAGAGAATGATAGAGAGAGAGAATGATAGAGAAAGAGAATGATAGAGAGAGAGAATGATAAAGAGAGGGAATGATAAAGAGAGAATGATAGAGAGAGATAATGATAGAGACAGAGAATGATAGAGAGAGAATGATAGAGAGAGAGAATGATAGAGAGAGAGAATGATAGAGAGAGAGAATGATAGAAAGAGAATGATAGAGAGACAGAATGATAGAGAAAGAGAATGATAGAGAGAGAGAATGATAGAGAGAGGGAATGATAGAGAGAGAATGATAGAGAGAGATAATGATAGAGACAGAGAATGATAGAGAGAGAATGATAGAGAGAGAGAATGATAGAGAGAGGGAATGATAGAGAGAGAATGATAGAGAGAGATAATGATAGAGAGAGAGAATGATAGAGAGAGTATGATAGAGAGAGATAATGATAGAGACCGAGAATGATAGAGAGAGTGAATGATAGAGACAGATAATGATAGAGCCAGAGAATGATAGAGAGAGTATGATAGAGAGAGAGAATGATAGAAAGAGAATGATAGAAAGAGAGAATGATAGAGAGAGAGAGAATGATACAGAAAGAGAATGATAGAGAGAGAGAATGATAGAGAAAGAGAATGATAGAGAGAGAGAATGATAGAGAGAGGGAATGATAGAGAGAGAATGATAGAGAGAGATAATGATAGAGACAGAGAATGATAGAGAGAGAATGATAGAGAGAGAGAATGATAGAGAGAGAGAATGATAGAGAGAGAGAATGATAGAGAGAGAGAATGATAGAAAGAGAATGATAGAGAGACAGAATGATAGAGAAAGAGAATGATAGAGAGAGAGAATGATAGAGAGAGGGAATGATAGAGAGAGAATGATAGAGAGAGATAATGATAGAGACAGAGAATGATAGAGAGAGAATGATAGAGAGAGAGAATGATAGAGAGAGGGAATGATAGAGAGAGTATGATAGAGAGAGATAATGATAGAGACCGAGAATGATAGAGAGAGAGAATGATAGAGACAGATAATGATAGAGCCAGAGAATGATAGAGAGAGTATGATAGAGAGAGAATGATAGAGAGAGAATGATAGAGAGATAGAATGATAGAGAGAGGGAATGATAGAGAGGGATAATGATAGAGAGAGAGAGAATGATAGAGAAAGAGAATGATAGAGAGAGAGAATGATAGTGAGAGAGAATGATAGTGAGAGAGAATGATAGAGAGAGAGAGAATGATAGAGAAAGCGAAAATGATGGAGAGAGAGAATGATGGAGAGAGAGAATGATAGAGAGAGAGAATGATAGAGAGAGAATGATACAGAGAGAGAATGATACAGAGAGAGAATGATAGAGAGAGAGAATGATAGAGAGAGAGAATGATAGAGAGAGAGAATGATAGAGAAAGAGAATGATAGAGAGAGAGAATGATAGAGAGAGGGAATGATAAAGAGAGAATGATAGAGAGAGATAATGATAGAGACAGAGAATGATAGAGAGAGAATGATAGAGAGATAATGATAGACATAGAATAATAGAGAGAGAGAATGATAGAGAGAGAGAGAGAATGTTAAAGAGAATGATAGCGAGAGAATGATGGAGAGAGAGAATGATAGTGAGAGAGAATGATAGAGAGAGCGAATGATAGAGAGAGATAATGATAGAGACAGAGAATGATAGAGAGAACATTATAGAGAGAGAATGATAGAGAGAGATAATGATAGACAGAGAATGATAGAGAGAGAGAATGATAGAGAGAGAATGATAGAGAGAGAGAATGATAGAGAGAGGGAATGATAGAGAGAGAGGGAGAATGATGGAGAGAGAGAATGATAGTGAGAGAATGATAGAGAGAGAGAATGATAGAGAGAGAGAATGATGGAGAGAGAGAATGATAGAGAGAGCGAATGATAGAGAGAGGGATTGATAGGGAGAGATAATGATAGAGACAGAGAATGATAGAAAGAGAGAATGATAGAGAGATCATGATAGAGAGAGGGAATGATAGAGAGAGATAATGATAGAGACAGAGCAGAGAATGATAGAGAGAGAATGATAGAGAGAGAATGATAGAGAGAGAATGATAGAGAGAGAATGATAGAGAGAGAATGATAGAGAGAGAGAATGATAGAGAGAGGGAATGATAGAGAGGGATAATGATAGAGAGAGAGACAATGATAGAGAAAGAGAATGATAGAGAGAGAGAATGATAGTGAGAGAGAATGATAGTGAGAGAGAATGATAGAGAGAGAGAGAATGATAGAGAAAGCGAAAATGATGGAGAGAGAGAATGATGGAGAGAGAGAATGATAGAGAGCGAGAATGATAGAGAGAGAATGATACAGAGAGAGAATGATACAGAGAGAGAATGATACAGAGAGAGAATGATAGAGAGAGAGAATGATAGAGAGAGAGAATGATAGAGAGAGAGAATGATAGAGAAAGAGAATGATAGAGAGAGAGAATGATAGAGAGAGGGAATGATAAAGAGAGAATGATAGATAGAGATAATGATAGAGACAGAGAATGATAGAGAGAGAATGATAGAGAGAGAGAATGATAGAGAGAGAGAATGATAGAGAGAGAGAATGATAGAGAGAGAGAATGATAGAAAGAGAATGATAGAGAGAGAATGATAGAGAGAGAGAATGATAGAGAGAGGGAATGATAGAGAGAGTATGATAGAGAGAGATAATGATTGAGACCGAGAATGATAGAGAGAGAGAATGATAGAGACAGATAATGATAGAGCCAGAGAATGATAGAGAGAGTATGATAGCGAGAGAATGATAGAGAGAGAGAGAATGATAGAGAAAGAGAATGATAGAGAGAGAGAATGATAGTGAGAGAGAATGATAGTGAGAGAGAATGATAGAGAGAGAGAGAATGATAGAGAAAGCGAAAATGATGGAGAGAGAGAATGATGGAGAGAGAGAATGATAGAGAGAGAGAATGATAGAGAGAGAATGATACAGAGATAGAATGATACAGAGAGAGAATGATAGAGAGAGAGAATGATAGAGAGAGAGAATGATAGAGAAAGAGAATGATAGAGAGAGAGAATGATAGAGAGAGGGAATGATAAAGAGAGAATGATAGAGAGAGATAATGATAGAGACAGAGAATGATAGAGAGAGAATGATAGAGAGAGAGAATGATAGAGAGAGAGAGAATGATAGAGAGAGAGAATGATAGAGAGAGGGAATGATAGAGAGAGTATGATAGAGAGAGATAATGATAGAGACCGAGAATGATAGAGAGAGAGAATGATAGAGACAGATAATGATAGAGCCCGAGAATGATAGAGAGAGTATGATAGAGAGAGAGAATGATAGAAAGAGAATGATAGAAAGAGAGAATGATAGAGAGAGAGAATGATAGAGAAAGAGAATGATAGAGAGAGAGAATGATAGAGAAAGAGAATGATAGAGAGAGAGAATGATAGAGAAAGAGAATGATAGAGAGAGAGAATGATAGAGAGAATGATAGAGAGAGATAATGATACAGACAGAGAATGATAGAGAGATAATGATAGACAGAGAATAATAGAGAGAGAGAATGATAGAGAGAGAATGATAGAGAGAGAGAGAGAATGTTAAAGAGAATGATAGCGAGAGAATGATGGAGAGAGAGAATGATAGTGAGAGAGAATGATAGAGAGAGGGAATGATAGAGAGAGATAATGATAGAGACAGAGAATGATAGAGAGAACATTATAGAGAGAGAATGATAGAGAGAGATAATGGTAGACAGAGAATGATAGAGAGAGAGAATGATAGAGAGAGAATGATAGAGAGAGAGAATGATAGAGAGAGGGAATGATAGAGAGAGAGGGAGAATGATGGAGAGAGAGAATGATAGTGAGAGAATGATAGAGAGAGAGAATAATAGAGAGAGAGAATGATGGAGAGAGAGAATGATAGAGAGAGCAAATGATAGAGAGAGGGATTGATAGGGAGAGATAATGATAGAGACAGAGAATGATAGAAAGAGAGAATGATAGAGAGAACATGATAGAGAGAGGGAATGATAGAGAGAGATAATGATAGAGACAGAGAATGATAGAGAGAGAATGATAGAGAGAGGGAATGATAGAGAGAGAATGATAGAGAGAGATAATGATAGAGAGAGAGAATGATAGAGAGAGTATGATAGAGAGAGATAATGATAGAGACCGAGAATGATAGAGAGAGTGAATGATAGAGACAGATAATGATAGAGCCAGAGAATGATAGAGAGAGTATGATAGAGAGAGAATGATAGAGAGAGAATGATAGAGAGATAGAATGATAGAGAGAGGGAATGATAGAGAGGGATAATGATAGAGAGAGAGAGAATGATAGAGAAAGAGAATGATAGAGAGAGAGAATGATAGTGAGAGAGAATGATAGTGAGAGAGAATGATAGAGAGAGAGAGAATGATAGAGAAAGCGAAAATGATGGAGAGAGAGAATGATGGAGAGAGAGAATGATAGAGAGAGAGAATGATAGAGAGAGAATGATACAGAGAGAGAATGATACAGAGAGAGAATGATAGAGAGAGAGAATGATAGAGAGAGAGAATGATAGAGAGAGAGAATGATAGAGAAAGAGAATGATAGAGAGAGAGAATGATAGAGAGAGGGAATGATAAAGAGAGAATGATAGAGAGAGATAATGATAGAGACAGAGAATGATAGAGAGAGAATGATAGAGAGATAATGATAGACAGAGAATAATAGAGAGAGAGAATGATAGAGAGAGAGAGAGAATGTTAAAGAGAATGATAGCGAGAGAATGATGGAGAGAGAGAATGATAGTGAGAGAGAATGATAGAGAGAGGGAATGATAGAGAGAGATAATGATAGAGACAGAGAATGATAGAGAGAACATTATAGAGAGAGAATGATAGAGAGAGATAATGATAGACAGAGAATGATAGAGAGAGAGAATGATAGAGAGAGAATGATAGAGAGAGAGAATGATAGAGAGAGGGAATGATAGAGAGAGAGGGAGAATGATGGAGAGAGAGAATGATAGTGAGAGAATAATAGAGAGAGAGAATGATGGAGAGAGAGAATGATAGAGAGAGCGAATGATAGAGAGAGGGATTGATAGGGAGAGATAATGATAGAGACAGAGAATGATAGAAAGAGAGAATGATAGAGAGATCATGATAGAGAGAGGGAATGATAGAGAGAGATAATGATAGAGACAGAGCAGAGCATGATAGAGAGAGAATGATAGAGAGAGAGAATGATAGAGAGAGAATGATACAGAGAGAGAATGATACAGAGAGAGAATGATACAGAGAGAGAATGATAGAGAGAGAGAATGATAGAGAGAGAGAATGATAGAGAGAGAGAATGATAGAGAGAGAGAATGATAGAGAGAGAGAATGATAGAGAAAGAGAATGATAGAGAGAGAGAATGATAAAGAGAGGGAATGATAAAGAGAGAATGATAGAGAGAGATAATGATAGAGACAGAGAATGATAGAGAGAGAATGATAGAGAGAGAGAATGATAGAGAGAGAGAATGATAGAGAGAGAGAATGATAGAAAGAGAATGATAGAGAGACAGAATGATAGAGAAAGAGAATGATAGAGAGAGAGAATGATAGAGAGAGGGAATGATAGAGAGAGAATGATAGAGAGAGATAATGATAGAGACAGAGAATGATAGAGAGAGAATGATAGAGAGAGAGAATGATAGAGAGAGGGAATGATAGAGAGAGAATGATAGAGAGAGATAATGATAGAGAGAGAGAATGATAGAGAGAGTATGATAGAGAGAGATAATGATAGAGACCGAGAATGATAGAGAGAGTGAATGATAGAGACAGATAATGATAGAGCCAGAGAATGATAGAGAGAGTATGATAGAGAGAGAGAATGATAGAAAGAGAATGATAGAAAGAGAGAATGATAGAGAGAGAGAGAATGATACAGAAAGAGAATGATAGAGAGAGAGAATGATAGAGAAAGAGAATGATAGAGAGAGAGAATGATAGAGAGAGGGAATGATAGAGAGAGAATGATAGAGAGAGATAATGATAGAGACAGAGAATGATAGAGAGAGAATGATAGAGAGAGAGAATGATAGAGAGAGAGAATGATAGAGAGAGAGAATGATAGAGAGAGAGAATGATAGAAAGAGAATGATAGAGAGACAGAATGATAGAGAAAGAGAATGATAGAGAGAGAGAATGATAGAGAGAGGGAATGATAGAGAGAGAATGATAGAGAGAGATAATGATAGAGACAGAGAATGATAGAGAGAGAATGATAGAGAGAGAGAATGATAGAGAGAGGGAATGATAGAGAGAGTATGATAGAGAGAGATAATGATAGAGACCGAGAATGATAGAGAGAGAGAATGATAGAGACAGATAATGATAGAGCCAGAGAATGATAGAGAGAGTATGATAGAGAGAGAGAATGATAGAAAGAGAATGATAGAAAGAGAGAATGATAGAGAGAGAGAATGATAGAGAAAGAGAATGATAGAGAGAGAGAATGATAGAGAAAGAGAATGATAGAGAGAGAGAATGATAGAGAGAATGATAGAGAGAGATAATGATACAGACAGAGAATGATAGAGAGATAATGATAGACAGAGAATAATAGAGAGAGAGAATGATAGAGAGAGAGAGAGAATGTTAAAGAGAATGATAGCGAGAGAATGATGGAGAGAGAGAATGATAGTGAGAGAGAATGATAGAGAGAGGGAATGATAGAGAGAGATAATGATAGAGACAGAGAATGATAGAGAGAACATTATAGAGAGAGAATGATAGAGAGAGATAATGATAGACAGAGAATGATAGAGAGAGAGAATGATAGAGAGAGAATGATAGAGAGAGAGAATGATAGAGAGAGGGAATGATAGAGAGAGAGGGAGAATGATGGAGAGAGAGAATGATAGTGAGAGAATGATAGAGAGAGAGAATGATAGAGAGAGAGAATGATGGAGAGAGAGAATGATAGAGAGAGCGAATGATAGAGAGAGGGATTGATAGGGAGAGATAATGATAGAGACAGAGAATGATAGAAAGAGAGAATGATAGAGAGAACATGATAGAGAGAGGGAATGATAGAGAGAGATAATGATAGAGACAGAGCAGAGAATGATAGAGAGAGAATGATAGAGAGAGAATGATAAAGAGAGAATGATAGAGAGAGAGAATGATAGAGAGAGGGAATGATAGAGAGGGATAATGATAGAGAGAGAGAGAATGATAGAGAAAGAGAATGATAGAGAGAGAGAATGATAGTGAGAGAGAATGATAGTGAGAGAGAATGATAGAGAGAGAGAGAATGATAGAGAAAGCGAAAATGATGGAGAGAGAGAATGATGGAGAGAGAGAATGATAGAGAGAGAGAATGATAGAGAGAGAATGATACAGAGATAGAATGATACAGAGAGAGAATGATAGAGAGAGAGAATGATAGAGAGAGAGAATGATAGAGAGAGAGAATGATAGAGAAAGAGAATGATAGAGAGAGAGAATGATAGAGAGAGGGAATGATAAAGAGAGAATGATAGAGAGAGATAATGATAGAGACAGAGAATGATAGAGAGAGAATGATAGAGAGAGAGAATGATAGAGAGAGAGAATGATAGAGAGAGAGAATGATAGAGAGAGGGAATGATAGAGAGAGTATGATAGAGAGAGATAATGATAGAGACCGAGAATGATAGAGAGAGAGAATGATAGAGACAGATAATGATAGAGCCCGAGAATGATAGAGAGAGTATGATAGAGAGAGAGAATGATAGAAAGAGAATGATAGAAAGAGAGAATGATAGAGAGAGAGAATGATAGAGAAAGAGAATGATAGAGAGAGAGAATGATAGAGAAAGAGAATGATAGAGAGAGAGAATGATAGAGAAAGAGAATGATAGAGAGAGAGAATGATAGAGAGAATGATAGAGAGAGATAATGATACAGACAGAGAATGATAGAGAGATAATGATAGACAGAGAATAATAGAGAGAGAGAATGATAGAGAGAGAATGATAGAGAGAGAGAGAGAATGTTAAAGAGAATGATAGCGAGAGAATGATGGAGAGAGAGAATGATAGTGAGAGAGAATGATAGAGAGAGGGAATGATAGAGAGAGATAATGATAGAGACAGAGAATGATAGAGAGAACATTATAGAGAGAGAATGATAGAGAGAGATAATGGTAGACAGAGAATGATAGAGAGAGAGAATGATAGAGAGAGAATGATAGAGAGAGAGAATGATAGAGAGAGGGAATGATAGAGAGAGAGGGAGAATGATGGAGAGAGAGAATGATAGTGAGAGAATGATAGAGAGAGAGAATAATAGAGAGAGAGAATGATGGAGAGAGAGAATGATAGAGAGAGCAAATGATAGAGAGAGGGATTGATAGGGAGAGATAATGATAGAGACAGAGAATGATAGAAAGAGAGAATGATAGAGAGAACATGATAGAGAGAGGGAATGATAGAGAGAGATAATGATAGAGACAGAGAATGATAGAGAGAGAATGATAGAGAGAGGGAATGATAGAGAGAGAATGATAGAGAGAGATAATGATAGAGAGAGAGAATGATAGAGAGAGTATGATAGAGAGAGATAATGATAGAGACCGAGAATGATAGAGAGAGTGAATGATAGAGACAGATAATGATAGAGCCAGAGAATGATAGAGAGAGTATGATAGAGAGAGAATGATAGAGAGAGAATGATAGAGAGATAGAATGATAGAGAGAGGGAATGATAGAGAGGGATAATGATAGAGAGAGAGAGAATGATAGAGAAAGAGAATGATAGAGAGAGAGAATGATAGTGAGAGAGAATGATAGTGAGAGAGAATGATAGAGAGAGAGAGAATGATAGAGAAAGCGAAAATGATGGAGAGAGAGAATGATGGAGAGAGAGAATGATAGAGAGAGAGAATGATAGAGAGAGAATGATACAGAGAGAGAATGATACAGAGAGAGAATGATAGAGAGAGAGAATGATAGAGAGAGAGAATGATAGAGAGAGAGAATGATAGAGAAAGAGAATGATAGAGAGAGAGAATGATAGAGAGAGGGAATGATAAAGAGAGAATGATAGAGAGAGATAATGATAGAGACAGAGAATGATAGAGAGAGAATGATAGAGAGATAATGATAGACAGAGAATAATAGAGAGAGAGAATGATAGAGAGAGAGAGAGAATGTTAAAGAGAATGATAGCGAGAGAATGATGGAGAGAGAGAATGATAGTGAGAGAGAATGATAGAGAGAGGGAATGATAGAGAGAGATAATGATAGAGACAGAGAATGATAGAGAGAACATTATAGAGAGAGAATGATAGAGAGAGATAATGATAGACAGAGAATGATAGAGAGAGAGAATGATAGAGAGAGAATGATAGAGAGAGAGAATGATAGAGAGAGGGAATGATAGAGAGAGAGGGAGAATGATGGAGAGAGAGAATGATAGTGAGAGAATGATAGAGAGAGAGAATGATAGAGAGAGAGAATGATGGAGAGAGAGAATGATAGAGAGAGCGAATGATAGAGAGAGGGATTGATAGGGAGAGATAATGATAGAGACAGAGAATGATAGAAAGAGAGAATGATAGAGAGATCATGATAGAGAGAGGGAATGATAGAGAGAGATAATGATAGAGACAGAGCAGAGCATGATAGAGAGAGAATGATAGAGAGAGAGAATGATAGAGAGAGAATGATACAGAGAGAGAATGATACAGAGAGAGAATGATACAGAGAGAGAATGATAGAGAGAGAGAATGATAGAGAGAGAGAATGATAGAGAGAGAGAATGATAGAGAGAGAGAATGATAGAGAGAGAGAATGATAGAGAAAGAGAATGATAGAGAGAGAGAATGATAAAGAGAGGGAATGATAAAGAGAGAATGATAGAGAGAGATAATGATAGAGACAGAGAATGATAGAGAGAGAATGATAGAGAGAGAGAATGATAGAGAGAGAGAATGATAGAGAGAGAGAATGATAGAAAGAGAATGATAGAGAGACAGAATGATAGAGAAAGAGAATGATAGAGAGAGAGAATGATAGAGAGAGGGAATGATAGAGAGAGAATGATAGAGAGAGATAATGATAGAGACAGAGAATGATAGAGAGAGAATGATAGAGAGAGAGAATGATAGAGAGAGGGAATGATAGAGAGAGAATGATAGAGAGAGAGAATGATAGAGAGAGGGAATGATAGAGAGAGAATGATAGAGAGAGATAATGATAGTGTGAGCGTTAGTTTGTAATTACCGCCGACGTACGACATTTAAGTCGTTAATATGACTGGTGTATTGATATACCTCATGTGGTGGGGAAAGAGAAGAAGAAGAACGAGGAGACAATCGAGAGTTCGTAGCGAGACCCCGTGCTGTACCGACGTGTTGTATGTAATAGTCCATTAAATATATATATTTTATATCGATCATCCGACAAGAGTATAAGTTACATTAATTTATTTAACCCCAGAATACCCCTTACAATCTCAGAAGTGGGATTATTACAACTGTTGCCCACAAGGATAAAAAGATAGTACAGCCGGGACTCTGGAAAATCTCGCAAGGCTCGTGGCGTCGAAAAATTTTGAAAACGGTGTTCGAGTTATCTTACCGTTGAGCGCGTGTGCTGGATCGCGAATATTGTAGCGAAACGAGTACAACGGTCTCGTGGTTCGCGTATGATTTCGGTTCCAACCGTGTTAGTAATTATCGAGCAAGTTGTTCTTTATTTTTCGGGGAAAACGTTTTGAGAGTTTAAATTCAGGGTCGACGGTACAGGGACCCATAGAAAAAGAATTTTAATTCAAGGTCGACGGACGGGGACCTGTGGAAAAATTCTGAAAAGCTGAGTGTACGAGAGTATCACTTTATCGGGGTCTTAGAGATCAGAAGCTGAGAACGGAGCGTCAGCAAAAAGAAAAAAAAATCGAGTTCAAATTCAAGGTCGACGGTACGGGGATCTGTGAAAAATTGATCGATCGATTTTTATGAGAATATTTCGTTATCAGGGTCGTAGGGACCGGAATCTGAGAACGAAATAAACGAAAAATAAAGAGACATCGCAACGAAATTTGCGTGGACGAGAGGCTGAAAACGCCTTTATCTAGATCGACAATTTGCGAAGCGTCGATCAACGGACAAATCGAAATCACGTGACCTGTGGCGTGATTTGTGTGACGTCACAGTGGTGCTGTATACGTGTTTCGAGAAAGTTCGAAATTCGCAAGTCTCACCTGGAGAGACAGAGACAGATAGACAGTTTTGATCGCGAATATAGACGACTGGCGCTCGTGTACCGAACTTGTGTCTGTCTGTTCGTGTTATATGTGTGTAAACGGGTAGCCTATACGTCTGTGTACCCGAGGACCGTATAGCGAGGAGACGATACGTAAGGCGCGTAAGATATTTCCATATATATATATATATATTTGTCTCGCGTCGGTGTGCCGTGCGCAACGTGTGTTTGTGTTAGCGGTATAATACTCAAACGAAAATGCGAGAACCGACCGATTTTACAGTGGCTCAATTGAAAGTGAAGCTAAACGAACGTGGACTTTTAACAACCGGCTCAAAAAACGAATTGATTACGCGACTGCAGGATGCTGATCCAAGTGGTGGGTGGAGGAAAGATGATCAGGACCTTAATGAAATCACGGAAGAAGAAAATACAACACAACCAAATAACTCTACACTGTCAGGTAATATGCAACGAGAAATTGAGTTATTGAGGCGCGAACGAGATCTCATGAGTCGAGAACTCGCGTGTGCACGGAGGGAGCTTGAGTTAGCCCGCGTGGGTACTCCTCCGATAGCGGTTGAAAGGCAGCCCAAGGTCAACATCAAAGCCCTTTCAGATTTATTGAGTGATTTTAATGGAGCACATGATACGTTTTCAAATTGGGAAAAGCAGTTACAGTTGCTGAAGAATTCGTATGATTTGGACGACCATTCGAGTCGGATACTGGTGGGATCGAGGCTAAAAGGAAAAGCACTCGATTGGTTCCATTCGAGACCGGAGCATATCGAGATGAGTCTCGAAGCGTTGTTGGGAGAAATGCGAACCATGTTTGATCATCGTCCGAATAAGGTTACACTTCGTCGACAATTTGAGAGTCGACAATGGAAGAGTGGGGAGACCTTTAACGAGTATCATCACGAGAAAATTATACTGGCTAATCGCGTCGGAATACCAGAAGATGAAATTGTTGATTATGTGATCGATGGAATCCCAGATCCGCGACTTCAAGATCAAGCCCGGATGCAAAAGTTTAATGATAAAATATCGCTATTGGTGGCTTTCGAAAAAATCTCACTTCGCCCATTTAAGTCAGATGGAAGAAATCGGGGCAAGTACGAGAATAACAATAAGTTTGGACGTGAACAGCCATCATCGTCGAGCGGTACAAATAAGAGCACGAGTGGCAGCGCGACGGACCAGCGTTCAAAAAGAAAATGTTTTCATTGCAACAAGGAAGGACATCTTAAGCCGCAGTGTCCCGAACTTCCGAGGCGAGAAGTGACGTGTTTTACTTGCAACAAACGAGGTCATTATTCGAAGGATTGCCCGAATAAACCGAGCCAGGTCAACAACGTGTACCCAGCCCCTGTTGAGGACGATGAGTATTGTAAAAATGTTGTATATACCATGTATTCTGATGAACAAAAAGAACGGATCGAATTATCGACTTTATTGGACACGGGAAGTCCAATAAGCTTTATTAAATTACGTTTTGTTCCGAGTGACGTAATCAAAAATGATGATGATTATTGTAATAAATTTCGGGGAATTAATAATAGCAGTTTAGTCATTCTCGGTACAGTCAATCTTGATATCCAATTTGACGGAAAAACGCAAACAGAATCGCGATTAATGGTTGTTCCGGATTTTACGATGGCATCGTGCGTAGTTTTGGGTCGCGATATTCTAAAGCGATTTGGTCTTGGTCTGAGAGAATTGACGAATGAGTATGAATCCGAAGTTATGAGTATAAATAATATCGATGTTTCTTCGCCGAGAGACGACGTAACGGACTCGTTGGTAATAAATCCTATTATACCAATTGAAACGCAAAAACGAGTAGAGCAAATATTCCGAGAAAAGTATCGGGAGCCCGATCGCCCAGAAGAACCGAAGGTAAAAACGGAATTTAAATTAACATTGACCGATAATGAGCCGTTTCGTTTTGCTCCTAGGAGATTATCGTACGTCGAGAAAGAACAAGTTGGCGAGATATTAAATAGGTTGTTGGAGAAAGGGATCATTAGACCGAGTGAGTCAGAGTACGCGTCGCCTATCGTACTTGTGAAAAAGAAAAACGGAGAAACACGAATGTGTGTCGACTATCGTGCATTAAATAAACTGACTCTTCGGGATAATTACCCCCTTCCCCTTATCGAGGATCAAATCGATGTATTGCAGGGAAAACGGTACTTCACAGTACTCGATTTAAAGGATGGCTTTCACCATATAGCTGTAGCCGAAGACTCGATTAAATATACAGCATTTGTCACGCCCATCGGACAGTTCGAGTACGTAAAGATGCCGTTTGGACTTAAAGGTGCACCGACAAAGTTCCAAAGATGGATTAATCAAGTCCTTAAAGAATTTATCGATCGAGGCGACGTAATTGCGTACCTCGATGATTTCATGATCGCAACAGAAACCATCGAACGAAATCTGTGCGTGCTCGAATCTGTTTTTGTGACATTAGTAGCTAGCAAGCTGGAACTTCGTATTGATAAATGTAAATTTTTGTTTACCAACATCGAGTATTTGGGGTATCGAGTCTCGAGAGAGGGAATCTGTCCAACTGACGATGGAATCGAGGCAATTAAAAATTATCCCGTTCCACAGGATGTACGAGGTGTACGACGATTTCTGGGTATGAGTTCATATTTTCGAAAATTTATTGAGGGTTTTTCGTTGATTGCGAAGCCATTGCATGAACTTTGTAAGAAAAATGTATCGTTCCGATTCGGTGAAGTCGAGTTAAAAGCGTTTGATTCGTTGAAGGAAAAGCTCGTTCAAGCACCAATTTTGGCTATTTACAACCCGCGCGACGAAACCGAACTACATTGCGACGGTAGTTCCCGAGGTTTTGGTAGTGTTCTATTCCAGCGAAAATCTGATCGCAAGCTTCATCCTGTATTCTATTTCTCTAAGCTGACGAGCGAGGCAGAAAGTCGGTATCATAGCTTTGAGTTGGAAACTTTGGCTATTATCTATTCTTTGCGTAGGTTCAGGGTCTATTTGCACGGAATTGCGTTCAAAATTATAACGGATTGCAATTCTCTGAAAATGACCTTGAATAAAAAGGAAATAAATACAAGGATTGCAAGATGGGCATTAGAGCTCCAAAATTTCGATTACGATGTCGAACATCGTGCCGGAAATAGAATGCAGCATGTCGATGCGCTTAGCCGTGCGAAAAATGTGTTGGTTGTCGAGGACAATCCGTTCGAGATTAACTTATCAATAAGTCAAGGTCGAGACTCAACGATTAAAGAAATAAGAGATCTTTTGGAAAAATCCGAACACCATTCTTTCGAGATGAGAAATGGTCTTGTATATAGAAAAAGCGGAACCAATTTATTATTTTATGTACCGCAGAGTATGGTCGCGCATGTGATAAGAAAATGTCACGACGAGGTGGGGCATTTATCAGTCGAGAAAACATGTGGCGCAATAAAATCGAGCTATTGGTTTCCGAAAATGAAAGAGAAGGTCCAGAGTTATGTCCACGATTGTTTAAAATGTATTGCTTTTAACCCGGTTACGGGAAAGGCTGAAGGGTTTTTACACAGCCTTCCAAAGGGAAATGTACCTTTCGCGACAGTGCATATTGACCACTATGGGCCAATAGAGAAAGAGCGTCTGATAAAACGTCACATTCTCGTCGTGATCGACTCTTTCACGAAATTTACTAAGCTGTATGCGACGAAAACTACATCGACTAACGAGGCAATCGATTGCTTGAAACGTTTCTTTGCGGATTATAGTAGGCCGAAGTGTATCGTATCCGATCGCGGTACGAGCTTTACGTCACACGATTTTGATGAATTTCTTCTAGCTAATAATATTAAACATATAAAAATTGCGACAGCATCGCCGAAGGCCAATGGCCAAGTCGAGAGGGTGAACCGGGTATTAGGGCCAATGTTGGGCAAATTGATCGACAACGTATCTGGTCAGTACTGGTACAAGGTTTTAAATGAAGTCGAATTCGCCTTGAACAATTCGATCAACAAGTCGACAGGTGAAACACCCGCGAAACTTCTATTCGGTGTTAACCAACGTGGAAAAATCCCTGACGAGGTAAAAGACTATGTCGAGGCAACTGTCACAACCGAAGCACGTGATTTAGATACACTGCGAGAAAAAGCGGCTGGAAGAATTGAAAAATCGCAAAAATATAATCAAAAATATTTCGATAAGAAACGAAAGGAAGCACACAAGTATGACGTCGACGACTATGTTATGATTAAAAATTTCGAGAGCACAGCAGGGGCACCTCATAAAATTATACCAAAGTTTAAAGGTCCATATCGAGTGATCAGAGTTCTACGGAACGATCGCTATGTGATCGCAGACGTGGAAAATCATCAAATTACACAAAAACCCTATTGTGGTACCTGGGAAGCGACGAATATGAGACCCTGGTGTTCTCGCGAAATTTCTGATGAAATAAAAGAAGGTGAGAATGCGAATGACTGAATGTCTTTATGGAAAACAAAAAAAAAAAAGTGTAAATTGATACGATTTAGAAAGGAACGAAAATATGTATATCAACGAATATTATTGTATGATTTTGTAAACAGAGTAAATAGACAAATGGTTCATGTGTCGTCCGAGACGGACTTTTATCAGGAAAGGCCGAATTGTGAGCGTTAGTTTGTAATTACCGCCGACGTACGACATTTAAGTCGTTAATATGACTGGTGTATTGATATACCTCATGTGGTGGGGAAAGAGAAGAAGAAGAACGAGGAGACAATCGAGAGTTCGTAGCGAGACCCCGTGCTGTACCGACGTGTTGTATGTAATAGTCCATTAAATATATATATTTTATATCGATCATCCGACAAGAGTATAAGTTACATTAATTTATTTAACCCCAGAATACCCCTTACAATAGAGACAGAGAATGATAGAGAGAGAATGATAGAGAGAGAGAATGATAGAGAGAGGGAATGATAGAGAGAGAATGATAGAGAGAGATAATGATAGAGAGAGAGAATGATAGAGAGAGTATGATAGAGAGAGATAATGATAGAGACCGAGAATGATAGAGAGAGTGAATGATAGAGACAGATAATGATAGAGCCAGAGAATGATAGAGAGAGTATGATAGAGAGAGAGAATGATAGAAAGAGAATGATAGAAAGAGAGAATGATAGAGAGAGAGAGAATGATACAGAAAGAGAATGATAGAGAGAGAGAATGATAGAGAAAGAGAATGATAGAGAGAGAGAATGATAGAGAGAGGGAATGATAGAGAGAGAATGATAGAGAGAGATAATGATAGAGACAGAGAATGATAGAGAGAGAATGATAGAGAGAGAGAATGATAGAGAGAGAGAATGATAGAGAGAGAGAATGATAGAGAGAGAGAATGATAGAAAGAGAATGATAGAGAGACAGAATGATAGAGAAAGAGAATGATAGAGAGAGAGAATGATAGAGAGAGGGAATGATAGAGAGAGAATGATAGAGAGAGATAATGATAGAGACAGAGAATGATAGAGAGAGAATGATAGAGAAAGAGAATGATAGAGAGAGGGAATGATAGAGAGAGTATGATAGAGAGAGATAATGATAGAGACCGAGAATGATAGAGAGAGAGAATGATAGAGACAGATAATGATAGAGCCAGAGAATGATAGAGAGAGTATGATAGAGAGAGAGAATGATAGAAAGAGAATGATAGAAAGAGAGAATGATAGAGAGAGAGAATGATAGAGAAAGAGAATGATAGAGAGAGAGAATGATAGAGAAAGAGAATGATAGAGAGAGAGAATGATAGAGAGAATGATAGAGAGAGATAATGATACAGACAGAGAATGATAGAGAGATAATGATAGACAGAGAATAATAGAGAGAGAGAATGATAGAGAGAGAGAGAGAATGTCAAAGAGAATGATAGCGAGAGAATGATGGAGAGAGAGAATGATAGTGAGAGAGAATGATAGAGAGAGGGAATGATAGAGAGAGATAATGATAGAGACAGAGAATGATAGAGAGAACATTATAGAGAGAGAATGATAGAGAGAGATAATGATAGACAGAGAATGATAGAGAGAGAGAATGATAGAGAGAGAATGATAGAGAGAGAGAATGATAGAGAGAGGGAATGATAGAGAGAGAGGGAGAATGATGGAGAGAGAGAATGATAGTGAGAGAATGATAGAGAGAGAGAATGATAGAGAGAGAGAATGATGGAGAGAGAGAATGATAGAGAGAGCGAATGATAGAGAGAGGGATTGATAGGGAGAGATAATGATAGAGACAGAGAATGATAGAAAGAGAGAATGATAGAGAGAACATGATAGAGAGAGGGAATGATAGAGAGAGATAATGATAGAGACAGAGCAGAGAATGATAGAGAGAGAATGATAGAGAGAGAATGATAGAGAGAGAATGATAGAGAGAGAATGATAGAGAGAGAGAATGATAGAGAGAGGGAATGATAGAGAGGGATAATGATAGAGAGAGAGAGAATGATAGAGAAAGAGAATGATAGAGAGAGAGAATGATAGTGAGAGAGAATGATAGTGAGAGAGAATGATAGAGAGAGAGAGAATGATAGAGAAAGCGAAAATGATGGAGAGAGAGAATGATGGAGAGAGAGAATGATAGAGAGAGAGAATGATAGAGAGAGAATGATACAGAGATAGAATGATACAGAGAGAGAATGATAGAGAGAGAGAATGATAGAGAGAGAGAATGATAGAGAGAGAGAATGATAGAGAAAGAGAATGATAGAGAGAGAGAATGATAGAGAGAGGGAATGATAAAGAGAGAATGATAGAGAGAGATAATGATAGAGACAGAGAATGATAGAGAGAGAATGATAGAGAGAGAGAATGATAGAGAGAGAGAATGATAGAGAGAGAGAATGATAGAGAGAGGGAATGATAGAGAGAGTATGATAGAGAGAGATAATGATAGAGACCGAGAATGATAGAGAGAGAGAATGATAGAGACAGATAATGATAGAGCCCGAGAATGATAGAGAGAGTATGATAGAGAGAGAGAATGATAGAAAGAGAATGATAGAAAGAGAGAATGATAGAGAGAGAGAATGATAGAGAAAGAGAATGATAGAGAGAGAGAATGATAGAGAAAGAGAATGATAGAGAGAGAGAATGATAGAGAAAGAGAATGATAGAGAGAGAGAATGATAGAGAGAATGATAGAGAGAGATAATGATACAGACAGAGAATGATAGAGAGATAATGATAGACAGAGAATAATAGAGAGAGAGAATGATAGAGAGAGAATGATAGAGAGAGAGAGAGAATGTTAAAGAGAATGATAGCGAGAGAATGATGGAGAGAGAGAATGATAGTGAGAGAGAATGATAGAGAGAGGGAATGATAGAGAGAGATAATGATAGAGACAGAGAATGATAGAGAGAACATTATAGAGAGAGAATGATAGAGAGAGATAATGGTAGACAGAGAATGATAGAGAGAGAGAATGATAGAGAGAGAATGATAGAGAGAGAGAATGATAGAGAGAGGGAATGATAGAGAGAGAGGGAGAATGATGGAGAGAGAGAATGATAGTGAGAGAATGATAGAGAGAGAGAATAATAGAGAGAGAGAATGATGGAGAGAGAGAATGATAGAGAGAGCAAATGATAGAGAGAGGGATTGATAGGGAGAGATAATGATAGAGACAGAGAATGATAGAAAGAGAGAATGATAGAGAGAACATGATAGAGAGAGGGAATGATAGAGAGAGATATTGATAGAGACAGAGAATGATAGAGAGAGAATGATAGAGAGAGGGAATGATAGAGAGAGAATGATAGAGAGAGATAATGATAGAGAGAGAGAATGATAGAGAGAGTATGATAGAGAGAGATAATGATAGAGACCGAGAATGATAGAGAGAGTGAATGATAGAGACAGATAATGATAGAGCCAGAGAATGATAGAGAGAGTATGATAGAGAGAGAATGATAGAGAGAGAATGATAGAGAGATAGAATGATAGAGAGAGGGAATGATAGAGAGGGATAATGATAGAGAGAGAGAGAATGATAGAGAAAGAGAATGATAGAGAGAGAGAATGATAGTGAGAGAGAATGATAGTGAGAGAGAATGATAGAGAGAGAGAGAATGATAGAGAAAGCGAAAATGATGGAGAGAGAGAATGATGGAGAGAGAGAATGATAGAGAGAGAGAATGATAGAGAGAGAATGATACAGAGAGAGAATGATACAGAGAGAGAATGATAGAGAGAGAGAATGATAGAGAGAGAGAATGATAGAGAGAGAGAATGATAGAGAAAGAGAATGATAGAGAGAGAGAATGATAGAGAGAGGGAATGATAAAGAGAGAATGATAGAGAGAGATAATGATAGAGACAGAGAATGATAGAGAGAGAATGATAGAGAGATAATGATAGACAGAGAATAATAGAGAGAGAGAATGATAGAGAGAGAGAGAGAATGTTAAAGAGAATGATAGCGAGAGAATGATGGAGAGAGAGAATGATAGTGAGAGAGAATGATAGAGAGAGGGAATGATAGAGAGACATAATGATAGAGACAGAGAATGATAGAGAGAACATTATAGAGAGAGAATGATAGAGAGAGATAATGATAGACAGAGAATGATAGAGAGAGAGAATGATAGAGAGAGAATGATAGAGAGAGAGAATGATAGAGAGAGGGAATGATAGAGAGAGAGGGAGAATGATGGAGAGAGAGAATGATAGTGAGAGAATGATAGAGAGAGAGAATGATAGAGAGAGAGAATGATGGAGAGAGAGAATGATAGAGAGAGCGAATGATAGAGAGAGGGATTGATAGGGAGAGATAATGATAGAGACAGAGAATGATAGAAAGAGAGAATGATAGAGAGAACATGATAGAGAGAGGGAATGATAGAGAGAGATAATGATAGAGACAGAGAATGATAGAGAGAGAATGATAGAGAGAGAATGATAGAGAGAGAATGATAGAGAGAGAGAATGATAGAGAGAGGGAATGATAGAGAGGGATAATGATAGAGAGAGAGAGAATGATAGAGAAAGAGAATGATAGAGAGAGAGAATGATAGTGAGAGAGAATGATAGTGAGAGAGAATGATAGAGAGAGAGAGAATGATAGAGAAAGCGAAAATGATGGAGAGAGAGAATGATGGAGAGAGAGAATGATAGAGAGAGAGAATGATAGAGAGAGAATGATACAGAGAGAGAATGATACAGAGAGAGAATGATAGAGAGAGAGAATGATAGAGAGAGAGAATGATAGAGAGAGAGAATGATAGAGAGAGAGAATGATAGAGAAAGAGAATGATAGAGAGAGAGAATGATAGAGAGAGGGAATGATAAAGAGAGAATGATAGAGAGAGATAATGATAGAGACAGAGAACGATAGAGAGAGAATGATAGAGAGAGAGAATGATAGAGAGAGAGAATGATAGAGAGAGAGAATGATAGAGAGAGAGAATGATAGAGAGAGAGAATGATAGAAAGAGAATGATAGAGAGAGAATGATAGAGAGAGAGAATGATAGAGAGAGGGAATGATAGAGAGAGTATGATAGAGAGAGATAATGATTGAGACCGAGAATGATAGAGAGAGAGAATGAAAGAGACAGATAATGATAGAGCCAGAGAATGATAGAGAGAGTATGATAGAGAGAGAATGATAGAGAGAGAATGATAGAGAGAGAGAATGATAGAGAGAGAGAATGATAGAGAGAGAGAATGATAGAAAGAGAATGATAGAGAGAGAATGATAGAGAGAGAGAATGATAGAGAGAGGGAATGATAGAGAGAGTATGATAGAGAGAGATAATGATTGAGACCGAGAATGATAGAGAGAGAGAATGATAGAGACAGATAATGATAGAGCCAGAGAATGATAGAGAGAGTATGATAGAGAGAGAATGATAGAGAGAGAATGATAGAGAGAGAGAATGATAGAGAGAGGGAATGATAGAGAGGGATAATGATAGAGAGAGAGAGAATGATAGAGAAAGAGAATGATAGAGAGAGAGAATGATAGTGAGAGAGAATGATAGTGAGAGAGAATGATAGAGAGAGAGAGAATGATAGAGAAAGCGAAAATGATGGAGAGAGAGAATGATGGAGAGAGAGAATGATAGAGAGAGAGAATGATAGAGAGAGAATGATACAGAGAGAGAATGATACAGAGAGAGAATGATAGAGAGAGAGAATGATAGAGAGAGAGAATGATAGAGAGAGAGAATGATAGAGAAAGAGAATGATAGAGAGAGAGAATGATAGAGAGAGGGAATGATAAAGAGAGAATGATAGAGAGAGATAATGATAGAGACAGAGAATGATAGAGAGAGAATGATAGAGAGAGAGAATGATAGAGAGAGGGAATGATAGAGAGAGAGGGAGAATGATGGAGAGAGAGAATGATAGTGAGAGAATGATAGAGAGAGAGAATAATAGAGAGAGAGAATGATGGAGAGAGAGAATGATAGAGAGAGCAAATGATAGAGAGAGGGATTGATAGGGAGAGATAATGATAGAGACAGAGAATGATAGAAAGAGAGAATGATAGAGAGAACATGATAGAGAGAGGGAATGATAGAGAGAGATAATGATAGAGACAGAGAATGATAGAGAGAGAATGATAGAGAGAGGGAATGATAGAGAGAGTATGATAGAGACCGAGAATGATAGAGAGAGTGAATGATAGAGACAGATAATGATAGAGCCAGAGAATGATAGAGAGAGTATGATAGAGAGAGAGAATGATAGAAAGAGAATGATAGAAAGAGAGAATGATAGAGAGAGAGAGAATGATACAGAAAGAGAATGATAGAGAGAGAGAATGATAGAGAAAGAGAATGATAGAGACAGAGAATGATAGAGAGAGGGAATGATAGAGAGAGAATAATAGAGAGAGATAATGATAGAGACAGAGAATGATAGAGAGAGAATGATAGAGAGAGAGAATGATAGAGAGAGAGAATGATAGAGAGAGAGAATGATAGAGAGAGAGAATGATAGAAAGAGAATGATAGAGAGAGATAATGATAGAGACAGAGAATGATAGAGAGAGAATGATAGAGAGAGAGAATGATAGAGAGAGAGAATGATAGAGAGAGAGAATGATAGAGAGAGAGAATGATAGAAAGAGAATGATAGTGAGAGAATGATAGAGAGAGAGAATGATAGAGAGAGGGAATGATAGAGAGAGAATGATAGAGAGAGATAATGATAGAGACAGAGAATGATAGAGAGAGAATGATAGAGAGAGAGAATGATAGAGAGAGAGAATGATAGAGAGAGAGAATGATAGAGAGAGAGAATGATAGAAAGAGAATGATAGAGAGACAGAATGATAGAGAAAGAGAATGATAGAGAGAGAGAATGATAGAGACAGAGAATGATAGAGAGAGATAATGATAGACAGAGAATGATAGAGAGAGAGAATGATAGAGAGAGAATGATAGAGAGAGAGAATGATAGAGAGAGGGAATGATAGAGAGAGAGGGAGAATGATGGAGAGAGAGAATGATAGTGAGAGAATGATAGAGAGAGAGAATGATAGAGAGAGAGAATGATGGAGAGAGAGACTGATAGAGAGAGCGAATGATAGAGAGAGGGATTGATAGGGAGAGATAATGATAGAGACAGAGAATGATAGAAAGAGAGAATGATAGAGAGAACATGATAGAGAGAGGGAATGATAGAGAGAGATAATGATAGAGACAGAGAATGATAGAGAGAGTATGATAGAGAGAGAGAATGATAGAAAGAGAATGATAGAAAGAGAGAATGATAGAGAGAGAGAGAATGATACAGAAAGAGAATGATAGAGAGAGAGAATGATAGAGAAAGAGAATGATAGAGAGAGAGAATGATAGAGAGAGGGAATGATAGAGAGAGAATGATAGAGAGACAGAATGATAGAGAAAGAGAATGATAGAGAGAGAGAATGATAGAGAGAGGGAATGATAGAGAGAGAATGATAGAGAGAGATAATGATAGAGACAGAGAATGATAGAGAGAGAATGATAGAGAGAGAGAATGATAGAGAGAGGGAATGATAGAGAGAGTATGATAGAGAGAGATAATGATAGAGACCGAGAATGATAGAGAGAGAGAATGATAGAGACAGATAATGATAGAGCCAGAGAATGATAGAGAGAGTATGATAGAGAGAGAGAATGATAGAAAGAGAATGATAGAAAGAGAGAATGATAGAGAGAGAGAATGATAGAGAAAGAGAATGATAGAGAGAGAGAATGATAGAGAAAGAGAATGATAGAGAGAGAGAATGATAGAGAGAATGATAGAGAGAGATAATGATACAGACAGAGAATGATAGAGAGATAATGATAGACAGAGAATAATAGAGAGAGAGAATGATAGAGAGAGAATGATAGAGAGAGAGAGAGAATGTTAAAGAGAATGATAGCGAGAGAATGATGGAGAGAGAGAATGATAGTGAGAGAGAATGATAGAGAGAGGGAATGATAGAGAGACATAATGATAGAGACAGAGAATGATAGAGAGAACATTATAGAGAGAGAATGATAGAGAGAGATAATGATAGACAGAGAATGATAGAGAGAGAGAATGATAGAGAGAGAATGATAGAGAGAGAGAATGATAGAGAGAGGGAATGATAGAGAGAGAGGGAGAATGATGGAGAGAGAGAATGATAGTGAGAGAATGATAGAGAGAGAGAATGATAGAGAGAGAGAATGATGGAGAGAGAGAATGATAGAGAGAGCGAATGATAGAGAGAGGGATTGATAGGGAGAGATAATGATAGAGACAGAGAATGATAGAAAGAGAGAATGATAGAGAGAACATGATAGAGAGAGGGAATGATAGAGAGAGATAATGATAGAGACAGAGAATGATAGAGAGAGAATGATAGAGAGAGAATGATAGAGAGAGAATGATAGAGAGAGAATGATAGAGAGAGAGAATGATAGAGAGAGGGAATGATAGAGAGGGATAATGATAGAGAGAGAGAGAATGATAGAGAAAGAGAATGATAGAGAGAGAGAATGATAGTGAGAGAGAATGATAGTGAGAGAGAATGATAGAGAGAGAGAGAATGATAGAGAAAGCGAAAATGATGGAGAGAGAGAATGATGGAGAGAGAGAATGATAGAGAGAGAGAATGATAGAGAGAGAATGATACAGAGAGAGAATGATACAGAGAGAGAATGATAGAGAGAGAGAATGATAGAGAGAGAGAATGATAGAGAGAGAGAATGATAGAGAGAGAGAATGATAGAGAAAGAGAATGATAGAGAGAGAGAATGATAGAGAGAGGGAATGATAAAGAGAGAATGATAGAGAGAGATAATGATAGAGACAGAGAACGATAGAGAGAGAATGATAGAGAGAGAGAATGATAGAGAGAGAGAATGATAGAGAGAGAGAATGATAGAGAGAGAGAATGATAGAGAGAGAGAATGATAGAAAGAGAATGATAGAGAGAGAATGATAGAGAGAGAGAATGATAGAGAGAGGGAATGATAGAGAGAGTATGATAGAGAGAGATAATGATTGAGACCGAGAATGATAGAGAGAGAGAATGATAGAGACAGATAATGATAGAGCCAGAGAATGATAGAGAGAGTATGATAGAGAGAGAATGATAGAGAGAGAATGATAGAGAGAGAGAATGATAGAGAGAGAGAATGATAGAGAGAGAGAATGATAGAAAGAGAATGATAGAGAGAGAATGATAGAGAGAGAGAATGATAGAGAGAGGGAATGATAGAGAGAGTATGATAGAGAGAGATAATGATTGAGACCGAGAATGATAGAGAGAGAGAATGATAGAGACAGATAATGATAGAGCCAGAGAATGATAGAGAGAGTATGATAGAGAGAGAATGATAGAGAGAGAATGATAGAGAGAGAGAATGATAGAGAGAGGGAATGATAGAGAGGGATAATGATAGAGAGAGAGAGAATGATAGAGAAAGAGAATGATAGAGAGAGAGAATGATAGTGAGAGAGAATGATAGTGAGAGAGAATGATAGAGAGAGAGAGAATGATAGAGAAAGCGAAAATGATGGAGAGAGAGAATGATGGAGAGAGAGAATGATAGAGAGAGAGAATGATAGAGAGAGAATGATACAGAGAGAGAATGATACAGAGAGAGAATGATAGAGAGAGAGAATGATAGAGAGAGAGAATGATAGAGAGAGAGAATGATAGAGAAAGAGAATGATAGAGAGAGAGAATGATAGAGAGAGGGAATGATAAAGAGAGAATGATAGAGAGAGATAATGATAGAGACAGAGAATGATAGAGAGAGAATGATAGAGAGAGAGAATGATAGAGAGAGGGAATGATAGAGAGAGAGGGAGAATGATGGAGAGAGAGAATGATAGTGAGAGAATGATAGAGAGAGAGAATAATAGAGAGAGAGAATGATGGAGAGAGAGAATGATAGAGAGAGCAAATGATAGAGAGAGGGATTGATAGGGAGAGATAATGATAGAGACAGAGAATGATAGAAAGAGAGAATGATAGAGAGAACATGATAGAGAGAGGGAATGATAGAGAGAGATAATGATAGAGACAGAGAATGATAGAGAGAGAATGATAGAGAGAGGGAATGATAGAGAGAGTATGATAGAGACCGAGAATGATAGAGACAGATAATGATAGAGCCAGAGAATGATAGAGAGAGTATGATAGAGAGAGAGAATGATAGAAAGAGAATGATAGAAAGAGAGAATGATAGAGAGAGAGAGAATGATACAGAAAGAGAATGATAGAGAGAGAGAATGATAGAGAAAGAGAATGATAGAGACAGAGAATGATAGAGAGAGGGAATGATAGAGAGAGAATAATAGAGAGAGATAATGATAGAGACAGAGAATGATAGAGAGAGAATGATAGAGAGAGAGAATGATAGAGAGAGAGAATGATAGAGAGAGAGAATGATAGAGAGAGAGAATGATAGAGAGAGAGAATGATAGAAAGAGAATGATAGAGAGAGATAATGATAGAGACAGAGAATGATAGAGAGAGAATGATAGAGAGAGAGAATGATAGAGAGAGAGAATGATAGAGAGAGAGAATGATAGAGAGAGAGAATGATAGAAAGAGAATGATAGAGAGAGAATGATAGAGAGAGAGAATGATAGAGAGAGGGAATGATAGAGAGAGAATGATAGAGAGAGATAATGATAGAGACAGAGAATGATAGAGAGAGAATGATAGAGAGAGAGAATGATAGAGAGAGAGAATGATAGAGAGAGAGAATGATAGAGAGAGAGAATGATAGAAAGAGAATGATAGAGAGACAGAATGATAGAGAAAGAGAATGATAGAGAGAGAGAATGATAGAGACAGAGAATGATAGAGAGAGATAATGATAGACAGAGAATGATAGAGAGAGAGAATGATAGAGAGAGAATGATAGAGAGAGAGAATGATAGAGAGAGGGAATGATAGAGAGAGAGGGAGAATGATGGAGAGAGAGAATGATAGTGAGAGAATGATAGAGAGAGAGAATGATAGAGAGAGAGAATGATGGAGAGAGAGACTGATAGAGAGAGCGAATGATAGAGAGAGGGATTGATAGGGAGAGATAATGATAGAGACAGAGAATGATAGAAAGAGAGAATGATAGAGAGAACATGATAGAGAGAGGGAATGATAGAGAGAGATAATGATAGAGACAGAGAATGATAGAGAGAGTATGATAGAGAGAGAGAATGATAGAAAGAGAATGATAGAAAGAGAGAATGATAGAGAGAGAGAGAATGATACAGAAAGAGAATGATAGAGAGAGAGAATGATAGAGAAAGAGAATGATAGAGAGAGAGAATGATAGAGAGAGGGAATGATAGAGAGAGAATGATAGAGAGACAGAATGATAGAGAAAGAGAATGATAGAGAGAGAGAATGATAGAGAGAGGGAATGATAGAGAGAGAATGATAGAGAGAGATAATGATAGAGACAGAGAATGATAGAGAGAGAATGATAGAGAGAGAGAATGATAGAGAGAGGGAATGATAGAGAGAGTATGATAGAGAGAGATAATGATAGAGACCGAGAATGATAGAGAGAGAGAATGATAGAGACAGATAATGATAGAGCCAGAGAATGATAGAGAGAGTATGATAGAGAGAGAGAATGATAGAAAGAGAATGATAGAAAGAGAGAATGATAGAGAGAGAGAATGATAGAGAAAGAGAATGATAGAGAGAGAGAATGATAGAGAAAGAGAATGATAGAGAGAGAGAATGATAGAGAGAATGATAGAGAGAGATAATGATACAGACAGAGAATGATAGAGAGATAATGATAGACAGAGAATAATAGAGAGAGAGAATGATAGAGAGAGAATGATAGAGAGAGAGAGAGAATGTTAAAGAGAATGATAGCGAGAGAATGATGGAGAGAGAGAATGATAGTGAGAGAGAATGATAGAGAGAGGGAATGATAGAGAGACATAATGATAGAGACAGAGAATGATAGAGAGAACATTATAGAGAGAGAATGATAGAGAGAGATAATGATAGACAGAGAATGATAGAGAGAGAGAATGATAGAGAGAGAATGATAGAGAGAGAGAATGATAGAGAGAGGGAATGATAGAGAGAGAGGGAGAATGATGGAGAGAGAGAATGATAGTGAGAGAATGATAGAGAGAGAGAATGATAGAGAGAGAGAATGATGGAGAGAGAGACTGATAGAGAGAGCGAATGATAGAGAGAGGGATTGATAGGGAGAGATAATGATAGAGACAGAGAATGATAGAAAGAGAGAATGATAGAGAGAACATGATAGAGAGAGGGAATGATAGAGAGAGATAATGATAGAGACAGAGAATGATAGAGAGAGTATGATAGAGAGAGAGAATGATAGAAAGAGAATGATAGAAAGAGAGAATGATAGAGAGAGAGAGAATGATACAGAAAGAGAATGATAGAGAGAGAGAATGATAGAGAAAGAGAATGATAGAGAGAGAGAATGATAGAGAGAGGGAATGATAGAGAGAGAATGATAGAGAGACAGAATGATAGAGAAAGAGAATGATAGAGAGAGAGAATGATAGAGAGAGGGAATGATAGAGAGAGAATGATAGAGAGAGATAATGATAGAGACAGAGAATGATAGAGAGAGAATGATAGAGAGAGAGAATGATAGAGAGAGGGAATGATAGAGAGAGTATGATAGAGAGAGATAATGATAGAGACCGAGAATGATAGAGAGAGAGAATGATAGAGACAGATAATGATAGAGCCAGAGAATGATAGAGAGAGTATGATAGAGAGAGAGAATGATAGAAAGAGAATGATAGAAAGAGAGAATGATAGAGAGAGAGAATGATAGAGAAAGAGAATGATAGAGAGAGAGAATGATAGAGAAAGAGAATGATAGAGAGAGAGAATGATAGAGAGAATGATAGAGAGAGATAATGATACAGACAGAGAATGATAGAGAGATAATGATAGACAGAGAATAATAGAGAGAGAGAATGATAGAGAGAGAATGATAGAGAGAGAGAGAGAATGTTAAAGAGAATGATAGCGAGAGAATGATGGAGAGAGAGAATGATAGTGAGAGAGAATGATAGAGAGAGGGAATGATAGAGAGACATAATGATAGAGACAGAGAATGATAGAGAGAACATTATAGAGAGAGAATGATAGAGAGAGATAATGATAGACAGAGAATGATAGAGAGAGAGAATGATAGAGAGAGAATGATAGAGAGAGAGAATGATAGAGAGAGGGAATGATAGAGAGAGAGGGAGAATGATGGAGAGAGAGAATGATAGTGAGAGAATGATAGAGAGAGAGAATGATAGAGAGAGAGAATGATGGAGAGAGAGAATGATAGAGAGAGCGAATGATAGAGAGAGGGATTGATAGGGAGAGATAATGATAGAGACAGAGAATGATAGAAAGAGAGAATGATAGAGAGAACATGATAGAGAGAGGGAATGATAGAGAGAGATAATGATAGAGACAGAGAATGATAGAGAGAGAATGATAGAGAGAGAATGATAGAGAGAGAATGATAGAGAGAGAGAATGATAGAGAGAGGGAATGATAGAGAGGGATAATGATAGAGAGAGAGAGAATGATAGAGAAAGAGAATGATAGAGAGAGAGAATGATAGTGAGAGAGAATGATAGTGAGAGAGAATGATAGAGAGAGAGAGAATGATAGAGAAAGCGAAAATGATGGAGAGAGAGAATGATAGAGAGAGGGAATGATAGAGAGAGAATGATAAAGAGAGATAATGATAGAGACAGAGAATGATAGAGAGAGAATGATAGAGAGAGAGAATGATAGAGAGAGGGAATGATAGAGAGAGTATGATAGAGAGAGATAATGATAGAGACCGAGAATGATAGAGAGAGAGAATGATAGAGACAGATAATGATAGAGCCAGAGAATGATAGAGAGAGTATGATAGAGAGAGAGAATGATAGAAAGAGAATGATAGAAAGAGAGAATGATAGAGAGAGAGAATGATAGAGAAAGAGAATGATAGAGAGAGAGAATGATAGAGAAAGAGAATGATAGAGAGAGAGAATGATAGAGAGAATGATAGAGAGAGATAATGATACAGACAGAGAATGATAGAGAGATAATGATAGACAGAGAATAATAGAGAGAGAGAATGATAGAGAGAGAATGATAGAGAGAGAGAGAGAATGTTAAAGAGAATGATAGAGAGAGAGAGAGAATGTTAAAGAGAATGATAGCGAGAGAATGATGGAGAGAGAGAATGATAGTGAGAGAGAATGATAGAGAGAGGGAATGATAGAGAGACATAATGATAGAGACAGAGAATGATAGAGAGAACATTATAGAGAGAGAATGATAGAGAGAGATAATGATAGACAGAGAATGATAGAGAGAGAGAATGATAGAGAGAGAATGATAGAGAGAGAGAATGATAGAGAGAGGGAATGATAGAGAGAGAGGGAGAATGATGGAGAGAGAGAATGATAGTGAGAGAATGATAGAGAGAGAGAATGATAGAGAGAGAGAATGATGGAGAGAGAGAATGATAGAGAGAGCGAATGATAGAGAGAGGGATTGATAGGGAGAGATAATGATAGAGACAGAGAATGATAGAAAGAGAGAATGATAGAGAGAACATGATAGAGAGAGGGAATGATAGAGAGAGATAATGATAGAGACAGAGAATGATAGAGAGAGAATGATAGAGAGAGAATGATAGAGAGAGAATGATAGAGAGAGAGAATGATAGAGAGAGGGAATGATAGAGAGGGATAATGATAGAGAGTGAGAGAATGATAGAGAAAGAGAATGATAGAGAGAGAGAATGATAGTGAGAGAGAATGATAGTGAGAGAGAATGATAGAGAGAGAGAGAATGATAGAGAAAGCGAAAATGATGGAGAGAGAGAATGATAGAGAGAGGGAATGATAGAGAGAGAATGATAGAGAGAGATAATGATAGAGACAGAGAATGATAGAGAGAGAATGATAGAGAGAGAGAATGATAGAGAGAGGGAATGATAGAGAGAGTATGATAGAGAGAGATAATGATAGAGACCGAGAATGATAGAGAGAGAGAATGATAGAGACAGATAATGATAGAGCCAGAGAATGATAGAGAGAGTATGATAGAGAGAGAGAATGATAGAAAGAGAATGATAGAAAGAGAGAATGATAGAGAGAGAGAATGATAGAGAAAGAGAATGATAGAGAGAGAGAATGATAGAGAAAGAGAATGATAGAGAGAGAGAATGATAGAGAGAATGATAGAGAGAGATAATGATACAGACAGAGAATGATAGAGAGATAATGATAGACAGAGAATAATAGAGAGAGAGAATGATAGAGAGAGAATGATAGAGAGAGAGAGAGAATGTTAAAGAGAATGATAGCGAGAGAATGATGGAGAGAGAGAATGATAGTGAGAGAGAATGATAGAGAGAGGGAATGATAGAGAGACATAATGATAGAGACAGAGAATGATAGAGAGAACATTATAGAGAGAGAATGATAGAGAGAGATAATGATAGACAGAGAATGATAGAGAGAGAGAATGATAGAGAGAGAATGATAGAGAGAGAGAATGATAGAGAGAGGGAATGATAGAGAGAGAGGGAGAATGATGGAGAGAGAGAATGATAGTGAGAGAATGATAGAGAGAGAGAATGATAGAGAGAGAGAATGATGGAGAGAGAGAATGATAGAGAGAGCGAATGATAGAGAGAGGGATTGATAGGGAGAGATAATGATAGAGACAGAGAATGATAGAAAGAGAGAATGATAGAGAGAACATGATAGAGAGAGGGAATGATAGAGAGAGATAATGATAGAGACAGAGAATGATAGAGAGAGAATGATAGAGAGAGAATGATAGAGAGAGAATGATAGAGAGAGAGAATGATAGAGAGAGGGAATGATAGAGAGGGATAATGATAGAGAGAGAGAGAATGATAGAGAAAGAGAATGATAGAGAGAGAGAATGATAGTGAGAGAGAATGATAGTGAGAGAGAATGATAGAGAGAGAGAGAATGATAGAGAAAGCGAAAATGATGGAGAGAGAGAATGATGGAGAGAGAGAATGATAGAGAGAGAGAATGATAGAGAGAGAATGATACAGAGAGAGAATGATACAGAGAGAGAATGATAGAGAGAGAGAATGATAGAGAGAGAGAATGATAGAGAGAGAGAATGATAGAGAGAGAGAATGATAGAGAAAGAGAATGATAGAGAGAGAGAATGATAGAGAGAGGGAATGATAAAGAGAGAATGATAGAGAGAGATAATGATAGAGACAGAGAATGATAGAGAGAGAATGATAGAGAGAGAGAATGATAGAGAGAGAGAATGATAGAGAGAGAGAATGATAGAGAGAGAGAATGATAGAGAGAGAGAATGATAGAAAGAGAATGATAGAGAGAGAATGATAGAGAGAGAGAATGATAGAGAGAGGGAATGATAGAGAGAGTATGATAGAGAGAGATAATGATTGAGACCGAGAATGATAGAGAGAGAGAATGATAGAGACAGATAATGATAGAGCCAGAGAATGATAGAGAGAGTATGATAGAGAGAGAATGATAGAGAGAGAATGATAGAGAGAGAGAATGATAGAGAGAGGGAATGATAGAGAGGGATAATGATAGAGAGAGAGAGAATGATAGAGAAAGAGAATGATAGAGAGAGAGAATGATAGTGAGAGAGAATGATAGTGAGAGAGAATGATAGAGAGAGAGAGAATGATAGAGAAAGCGAAAATGATGGAGAGAGAGAATGATGGAGAGAGAGAATGATAGAGAGAGAGAATGATAGAGAGAGAATGATACAGAGAGAGAATGATACAGAGAGAGAATGATAGAGAGAGAGAATGATAGAGAGAGAGAATGATAGAGAGAGAGAATGATAGAGAAAGAGAATGATAGAGAGAGAGAATGATAGAGAGAGGGAATGATAAAGAGAGAATGATAGAGAGAGATAATGATAGAGACAGAGAATGATAGAGAGAGAATGATAGAGAGAGAGAATGATAGAGAGAGAGAATGATAGAGAGAGAGAATGATAGAGAGAGAGAATGATAGAAAGAGAATGATAGAGAGACAGAATGATAGAGAAAGAGAATGATAGAGAGAGAGAATGATAGAGAGAGGGAATGATAGAGAGAGAATGATAGAGAGAGATAATGATAGAGACCGAGAATGATAGAGAGAGAGAATGATAGAGACAGATAATGATAGAGCCAGAGAATGATAGAGAGAGTATGATAGAGAGAGAGAATGATAGAAAGAGAATGATAGAAAGAGAGAATGATAGAGAGAGAGAATGATAGAGAAAGAGAATGATAGAGAGAGAGAATGATAGAGAAAGAGAATGATAGAGAGAGAGAATGATAGAGAAAGAGAATGATAGAGAGAGAGAATGATAGAGAGAATGATAGAGAGAGATAATGATACAGACAGAGAATGATAGAGAGATAATGATAGACAGAGAATAATAGAGAGAGAGAATGATAGAGAGAGAATGATAGAGAGAGAGAGAGAATGTTAAAGAGAATGATAACGAGAGAATGATGGAGAGAGAGAATGATAGTGAGAGAGAATGATAGAGAGAGGGAATGATAGAGAGAGATAATGATAGAGACAGAGAATGATAGAGAGAACAGTATAGAGAGAGATAATGGTAGACAGAGAATGATAGAGAGAGAGAATGATAGAGAGAGAATGATAGAGAGAGAGAATGATAGAGAGAGGGAATGATAGAGAGAGAGGGAGAATGATGGAGAGAGAGAATGATAGTGAGAGAATGATAGAGAGAGAGAATGATAGAGAGAGAGAATGATGGAGAGAGAGAATGATAGAGAGAGCGAATGATAGAGAGAGGGATTGATAGGGAGAGATAATGATAGAGACAGAGAATGATAGAAAGAGAGAATGATAGAGGGAACATGATAGAGAGAGGGAATGATAGAGAGAGATAATGATAGAGACAGAGAATCATAGAGAGAGAATGATAGAGAGAGGGAATGATAGAGAGAGTATGATAGAGAGAGATAATGATAGAGACCGAGAATGATAGAGAGAGTGAATGATAGAGACAGATAATGATAGAGCCAGAGAATGATAGAGAGAGTATGATAGAGAGAGAGAATGATAGAAAGAGAATGATAGAAAGAGAGAATGATAGAGAGAGAGAGAATGATACAGAAAGAGAATGATAGAGAGAGAGAATGATAGAGAAAGAGAATGATAGAGAGAGAGAATGATAGAGAGAGGGAATGATAGAGAGAGAATGATAGAAAGAGATAATGATAGAGACAGAGAATGATAGAGAGAGAATGATAGAGAGAGAGAATGATAGAGAGAGAGAATGATAGAGAGAGAGAATGATAGAGAGAGAGAATGATAGAAAGAGAATGATAGAGAGACAGAATGATAGAGAAAGAGAATGATAGAGAGAGAGAATGATAGAGAGAGGGAATGATAGAGAGAGAATGATAGAGAGAGATAATGATAGAGACAGAGAATGATAGAGAGAGAATGATAGAGAGAGAGAATGATAGAGAGAGGGAATGATAGAGAGAGTATGATAGAGAGAGATAATGATAGAGACCGAGAATGATAGAGAGAGAGAATGATAGAGACAGATAATGATGGAGCCAGAGAATGATAGAGAGAGTATGATAGAGAGAGAGAATGATAGAAAGAGAATGATAGAAAGAGAGAATGATAGAGAGAGAGAATGATAGAGAAAGAGAATGATAGAGAGAGAGAATGATAGAGAAAGAGAATGATAGAGAGAGAGAATGATAGAGAGAATGATAGAGAGAGATAATGATACAGACAGAGAATGATAGAGAGATAATGATAGACAGAGAATAATAGAGAGAGAGAATGATAGAGAGAGAATGATAGAGAGAGAGAGAATGTTGAAGAGAATGATAGCGAGAGAATGATGGAGAGAGAGAATGATAGTGAGAGAGAATGATAGAGAGAGGGAATGATAGAGAGAGATAATGATAGAGACAGAGAATGATAGAGAGAACATTATAGAGAGAGAATGATAGAGAGAGATAATGATAGACAGAGAATGATAGAGAGAGAGAATGATAGAGAGAGAATGATAGAGAGAGAGAATGATAGAGAGAGGGAATGATAGAGAGAGAGGGAGAATGATGGAGAGAGAGAATGATAGTGAGAGAATGATAGAGAGAGAGAATGATAGAGAGAGAGAATGATGGAGAGAGAGAATGATAGAGAGAGCGAATGATAGAGAGAGGGATTGATAGGGAGAGATAATGATAGAGACAGAGAATGATAGAAAGAGAGAATGATAGAGAGAACATGATAGAGAGAGGGAATGATAGAGAGAGATAATGATAGAGACAGAGAATGATAGAGAGATAATGATAGACAGAGAATAATAGAGAGAGAGAATGATAGAGAGAGAATGATAGAGAGAGAGAGAGAATGTTAAAGAGAATGATAGCGAGAGAATGATGGAGAGAGAGAATGATAGTGAGAGAGAATGATAGAGAGAGGGAATGATAGAGAGAGATAATGATAGAGACAGAGAATGATAGAGAGAACATTATAGAGAGAGAATGATAGAGAGAGATAATGGTAGACAGAGAATGATAGAGAGAGAGAATGATAGAGAGAGAATGATAGAGAGAGAGAATGATAGAGAGAGGGAATGATAGAGAGAGAGGGAGAATGATGGAGAGAGAGAATGATAGTGAGAGAATGATAGAGAGAGAGAATGATAGAGAGAGAGAATGATGGAGAGAGAGAATGATAGAGAGAGCGAATGATAGAGAGAGGGATTGATAGGGAGAGATAATGATAGAGACAGAGAATGATAGAAAGAGAGAATGATAGAGAGAACATGATAGAGAGAGGGAATGATAGAGAGAGATAATGATAGAGACAGAGAATGATAGAGAGAGAATGATAGAGAGAGAATGATAGAGAGAGAGAATGATAGAGAGAGGGAATGATGGAGAGGGATAATGATAGAGAGAGAGAGAATGATAGAGAAAGAGAATGATAGAGAGAGAGAATGATAGTGAGAGAGAATGATAGTGAGAGAGAATGATAGAGAGAGAGAGAATGATAGAGAAAGCGAAAATGATGGAGAGAGAGAATGATGGAGAGAGAGAATGATAGAGAGAGAGAATGATAGAGAGAGAATGATACAGAGAGAGAATGATACAGAGAGAGAATGATACAGAGAGAGAATGATACAGAGAGAGAATGATAGAGAGAGAGAATGATAGAGAGAGAGAATGATAGAGAGAGAGAATGATAGAGAGAGAGAATGATAGAGAAAGAGAATGATAGAGAGAGAGAATGATAAAGAGAGAATGATAGAGAGAGATAATGATAGAGACAGAGAATGATAGAGAGAGAATGATAGAGAGAGAGAATGATAGAGAGAGAGAATGATAGAGAGAGAGAATGATAGAAAGAGAATGATAGAGAGACAGAATGATAGAGAAAGAGAATGATAGAGAGAGAGAATGATAGAGAGAGGGAATGATAGAGAGAGAATGATAGAGAGAGATAATGATAGAGACAGAGAATGATAGAGAGAGAATGATAGAGAGAGAGAATGATAGAGAGAGGGAATGATAGAGAGAGAATGATAGAGAGAGATAATGATAGAGAGAGGGAATGATAGAGAGAGAGAATGATAGAGAGAGAGAGAATGATAGAGAAAGAGAATGATAGAAAGAGAGAATGATAGTGAGAGAGAATGATAGAGAGAGAGAGAATGATAGAGGAAGAGAAAATGATGGAGAGAGAGAATGATGGAGAGAGAGAATGATAGAGAGAGAGAATGATAGAGAGAGAATGATAGAGAGAGAGAATGATAGAGACAGAGAATGATAGAGACAGAGAATGATAGAGAGATTGATAGAGAGAGAGAATGATAGAGAGAGAGAATGATGGAGAGAGAGAATGATAGAGAGAGCGAATGATAGAGAGGGAGAATGATGGAGAGAGAGAATGATAGTGAGAGAGAATGATAGAGAGAGCGAATGATAAAGAGAGAATTATAGAGAGAGAGAATGATAGAGAAAGACAATGATAGAAAGAGAGAATGATAGAGAGAACATGATAGAGAGAGGGAATGATAGAGAGAGAATGATAGACAGAGAATGACAGAGAGATAGAATGATAGAGAGAGAATGATAGAGAGAGAGAATGATAGAGAGAGGGAATGATAGAGAGATAATGATAGAGACAGAGAATGATAGAGAGAGAATGATAGAGAGAGAGAATGATAGAGAGAGAGAATGATAGAGAGAGAGAATGATAGAAAGAGAATGACAGAGAGACAGAATGATAGAGAAAGAGAATGATAGAGAGAGAGAATGATAGAGAGAGGGAATGATAGAGAGAGAATGATAGAGAGAGATAATGATAGAGACAGAGAATGATAGAGAGAGAATGATAGAGAGAGGGAATGATAGAGAGAGTATGATAGAGAGAGATAATGATAGAGACCGAGAATGATAGAGAGAGTGAATGATAGAGACAGATAATGATAGAGCCAGAGAATGATAGAGAGAGTATGATAGAGAGAGAGAATGATAGAAAGAGAATGATAGAAAGAGAGAATGATAGAGAGAGAGAGAATGATAGAGAAAGAGAATGATAGAGAGAGAGAATGATAGAGAAAGAGAATGATAGAGAGAGAGAATGATAGAGAGAGGGAATGATAGAGAGAGAATGATAGAGAGAGATAATGATAGAGACAGAGAATGATAGAGAGAGAATGATAGAGAGAGAGAATGATAGAGAGAGAGAATGATAGAGAGAGAGAATGATAGAGAGAGAGAATGATAGAAAGAGAATGATAGAGAGACAGAATGATAGAGAAAGAGAATGATAGAGAGAGAGAATGATAGAGAGAGGGAATGATAGAGAGAGAATGATAGAGAGAGATAATGATAGAGACAGAGAATGATAGAGAGAGAATGATAGAGAGAGAGAATGATAGAGAGAGGGAATGATAGAGAGAGTATGATAGAGAGAGATAATGATAGAGACCGAGAATGATAGAGAGAGAGAATGATACAGACAGATAATGATAGAGCCAGAGAATGATAGAGAGAGTATGATAGAGAGAGAGAATGATAGAAAGAGAATGATAGAAAGAGAGAATGATAGAGAGAGAGAATGATAGAGAAAGAGAATGATAGAGAGAGAGAATGATAGAGAAAGAGAATGATAGAGAGAGAGAATGATAGAGAGAATGATAGAGAGAGATAATGATACAGACAGAGAATGATAGAGAGATAATGATAGACAGAGAATAATAGAGAGAGAGAATGATAGAGAGAGAATGATAGAGAGAGAGAGAGAATGTTAAAGAGAATGATAGCGAGAGAATGATGGAGAGAGAGAATGATAGTGAGAGAGAATGATAGAGAGAGGGAATGATAGAGAGAGATAATGATAGAGACAGAGAATGATAGAGAGAACATTATAGAGAGAGAATGATAGAGAGAGATAATGATAGACAGAGAATGATAGAGAGAGAGAATGATAGAGAGAGAATGATAGAGAGAGAGAATGATAGAGAGAGGGAATGATAGAGAGAGAGGGAGAATGATGGAGAGAGAGAATGATAGTGAGAGAATGATAGAGAGAGAGAATGATAGAGAGAGAGAATGATGGAGAGAGAGAATGATAGAGAGAGCGAATGATAGAGAGAGGGATTGATAGGGAGAGATAATGATAGAGACAGAGAATGATAGAAAGAGAGAATGATAGAGAGAACATGATAGAGAGAGGGAATGATAGAGAGAGATAATGATAGAGACAGAGAATGATAGAGAGAGAATGATAGAGAGAGAATGATAGAGAGAGAATGATAGAGAGAGAGAATGATAGAGAGAGGGAATGATAGAGAGGGATAATGATAGAGAGAGAGAGAATGATAGAGAAAGAGAATGATAGAGAGAGAGAATGATAGTGAGAGAGAATGATAGTGAGAGAGAATGATAGAGAGAGAGAGAATGATAGAGAAAGCGAAAATGATGGAGAGAGAGAATGATGGAGAGAGAGAATGATAGAGAGAGAGAATGATAGAGAGAGAATGATACAGAGAGAGAATGATACAGAGAGAGAATGATACAGAGAGAGAATGATAGAGAGAGAGAATGATAGAGAGAGAGAATGATAGAGAGAGAGAATGATAGAGAAAGAGAATGATAGAGAGAGAGAATGATAGAGAGAGGGAATGATAAAGAGAGAATGATAGAGAGAGATAATGATAGAGACAGAGAATGATAGAGAGAGAATGATAGAGAGAGAGAATGATAGAGAGAGGGAATGATAGAGAGAGAGGGAGAATGATGGAGAGAGAGAATGATAGTGAGAGAATGATAGAGAGAGAGAATAATAGAGAGAGAGAATGATGGAGAGAGAGAATGATAGAGAGAGCAAATGATAGAGAGAGGGATTGATAGGGAGAGATAATGATAGAGACAGAGAATGATAGAAAGAGAGAATGATAGAGAGAACATGATAGAGAGAGGGAATGATAGAGAGAGATAATGATAGAGACAGAGAATGATAGAGAGAGAATGATAGAGAGAGGGAATGATAGAGAGAGTATGATAGAGACCGAGAATGATAGAGAGAGTGAATGATAGAGACAGATAATGATAGAGCCAGAGAATGATAGAGAGAGTATGATAGAGAGAGAGAATGATAGAAAGAGAATGATAGAAAGAGAGAATGATAGAGAGAGAGAGAATGATACAGAAAGAGAATGATAGAGAGAGAGAATGATAGAGAAAGAGAATGATAGAGACAGAGAATGATAGAGAGAGGGAATGATAGAGAGAGAATAATAGAGAGAGATAATGATAGAGACAGAGAATGATAGAGAGAGAATGATAGAGAGAGAGAATGATAGAGAGAGAGAATGATAGAGAGAGAGAATGATAGAGAGAGAGAATGATAGAAAGAGAATGATAGAGAGAGATAATGATAGAGACAGAGAATGATAGAGAGAGAATGATAGAGAGAGAGAATGATAGAGAGAGAGAATGATAGAGAGAGAGAATGATAGAGAGAGAGAATGATAGAAAGAGAATGATAGAGAGAGAATGATAGAGAGAGAGAATGATAGAGAGAGGGAATGATAGAGAGAGAATGATAGAGAGAGATAATGATAGAGACAGAGAATGATAGAGAGAGAATGATAGAGAGAGAGAATGATAGAGAGAGAGAATGATAGAGAGAGAGAATGATAGAGAGAGAGAATGATAGAAAGAGAATGATAGAGAGACAGAATGATAGAGAAAGAGAATGATAGAGAGAGAGAATGATAGAGACAGAGAATGATAGAGAGAGATAATGATAGACAGAGAATGATAGAGAGAGAGAATGATAGAGAGAGAATGATAGAGAGAGAGAATGATAGAGAGAGGGAATGATAGAGAGAGAGGGAGAATGATGGAGAGAGAGAATGATAGTGAGAGAATGATAGAGAGAGAGAATGATAGAGAGAGAGAATGATGGAGAGAGAGACTGATAGAGAGAGCGAATGATAGAGAGAGGGATTGATAGGGAGAGATAATGATAGAGACAGAGAATGATAGAAAGAGAGAATGATAGAGAGAACATGATAGAGAGAGGGAATGATAGAGAGAGATAATGATAGAGACAGAGAATGATAGAGAGAGTATGATAGAGAGAGAGAATGATAGAAAGAGAATGATAGAAAGAGAGAATGATAGAGAGAGAGAGAATGATACAGAAAGAGAATGATAGAGAGAGAGAATGATAGAGAAAGAGAATGATAGAGAGAGAGAATGATAGAGAGAGGGAATGATAGAGAGAGAATGATAGAGAGACAGAATGATAGAGAAAGAGAATGATAGAGAGAGAGAATGATAGAGAGAGGGAATGATAGAGAGAGAATGATAGAGAGAGATAATGATAGAGACAGAGAATGATAGAGAGAGAATGATAGAGAGAGAGAATGATAGAGAGAGGGAATGATAGAGAGAGTATGATAGAGAGAGATAATGATAGAGACCGAGAATGATAGAGAGAGAGAATGATAGAGACAGATAATGATAGAGCCAGAGAATGATAGAGAGAGTATGATAGAGAGAGAGAATGATAGAAAGAGAATGATAGAAAGAGAGAATGATAGAGAGAGAGAATGATAGAGAAAGAGAATGATAGAGAGAGAGAATGATAGAGAAAGAGAATGATAGAGAGAGAGAATGATAGAGAGAATGATAGAGAGAGATAATGATACAGACAGAGAATGATAGAGAGATAATGATAGACAGAGAATAATAGAGAGAGAGAATGATAGAGAGAGAATGATAGAGAGAGAGAGAGAATGTTAAAGAGAATGATAGCGAGAGAATGATGGAGAGAGAGAATGATAGTGAGAGAGAATGATAGAGAGAGGGAATGATAGAGAGACATAATGATAGAGACAGAGAATGATAGAGAGAACATTATAGAGAGAGAATGATAGAGAGAGATAATGATAGACAGAGAATGATAGAGAGAGAGAATGATAGAGAGAGAATGATAGAGAGAGAGAATGATAGAGAGAGGGAATGATAGAGAGAGAGGGAGAATGATGGAGAGAGAGAATGATAGTGAGAGAATGATAGAGAGAGAGAATGATAGAGAGAGAGAATGATGGAGAGAGAGAATGATAGAGAGAGCGAATGATAGAGAGAGGGATTGATAGGGAGAGATAATGATAGAGACAGAGAATGATAGAAAGAGAGAATGATAGAGAGAACATGATAGAGAGAGGGAATGATAGAGAGAGATAATGATAGAGACAGAGAATGATAGAGAGAGAATGATAGAGAGAGAATGATAGAGAGAGAATGATAGAGAGAGAGAATGATAGAGAGAGGGAATGATAGAGAGGGATAATGATAGAGAGAGAGAGAATGATAGAGAAAGAGAATGATAGAGAGAGAGAATGATAGTGAGAGAGAATGATAGTGAGAGAGAATGATAGAGAGAGAGAGAATGATAGAGAAAGCGAAAATGATGGAGAGAGAGAATGATAGAGAGAGGGAATGATAGAGAGAGAATGATAGAGAGAGATAATGATAGAGACAGAGAATGATAGAGAGAGAATGATAGAGAGAGAGAATGATAGAGAGAGGGAATGATAGAGAGAGTATGATAGAGAGAGATAATGATAGAGACCGAGAATGATAGAGAGAGAGAATGATAGAGACAGATAATGATAGAGCCAGAGAATGATAGAGAGAGTATGATAGAGAGAGAGAATGATAGAAAGAGAATGATAGAAAGAGAGAATGATAGAGAGAGAGAATGATAGAGAAAGAGAATGATAGAGAGAGAGAATGATAGAGAAAGAGAATGATAGAGAGAGAGAATGATAGAGAGAATGATAGAGAGAGATAATGATACAGACAGAGAATGATAGAGAGATAATGATAGACAGAGAATAATAGAGAGAGAGAATGATAGAGAGAGAATGATAGAGAGAGAGAGAGAATGTTAAAGAGAATGATAGCGAGAGAATGATGGAGAGAGAGAATGATAGTGAGAGAGAATGATAGAGAGAGGGAATGATAGAGAGACATAATGATAGAGACAGAGAATGATAGAGAGAACATTATAGAGAGAGAATGATAGAGAGAGATAATGATAGACAGAGAATGATAGAGAGAGAGAATGATAGAGAGAGAATGATAGAGAGAGAGAATGATAGAGAGAGGGAATGATAGAGAGAGAGGGAGAATGATGGAGAGAGAGAATGATAGTGAGAGAATGATAGAGAGAGAGAATGATAGAGAGAGAGAATGATGGAGAGAGAGAATGATAGAGAGAGCGAATGATAGAGAGAGGGATTGATAGGGAGAGATAATGATAGAGACAGAGAATGATAGAAAGAGAGAATGATAGAGAGAACATGATAGAGAGAGGGAATGATAGAGAGAGATAATGATAGAGACAGAGAATGATAGAGAGAGAATGATAGAGAGAGAATGATAGAGAGAGAATGATAGAGAGAGAGAATGATAGAGAGAGGGAATGATAGAGAGGGATAATGATAGAGAGAGAGAGAATGATAGAGAAAGAGAATGATAGAGAGAGAGAATGATAGTGAGAGAGAATGATAGTGAGAGAGAATGATAGAGAGAGAGAGAATGATAGAGAAAGCGAAAATGATGGAGAGAGAGAATGATAGAGAGAGGGAATGATAGAGAGAGAATGATAGAGAGAGATAATGATAGAGACAGAGAATGATAGAGAGAGAATGATAGAGAGAGAGAATGATAGAGAGAGGGAATGATAGAGAGAGTATGATAGAGAGAGATAATGATAGAGACCGAGAATGATAGAGAGAGAGAATGATAGAGACAGATAATGATAGAGCCAGAGAATGATAGACAGAGTATGATAGAGAGAGAGAATGATAGAAAGAGAATGATAGAAAGAGAGAATGATAGAGAGAGAGAATGATAGAGAAAGAGAATGATAGAGAGAGAGAATGATAGAGAAAGAGAATGATAGAGAGAGAGAATGATAGAGAGAATGATAGAGAGAGATAATGATACAGACAGAGAATGATAGAGAGATAATGATAGACAGAGAATAATAGAGAGAGAGAATGATAGAGAGAGAATGATAGAGAGAGAGAGAGAATGTTAAAGAGAATGATAGCGAGAGAATGATGGAGAGAGAGAATGATAGTGAGAGAGAATGATAGAGAGAGGGAATGATAGAGAGACATAATGATAGAGACAGAGAATGATAGAGAGAACATTATAGAGAGAGAATGATAGAGAGAGATAATGATAGACAGAGAATGATAGAGAGAGAGAATGATAGAGAGAGAATGATAGAGAGAGAGAATGATAGAGAGAGGGAATGATAGAGAGAGAGGGAGAATGATGGAGAGAGAGAATGATAGTGAGAGAATGATAGAGAGAGAGAATGATAGAGAGAGAGAATGATGGAGAGAGAGAATGATAGAGAGAGCGAATGATAGAGAGAGGGATTGATAGGGAGAGATAATGATAGAGACAGAGAATGATAGAAAGAGAGAATGATAGAGAGAACATGATAGAGAGAGGGAATGATAGAGAGAGATAATGATAGAGACAGAGAATGATAGAGAGAGAATGATAGAGAGAGAATGATAGAGAGAGAATGATAGAGAGAGAGAATGATAGAGAGAGGGAATGATAGAGAGGGATAATGATAGAGAGAGAGAGAATGATAGAGAAAGAGAATGATAGAGAGAGAGAATGATAGTGAGAGAGAATGATAGTGAGAGAGAATGATAGAGAGAGAGAGAATGATAGAGAAAGCGAAAATGATGGAGAGAGAGAATGATGGAGAGAGAGAATGATAGAGAGAGAGAATGATAGAGAGAGAATGATACAGAGAGAGAATGATACAGAGAGAGAATGATAGAGAGAGAGAATGATAGAGAGAGAGAATGATAGAGAGAGAGAATGATAGAGAGAGAGAATGATAGAGAAAGAGAATGATAGAGAGAGAGAATGATAGAGAGAGGGAATGATAAAGAGAGAATGATAGAGAGAGATAATGATAGAGACAGAGAATGATAGAGAGAGAATGATAGAGAGAGAGAATGATAGAGAGAGAGAATGATAGAGAGAGAGAATGATAGAGAGAGAGAATGATAGAGAGAGAGAATGATAGAAAGAGAATGATAGAGAGAGAATGATAGAGAGAGAGAATGATAGAGAGAGGGAATGATAGAGAGAGTATGATAGAGAGAGATAATGATTGAGACCGAGAATGATAGAGAGAGAGAATGATAGAGACAGATAATGATAGAGCCAGAGAATGATAGAGAGAGTATGATAGAGAGAGAATGATAGAGAGAGAATGATAGAGAGAGAGAATGATAGAGAGAGGGAATGATAGAGAGGGATAATGATAGAGAGAGAGAGAATGATAGAGAAAGAGAATGATAGAGAGAGAGAATGATAGTGAGAGAGAATGATAGTGAGAGAGAATGATAGAGAGAGAGAGAATGATAGAGAAAGCGAAAATGATGGAGAGAGAGAATGATGGAGAGAGAGAATGATAGAGAGAGAGAATGATAGAGAGAGAATGATACAGAGAGAGAATGATACAGAGAGAGAATGATAGAGAGAGAGAATGATAGAGAGAGAGAATGATAGAGAGAGAGAATGATAGAGAAAGAGAATGATAGAGAGAGAGAATGATAGAGAGAGGGAATGATAAAGAGAGAATGATAGAGAGAGATAATGATAGAGACAGAGAATGATAGAGAGAGAATGATAGAGAGAGAGAATGATAGAGAGAGAGAATGATAGAGAGAGAGAATGATAGAGAGAGAGAATGATAGAAAGAGAATGATAGAGAGACAGAATGATAGAGAAAGAGAATGATAGAGAGAGAGAATGATAGAGAGAGGGAATGATAGAGAGAGAATGATAGAGAGAGATAATGATAGAGACCGAGAATGATAGAGAGAGAGAATGATAGAGACAGATAATGATAGAGCCAGAGAATGATAGAGAGAGTATGATAGAGAGAGAGAATGATAGAAAGAGAATGATAGAAAGAGAGAATGATAGAGAGAGAGAATGATAGAGAAAGAGAATGATAGAGAGAGAGAATGATAGAGAAAGAGAATGATAGAGAGAGAGAATGATAGAGAAAGAGAATGATAGAGAGAGAGAATGATAGAGAGAATGATAGAGAGAGATAATGATACAGACAGAGAATGATAGAGAGATAATGATAGACAGAGAATAATAGAGAGAGAGAATGATAGAGAGAGAATGATAGAGAGAGAGAGAGAATGTTAAAGAGAATGATACCGAGAGAATGATGGAGAGAGAGAATGATAGTGAGAGAGAATGATAGAGAGAGGGAATGATAGAGAGAGATAATGATAGAGACAGAGAATGATAGAGAGAACAGTATAGAGAGAGATAATGGTAGACAGAGAATGATAGAGAGAGAGAATGATAGAGAGAGAATGATAGAGAGAGAGAATGATAGAGAGAGGGAATGATAGAGAGAGAGGGAGAATGATGGAGAGAGAGAATGATAGTGAGAGAATGATAGAGAGAGAGAATGATAGAGAGAGAGAATGATGGAGAGAGAGAATGATAGAGAGAGCGAATGATAGAGAGAGGGATTGATAGGGAGAGATAATGATAGAGACAGAGAATGATAGAAAGAGAGAATGATAGAGGGAACATGATAGAGAGAGGGAATGATAGAGAGAGATAATGATAGAGACAGAGAATCATAGAGAGAGAATGATAGAGAGAGGGAATGATAGAGAGAGTATGATAGAGAGAGATAATGATAGAGACCGAGAATGATAGAGAGAGTGAATGATAGAGACAGATAATGATAGAGCCAGAGAATGATAGAGAGAGTATGATAGAGAGAGAGAATGATAGAAAGAGAATGATAGAAAGAGAGAATGATAGAGAGAGAGAGAATGATACAGAAAGAGAATGATAGAGAGAGAGAATGATAGAGAAAGAGAATGATAGAGAGAGAGAATGATAGAGAGAGGGAATGATAGAGAGAGAATGATAGAAAGAGATAATGATAGAGACAGAGAATGATAGAGAGAGAATGATAGAGAGAGAGAATGATAGAGAGAGAGAATGATAGAGAGAGAGAATGATAGAGAGAGAGAATGATAGAAAGAGAATGATAGAGAGACAGAATGATAGAGAAAGAGAATGATAGAGAGAGAGAATGATAGAGAGAGGGAATGATAGAGAGAGAATGATAGAGAGAGATAATGATAGAGACAGAGAATGATAGAGAGAGAATGATAGAGAGAGAGAATGATAGAGAGAGGGAATGATAGAGAGAGTATGATAGAGAGAGATAATGATAGAGACCGAGAATGATAGAGAGAGAGAATGATAGAGACAGATAATGATGGAGCCAGAGAATGATAGAGAGAGTATGATAGAGAGAGAGAATGATAGAAAGAGAATGATAGAAAGAGAGAATGATAGAGAGAGAGAATGATAGAGAAAGAGAATGATAGAGAGAGAGAATGATAGAGAAAGAGAATGATAGAGAGAGAGAATGATAGAGAGAATGATAGAGAGAGATAATGATACAGACAGAGAATGATAGAGAGATAATGATAGACAGAGAATAATAGAGAGAGAGAATGATAGAGAGAGAGAGAATGTTGAAGAGAATGATAGCGAGAGAATGATGGAGAGAGAGAATGATAGTGAGAGAGAATGATAGAGAGAGGGAATGATAGAGAGAGATAATGATAGAGACAGAGAATGATAGAGAGAACATTATAGAGAGAGAATGATAGAGAGAGATAATGATAGACAGAGAATGATAGAGAGAGAGAATGATAGAGAGAGAATGATAGAGAGAGAGAATGATAGAGAGAGGGAATGATAGAGAGAGAGGGAGAATGATGGAGAGAGAGAATGATAGTGAGAGAATGATAGAGAGAGAGAATGATAGAGAGAGAGAATGATGGAGAGAGAGAATGATAGAGAGAGCGAATGATAGAGAGAGGGATTGATAGGGAGAGATAATGATAGAGACAGAGAATGATAGAAAGAGAGAATGATAGAGAGAACATGATAGAGAGAGGGAATGATAGAGAGAGATAATGATAGAGACAGAGAATGATAGAGAGATAATGATAGACAGAGAATAATAGAGAGAGAGAATGATAGAGAGAGAATGATAGAGAGAGAGAGAGAATGTTAAAGAGAATGATAGCGAGAGAATGATGGAGAGAGAGAATGATAGTGAGAGAGAATGATAGAGAGAGGGAATGATAGAGAGAGATAATGATAGAGACAGAGAATGATAGAGAGAACATTATAGAGAGAGAATGATAGAGAGAGATAATGGTAGACAGAGAATGATAGAGAGAGAGAATGATAGAGAGAGAATGATAGAGAGAGAGAATGATAGAGAGAGGGAATGATAGAGAGAGAGGGAGAATGATGGAGAGAGAGAATGATAGTGAGAGAATGATAGAGAGAGAGAATGATAGAGAGAGAGAATGATGGAGAGAGAGAATGATAGAGAGAGCGAATGATAGAGAGAGGGATTGATAGGGAGAGATAATGATAGAGACAGAGAATGATAGAAAGAGAGAATGATAGAGAGAACATGATAGAGAGAGGGAATGATAGAGAGAGATAATGATAGAGACAGAGAATGATAGAGAGAGAATGATAGAGAGAGAATGATAGAGAGAGAGAATGATAGAGAGAGGGAATGATAGAGAGGGATAATGATAGAGAGAGAGAGAATGATAGAGAAAGAGAATGATAGAGAGAGAGAATGATAGTGAGAGAGAATGATAGTGAGAGAGAATGATAGAGAGAGAGAGAATGATAGAGAAAGCGAAAATGATGGAGAGAGAGAATGATGGAGAGAGAGAATGATAGAGAGAGAGAATGATAGAGAGAGAATGATACAGAGAGAGAATGATACAGAGAGAGAATGATACAGAGAGAGAATGATACAGAGAGAGAATGATAGAGAGAGAGAATGATAGAGAGAGAGAATGATAGAGAGAGAGAATGATAGAGAGAGAGAATGATAGAGAAAGAGAATGATAGAGAGAGAGAATGATAAAGAGAGAATGATAGAGAGAGATAATGATAGAGACAGAGAATGATAGAGAAAGAATGATAGAGAGAGAGAATGATAGAGAGAGAGAATGATAGAGAGAGAGAATGATAGAGAGAGAGAATGATAGAAAGAGAATGATAGAGAGACAGAATGATAGAGAAAGAGAATGATAGAGAGAGAGAATGATAGAGAGAGGGAATGATAGAGAGAGAATGATAGAGAGAGATAATGATAGAGACAGAGAATGATAGAGAGAGAATGATAGAGAGAGAGAATGATAGAGAGAGGGAATGATAGAGAGAGAATGATAGAGAGAGATAATGATAGAGAGAGGGAATGATAGAGAGAGAGAATGATAGAGAGAGAGAGAATGATAGAGAAAGAGAATGATAGAAAGAGAGAATGATAGTGAGAGAGAATGATAGAGAGAGAGAGAATGATAGAGGAAGAGAAAATGATGGAGAGAGAGAATGATGGAGAGAGAGAATGATAGAGAGAGAGAATGATAGAGAGAGAATGATAGAGAGAGAGAATGATAGAGACAGAGAATGATAGAGACAGAGAATGATAGAGAGATTGATAGAGAGAGAGAATGATAGAGAGAGAGAATGATGGAGAGAGAGAATGATAGAGAGAGCGAATGATAGAGAGGGAGAATGATGGAGAGAGAGAATGATAGTGAGAGAGAATGATAGAGAGAGCGAATGATAAAGAGAGAATTATAGAGAGAGAGAATGATAGAGAAAGACAATGATAGAAAGAGAGAATGATAGAGAGAACATGATAGAGAGAGGGAATGATAGAGAGAGAATGATAGACAGAGAATGACAGAGAGATAGAATGATAGAGAGAGAATGATAGAGAGAGAGAATGATAGAGAGAGGGAATGATAGAGAGATAATGATAGAGACAGAGAATGATAGAGAGAGAATGATAGAGAGAGAGAATGATAGAGAGAGAGAATGATAGAGAGAGAGAATGATAGAAAGAGAATGATAGAGAGACAGAATGATAGAGAAAGAGAATGATAGAGAGAGAGAATGATAGAGAGAGGGAATGATAGAGAGAGAATGATAGAGAGAGATAATGATAGAGACAGAGAATGATAGAGAGAGAATGATAGAGAGAGGGAATGATAGAGAGAGTATGATAGAGAGAGATAATGATAGAGACCGAGAATGATAGAGAGAGTGAATGATAGAGACAGATAATGATAGAGCCAGAGAATGATAGAGAGAGTATGATAGAGAGAGAGAATGATAGAAAGAGAATGATAGAAAGAGAGAATGATAGAGAGAGAGAGAATGATAGAGAAAGAGAATGATAGAGAGAGAGAATGATAGAGAAAGAGAATGATAGAGAGAGAGAATGATAGAGAGAGGGAATGATAGAGAGAGAATGATAGAGAGAGATAATGATAGAGACAGAGAATGATAGAGAGAGAATGATAGAGAGAGAGAATGATAGAGAGAGAGAATGATAGAGAGAGAGAATGATAGAGAGAGAGAATGATAGAAAGAGAATGATAGAGAGACAGAATGATAGAGAAAGAGAATGATAGAGAGAGAGAATGATAGAGAGAGGGAATGATAGAGAGAGAATGATAGAGAGAGATAATGATAGAGACAGAGAATGATAGAGAGAGAATGATAGAGAGAGAGAATGATAGAGAGAGGGAATGATAGAGAGAGTATGATAGAGAGAGATAATGATAGAGACCGAGAATGATAGAGAGAGAGAATGATAGAGACAGATAATGATAGAGCCAGAGAATGATAGAGAGAGTATGATAGAGAGAGAGAATGATAGAAAGAGAATGATAGAAAGAGAGAATGATAGAGAGAGAGAATGATAGAGAAAGAGAATGATAGAGAGAGAGAATGATAGAGAAAGAGAATGATAGAGAGAGAGAATGATAGAGAGAATGATAGAGAGAGATAATGATACAGACAGAGAATGATAGAGAGATAATGATAGACAGAGAATAATAGAGAGAGAGAATGATAGAGAGAGAATGATAGAGAGAGAGAGAGAATGTTAAAGAGAATGATAGCGAGAGAATGATGGAGAGAGAGAATGATAGTGAGAGAGAATGATAGAGAGAGGGAATGATAGAGAGAGATAATGATAGAGACAGAGAATGATAGAGAGAACATTATAGAGAGAGAATGATAGAGAGAGATAATGATAGACAGAGAATGATAGAGAGAGAGAATGATAGAGAGAGAATGATAGAGAGAGAGAATGATAGAGAGAGGGAATGATAGAGAGAGAGGGAGAATGATGGAGAGAGAGAATGATAGTGAGAGAATGATAGAGAGAGAGAATGATAGAGAGAGAGAATGATGGAGAGAGAGAATGATAGAGAGAGCGAATGATAGAGAGAGGGATTGATAGGGAGAGATAATGATAGAGACAGAGAATGATAGAAAGAGAGAATGATAGAGAGAACATGATAGAGAGAGGGAATGATAGAGAGAGATAATGATAGAGACAGAGAATGATAGAGAGAGAATGATAGAGAGAGAATGATAGAGAGAGAATGATAGAGAGAGAGAATGATAGAGAGAGGGAATGATAGAGAGGGATAATGATAGAGAGAGAGAGAATGATAGAGAAAGAGAATGATAGAGAGAGAGAATGATAGTGAGAGAGAATGATAGTGAGAGAGAATGATAGAGAGAGAGAGAATGATAGAGAAAGCGAAAATGATGGAGAGAGAGAATGATGGAGAGAGAGAATGATAGAGAGAGAGAATGATAGAGAGAGAATGATACAGAGAGAGAATGATACAGAGAGAGAATGATAGAGAGAGAGAATGATAGAGAGAGAGAATGATAGAGAGAGAGAATGATAGAGAAAGAGAATGATAGAGAGAGAGAATGATAGAGAGAGGGAATGATAAAGAGAGAATGATAGAGAGAGATAATGATAGAGACAGAGAATGATAGAGAGAGAATGATAGAGAGAGAGAATGATAGAGAGAGAGAATGATAGAGAGAGAGAATGATAGAAAGAGAATGATAGAGAGACAGAATGATAGAGAAAGAGAATGATAGAGAGAGAGAATGATAGAGAGAGGGAATGATAGAGAGAGATAATGATAGAGCCAGAGAATGATAGAGAGAGTATGATAGAGAGAGAGAATGATAGAAAGAGAATGATAGAGAGAGAGAATGATAGAGAGAGAGAATGATAGAGACAGAGAATGATAGAGAGAGAGAATGATAGAGAAAGAGAATGCTAGAGAGAGAGAATGATAGAGAGAGGGAATGATAAAGAGAGAATGATAGAGAGAGATAATGATAGAGACAGAGAATGATAGAGAGAGAATGATAGAGAGAGAGAATGATAGAGAGAGAGAATGATAGAGAGAGAGAATGATAGAGAGAGAGAATGATAGAGAGAGAGAATGATAGAAAGAGAATGATAGAGAGACAGAATGATAGAGAAAGAGAATGATAGAGAGAGAGAATGATAGAGAGAGGGAATGATAGAGAGAGAATGATAGAGAGAGATAATGATAGAGACAGAGAATGATAGAGAGAGAATGATAGAGAGAGAGAATGATAGTGAGAGGGAATGATAGAGAGAGTATGATAGAGAGAGATAATGATAGAGACCGAGAATGATAGAGAGAGAGAATGATAGAGACAGATAATGATAGAGCCAGAGAATGATAGAGAGAGTATGATAGAGAGAGAGAATGATAGAAAGAGAATGATAGAAAGAGAGAATGATAGAGAGAGAGAATGATAGAGAAAGAGAATGATAGAGAGAGAGAATGATAGAGAAAGAGAATGATAGAGAGAGAGAATGATAGAGAAAGAGAATGATAGAGAGAGAGAATGATAGAGAGAATGATAGAGAGAGATAATGATACAGACAGAGAATGATAGAGAGATAATGATAGACAGAGAATAATAGAGAGAGAGAATGATAGAGAGAGAATGATAGAGAGAGAGAGAGAATGTTAAAGAGAATGATAGCGAGAGAATGATGGAGAGAGAGAATGATAGTGAGAGAGAATGATAGAGAGAGGGAATGATAGAGAGAGATAATGATAGAGACAGAGAATGATAGAGAGAACATTATAGAGAGAGAATGATAGAGAGAGATAATGGTAGACAGAGAATGATAGAGAGAGAGAATGATAGAGAGAGAATGATAGAGAGAGAGAATGATAGAGAGAGGGAATGATAGAGAGAGAGGGAGAATGATGGAGAGAGAGAATGATAGTGAGAGAATGATAGAGAGAGAGAATGATAGAGAGAGAGAATGATGGAGAGAGAGAATGATAGAGAGAGCGAATGATAGAGAGAGGGATTGATAGGGAGAGATAATGATAGAGACAGAGAATGATAGAAAGAGAGAATGATAGAGAGAACATGATAGAGAGAGGGAATGATAGAGAGAGATAATGATAGAGACAGAGAATGATAGAGAGAGAATGATAGAGAGAGAATGATAGAGAGAGAGAGAATGATAGAGAGAGGGAATGATAGAGAGGGATAATGATAGAGAGAGAGAGAATGATAGAGAAAGAGAATGATAGAGAGAGAGAATGATAGTGAGAGAGAATGATAGTGAGAGAGAATGATAGAGAGAGAGAGAATGATAGAGAAAGCGAAAATGATGGAGAGAGAGAATGATAGAGAGAGAGAATGATAGAGAGAGAATGATACAGAGAGAGAATGATACAGAGAGAGAATGATAGAGAGAGAGAATGATAGAGAGAGAGAATGATAGAGAGAGAGAATGATAGAGAGAGAGAATGATAGAGAAAGAGAATGATAGAGAGAGAGAATGATAGAGAGAGGGAATGATAAAGAGAGAATGATAGAGAGAGATAATGATAGAGACAGAGAATGATAGAGAGAGAATGATAGAGAGAGAGAATGATAGAGAGAGGGAATGATAGAGAGAGAATGATAGACAGAGATAATGATAGAGACCGAGAATGATAGAGAGAGAGAATGATAGAGAAAGAGAATGATAGAGAGAGAGAATGATAGAGAGAGGGAATGATAGAGAGAGAATGATAGAGAGAGATAATGATAGAGCCAGAGAATGATAGAGAGAGTATGATAGAGAGAGAGAATGATAGAAAGAGAATGATAGAGAGAGAGAGAATGATAGAGAGAGAGAATGATAGAGACAGAGAATGATAGAGAGAGAGAATGATGGAGAAAGAGAATGCTAGAGAGAGAGAATGATAGAGAGAGGGAATGATAGAGAGAGAATGATAGAGAGAGATAATGATAGAGACAGAGAATGATAGAGAGATAATGATAGACAGAGAATGATAGAGAGAGAGTATGATAGAGAGAGAGAGAATGTTAAAGAGAATGATGGAGAGAGAGAATGATAGTGAGAGAATGATAGAGAAAGAGAATGATAGAGTGAACATGATAGAGAGAGAATGATAGAGAGAGATAATGATAGCCAGAGAATGATAGAGAGAGAGAATGATAGAGAGAGAATGATAGAGAGAGCGAATGATAGAGAGAGGGAATGATAGAGAGAGATAATGATAGAGACAGAGAATGATAGAGAGAGAATGATAGAGAGAGAGAATGATAGAGAAAGAGAATGATAGAGAGAGAGGGAGAATGATGGAGAGAGAGAATGATAGTGAGAGAATGATAGAGAGAGAGAATGATAGTGAGAGAGAATGATAGAGAGAGAGAATGATGGAGAGAGAGAATGATAGAGAGAGCGAATGATAGAGAGAGGGAATGATAGGGAGAGATAATGATAGAGACAGAGAATGATAGGGAGAGAATGATAGAGAAAGAGAATGATAGAGAAAGAGAATGATAGAGACAGAGAGAATGATAGAGAAAGAGAATAATAGAAAGAGAGAATGATAGAGAGAACATGATAGAGAGAGGGAATGATAGAGAGAGAATGATAGAGAGAGAGAATGATAGAGAGAGAGAATGATAGAGAGAGAGAATGATAGAGAGAGAGAATGATAGAAAGAGAATGATAGAGAGACAGAATGATAGAGAAAGAGAATGATAGAGAGAGAGAATGATAGAGAGAGGGAATGATAGAGAGAGAATGATAGAGAGAGATAATGATAGAGACAGAGAATGATAGAGAGAGAATGATAGAGAGAGAGAATGATAGAGAGAGGGAATGATAGAGAGAGAATGATAGAGAGAGATAATGATAGAGAGAGGGAATGATAGAGAGAGAGAATGATAGAGAGAGAGAGAATGATAGAGAAAGAGAATGATAGAAAGAGAGAATGATAGTGAGAGAGAATGATAGAGAGAGAATGATAGAGAGGGAGAATGATGGAGAGAGAGAATGATAGTGAGAGAGAATGATAGAGAGAGCGAATGATAAAGAGAGAATTATAGAGAGAGAGAATGATAGAGAAAGACAATGATAGAAAGAGAGAATGATAGAGAGAACATGATAGAGAGAGGGAATGATAGAGAGAGAATGATAGACAGAGAATGACAGAGAGATAGAATGATAGAGAGAGAATGATAGAGAGAGAGAATGATAGAGAGAGGGAATGATAGAGAGATAATGATAGAGACAGAGAATGATAGAGAGAGAATGATAGAGAGAGAGAATGATAGAGAGAGAGAATGATAGAGAGAGAGAATGATAGAAAGAGAATGATAGAGAGACAGAATGATAGAGAAAGAGAATGATAGAGAGAGAGAATGATAGAGAGAGGGAATGATAGAGAGAGAATGATAGAGAGAGATAATGATAGAGACAGAGAATGATAGAGAGAGAATGATAGAGAGAGGGAATGATAGAGAGAGTATGATAGAGAGAGATAATGATAGAGACCGAGAATGATAGAGAGAGTGAATGATAGAGACAGATAATGATAGAGCCAGAGAATGATAGAGAGAGTATGATAGAGAGAGAGAATGATAGAAAGAGAATGATAGAAAGAGAGAATGATAGAGAGAGAGAGAATGATAGAGAAAGAGAATGATAGAGAGAGAGAATGATAGAGAAAGAGAATGATAGAGAGAGAGAATGATAGAGAGAGGGAATGATAGAGAGAGAATGATAGAGAGAGATAATGATAGAGACAGAGAATGATAGAGAGAGAATGATAGAGAGAGAGAATGATAGAGAGAGAGAATGATAGAGAGAGAGAATGATAGAGAGAGAGAATGATAGAAAGAGAATGATAGAGAGACAGAATGATAGAGAAAGAGAATGATAGAGAGAGAGAATGATAGAGAGAGGGAATGATAGAGAGAGAATGATAGAGAGAGATAATGATAGAGACAGAGAATGATAGAGAGAGAATGATAGAGAGAGAGAATGATAGAGAGAGGGAATGATAGAGAGAGTATGATAGAGAGAGATAATGATAGAGACCGAGAATGATAGAGAGAGAGAATGATAGAGACAGATAATGATAGAGCCAGAGAATGATAGAGAGAGTATGATAGAGAGAGAGAATGATAGAAAGAGAATGATAGAAAGAGAGAATGATAGAGAGAGAGAATGATAGAGAAAGAGAATGATAGAGAGAGAGAATGATAGAGAAAGAGAATGATAGAGAGAGAGAATGATAGAGAGAATGATAGAGAGAGATAATGATACAGACAGAGAATGATAGAGAGATAATGATAGACAGAGAATAATAGAGAGAGAGAATGATAGAGAGAGAATGATAGAGAGAGAGAGAGAATGTTAAAGAGAATGATAGCGAGAGAATGATGGAGAGAGAGAATGATAGTGAGAGAGAATGATAGAGAGAGGGAATGATAGAGAGAGATAATGATAGAGACAGAGAATGATAGAGAGAACATTATAGAGAGAGAATGATAGAGAGAGATAATGATAGACAGAGAATGATAGAGAGAGAGAATGATAGAGAGAGAATGATAGAGAGAGAGAATGATAGAGAGAGGGAATGATAGAGAGAGAGGGAGAATGATGGAGAGAGAGAATGATAGTGAGAGAATGATAGAGAGAGAGAATGATAGAGAGAGAGAATGATGGAGAGAGAGAATGATAGAGAGAGCGAATGATAGAGAGAGGGATTGATAGGGAGAGATAATGATAGAGACAGAGAATGATAGAAAGAGAGAATGATAGAGAGAACATGATAGAGAGAGGGAATGATAGAGAGAGATAATGATAGAGACAGAGAATGATAGAGAGAGAATGATAGAGAGAGAATGATAGAGAGAGAATGATAGAGAGAGAGAATGATAGAGAGAGGGAATGATAGAGAGGGATAATGATAGAGAGAGAGAGAATGATAGAGAAAGAGAATGATAGAGAGAGAGAATGATAGTGAGAGAGAATGATAGTGAGAGAGAATGATAGAGAGAGAGAGAATGATAGAGAAAGCGAAAATGATGGAGAGAGAGAATGATGGAGAGAGAGAATGATAGAGAGAGAGAATGATAGAGAGAGAATGATACAGAGAGAGAATGATACAGAGAGAGAATGATAGAGAGAGAGAATGATAGAGAGAGAGAATGATAGAGAGAGAGAATGATAGAGAAAGAGAATGATAGAGAGAGAGAATGATAGAGAGAGGGAATGATAAAGAGAGAATGATAGAGAGAGATAATGATAGAGACAGAGAATGATAGAGAGAGAATGATAGAGAGAGAGAATGATAGAGAGAGAGAATGATAGAGAGAGAGAATGATAGAAAGAGAATGATAGAGAGACAGAATGATAGAGAAAGAGAATGATAGAGAGAGAGAATGATAGAGAGAGGGAATGATAGAGAGAGATAATGATAGAGCCAGAGAATGATAGAGAGAGTATGATAGAGAGAGAGAATGATAGAAAGAGAATGATAGAGAGAGAGAATGATAGAGAGAGAGAATGATAGAGACAGAGAATGATAGAGAGAGAGAATGATAGAGAAAGAGAATGCTAGAGAGAGAGAATGATAGAGAGAGGGAATGATAAAGAGAGAATGATAGAGAGAGATAATGATAGAGACAGAGAATGATAGAGAGAGAATGATAGAGAGAGAGAATGATAGAGAGAGAGAATGATAGAGAGAGAGAATGATAGAGAGAGAGAATGATAGAGAGAGAGAATGATAGAAAGAGAATGATAGAGAGACAGAATGATAGAGAAAGAGAATGATAGAGAGAGAGAATGATAGAGAGAGGGAATGATAGAGAGAGAATGATAGAGAGAGATAATGATAGAGACAGAGAATGATAGAGAGAGAATGATAGAGAGAGAGAATGATAGTGAGAGGGAATGATAGAGAGAGTATGATAGAGAGAGATAATGATAGAGACCGAGAATGATAGAGAGAGAGAATGATAGAGACAGATAATGATAGAGCCAGAGAATGATAGAGAGAGTATGATAGAGAGAGAGAATGATAGAAAGAGAATGATAGAAAGAGAGAATGATAGAGAGAGAGAATGATAGAGAAAGAGAATGATAGAGAGAGAGAATGATAGAGAAAGAGAATGATAGAGAGAGAGAATGATAGAGAAAGAGAATGATAGAGAGAGAGAATGATAGAGAGAATGATAGAGAGAGATAATGATACAGACAGAGAATGATAGAGAGATAATGATAGACAGAGAATAATAGAGAGAGAGAATGATAGAGAGAGAATGATAGAGAGAGAGAGAGAATGTTAAAGAGAATGATAGCGAGAGAATGATGGAGAGAGAGAATGATAGTGAGAGAGAATGATAGAGAGAGGGAATGATAGAGAGAGATAATGATAGAGACAGAGAATGATAGAGAGAACATTATAGAGAGAGAATGATAGAGAGAGATAATGGTAGACAGAGAATGATAGAGAGAGAGAATGATAGAGAGAGAATGATAGAGAGAGAGAATGATAGAGAGAGGGAATGATAGAGAGAGAGGGAGAATGATGGAGAGAGAGAATGATAGTGAGAGAATGATAGAGAGAGAGAATGATAGAGAGAGAGAATGATGGAGAGAGAGAATGATAGAGAGAGCGAATGATAGAGAGAGGGATTGATAGGGAGAGATAATGATAGAGACAGAGAATGATAGAAAGAGAGAATGATAGAGAGAACATGATAGAGAGAGGGAATGATAGAGAGAGATAATGATAGAGACAGAGAATGATAGAGAGAGAATGATAGAGAGAGAATGATAGAGAGAGAGAGAATGATAGAGAGAGGGAATGATAGAGAGGGATAATGATAGAGAGAGAGAGAATGATAGAGAAAGAGAATGATAGAGAGAGAGAATGATAGTGAGAGAGAATGATAGTGAGAGAGAATGATAGAGAGAGAGAGAATGATAGAGAAAGCGAAAATGATGGAGAGAGAGAATGATAGAGAGAGAGAATGATAGAGAGAGAATGATACAGAGAGAGAATGATACAGAGAGAGAATGATAGAGAGAGAGAATGATAGAGAGAGAGAATGATAGAGAGAGAGAATGATAGAGAGAGAGAATGATAGAGAAAGAGAATGATAGAGAGAGAGAATGATAGAGAGAGGGAATGATAAAGAGAGAATGATAGAGAGAGATAATGATAGAGACAGAGAATGATAGAGAGAGAATGATAGAGAGAGAGAATGATAGAGAGAGGGAATGATAGAGAGAGAATGATAGACAGAGATAATGATAGAGACCGAGAATGATAGAGAGAGAGAATGATAGAGAAAGAGAATGATAGAGAGAGAGAATGATAGAGAGAGGGAATGATAGAGAGAGAATGATAGAGAGAGATAATGATAGAGCCAGAGAATGATAGAGAGAGTATGATAGAGAGAGAGAATGATAGAAAGAGAATGATAGAGAGAGAGAGAATGATAGAGAGAGAGAATGATAGAGACAGAGAATGATAGAGAGAGAGAATGATGGAGAAAGAGAATGCTAGAGAGAGAGAATGATAGAGAGAGGGAATGATAGAGAGAGAATGATAGAGAGAGATAATGATAGAGACAGAGAATGATAGAGAGATAATGATAGACAGAGAATGATAGAGAGAGAGTATGATAGAGAGAGAGAGAATGTTAAAGAGAATGATGGAGAGAGAGAATGATAGTGAGAGAATGATAGAGAAAGAGAATGATAGAGTGAACATGATAGAGAGAGAATGATAGAGAGAGATAATGATAGCCAGAGAATGATAGAGAGAGAGAATGATAGAGAGAGAATGATAGAGAGAGCGAATGATAGAGAGAGGGAATGATAGAGAGAGATAATGATAGAGACAGAGAATGATAGAGAGAGAATGATAGAGAGAGAGAATGATAGAGAAAGAGAATGATAGAGAGAGAGGGAGAATGATGGAGAGAGAGAATGATAGTGAGAGAATGATAGAGAGAGAGAATGATAGTGAGAGAGAATGATAGAGAGAGAGAATGATGGAGAGAGAGAATGATAGAGAGAGCGAATGATAGAGAGAGGGAATGATAGGGAGAGATAATGATAGAGACAGAGAATGATAGGGAGAGAATGATAGAGAAAGAGAATGATAGAGAAAGAGAATGATAGAGACAGAGAGAATGATAGAGAAAGAGAATAATAGAAAGAGAGAATGATAGAGAGAACATGATAGAGAGAGGGAATGATAGAGAGAGAATGATAGAGAGAGAGAATGATAGAGAGAGAGAATGATAGAGAGAGAGAATGATAGAGAGAGAGAATGATAGAAAGAGAATGATAGAGAGACAGAATGATAGAGAAAGAGAATGATAGAGAGAGAGAATGATAGAGAGAGGGAATGATAGAGAGAGAATGATAGAGAGAGATAATGATAGAGACAGAGAATGATAGAGAGAGAATGATAGAGAGAGAGAATGATAGAGAGAGGGAATGATAGAGAGAGAATGATAGAGAGAGATAATGATAGAGAGAGGGAATGATAGAGAGAGAGAATGATAGAGAGAGAGAGAATGATAGAGAAAGAGAATGATAGAAAGAGAGAATGATAGTGAGAGAGAATGATAGAGAGAGAATGATAGAGAGGGAGAATGATGGAGAGAGAGAATGATAGTGAGAGAGAATGATAGAGAGAGCGAATGATAAAGAGAGAATTATAGAGAGAGAGAATGATAGAGAAAGACAATGATAGAAAGAGAGAATGATAGAGAGAACATGATAGAGAGAGGGAATGATAGAGAGAGAATGATAGACAGAGAATGACAGAGAGATAGAATGATAGAGAGAGAATGATAGAGAGAGAGAATGATAGAGAGAGGGAATGATAGAGAGATAATGATAGAGACAGAGAATGATAGAGAGAGAATGATAGAGAGAGAGAATGATAGAGAGAGAGAATGATAGAGAGAGAGAATGATAGAAAGAGAATGATAGAGAGACAGAATGATAGAGAAAGAGAATGATAGAGAGAGAGAATGATAGAGAGAGGGAATGATAGAGAGAGAATGATAGAGAGAGATAATGATAGAGACAGAGAATGATAGAGAGAGAATGATAGAGAGAGAGAATGATAGAGAGAGAGAATGATAGAGAGAGAGAATGATAGAAAGAGAATGATAGAGAGACAGAATGATAGAGAAAGAGAATGATAGAGAGAGAGAATGATAGAGAGAGGGAATGATAGAGAGAGAATGATAGAGAGAGATAATGATAGAGACAGAGAATGATAGAGAGAGAATGATAGAGAGAGAGAATGATAGAGAGAGGGAATGATAGAGAGAGTATGATAGAGAGAGATAATGATAGAGACCGAGAATGATAGAGAGAGAGAATGATAGAGACAGATAATGATAGAGCCAGAGAATGATAGAGAGAGTATGATAGAGAGAGAGAATGATAGAAAGAGAATGATAGAAAGAGAGAATGATAGAGAGAGAGAATGATAGAGAAAGAGAATGATAGAGAGAGAGAATGATAGAGAAAGAGAATGATAGAGAGAGAGAATGATAGAGAAAGAGAATGATAGAGAGAGAGAATGATAGAGAGAATGATAGAGAGAGATAATGATACAGACAGAGAATGATAGAGAGATAATGATAGACAGAGAATAATAGAGAGAGAGAATGATAGAGAGAGAATGATAGAGAGAGAGAGAGAATGTTAAAGAGAATGATAGCGAGAGAATGATGGAGAGAGAGAATGATAGTGAGAGAGAATGATAGAGAGAGGGAATGATAGAGAGAGATAATGATAGAGACAGAGAATGATAGAGAGAAAATTATAGAGAGAGAATGATAGAGAGAGATAATGATAGACAGAGAATGATAGAGAGAGAGAATGATAGAGAGAGAATGATAGAGAGAGAGAATGATAGAGAGAGGGAATGATAGAGAGAGAGGGAGAATGATGGAGAGAGAGAATGATAGTGAGAGAATGATAGAGAGAGAGAATGATAGAGAGAGAGAATGATGGAGTGAGAGAATGATAGAGAGAGCGAATGATAGAGAGAGGGATTGATAGGGAGAGATAATGATAGAGACAGAGAATGATAGAAAGAGAGAATGATAGAGAGAACATGATAGAGAGAGGGAATGATAGAGAGAGATAATGATAGAGACAGAGAATGATAGAGAGAGAATGATAGAGAGAGAATGATAGAGAGAGAATGATAGAGAGAGAGAATGATAGAGAGAGGGAATGATAGAGAGGGATAATGATAGAGAGAGAGAGAATGATAGAGAAAGAGAATGATAGAGAGAGAGAATGATAGTGAGAGAGAATGATAGTGAGAGAGAATGATAGAGAGAGAGAGAATGATAGAGAAAGCGAAAATGATGGAGAGAGAGAATGATAGAGAGAGAGAATGATAGTGAGAGGGAATGATAGAGAGAGTATGATAGAGAGAGATAATGATAGAGACCGAGAATGATAGAGAGAGAGAATGATAGAGACAGATAATGATAGAGCCAGAGAATGATAGAGAGAGTATGATAGAGAGAGAGAATGATAGAAAGAGAATGATAGAAAGAGAGAATGATAGAGAGAGAGAATGATAGAGAAAGAGAATGATAGAGAGAGAGAATGATAGAGAAAGAGAATGATAGAGAGAGAGAATGATAGAGAAAGAGAATGATAGAGAGAGAGAATGATAGAGAGAATGATAGAGAGAGATAATGATACAGACAGAGAATGATAGAGAGATAATGATAGACAGAGAATAATAGAGAGAGAGAATGATAGAGAGAGAATGATAGAGAGAGAGAGAGAATGTTAAAGAGAATGATAGCGAGAGAATGATGGAGAGAGAGAATGATAGTGAGAGAGAATGATAGAGAGAGGGAATGATAGAGAGAGATAATGATAGAGACAGAGAATGATAGAGAGAACATTATAGAGAGAGAATGATAGAGAGAGATAATGGTAGACAGAGAATGATAGAGAGAGAGAATGATAGAGAGAGAATGATAGAGAGAGAGAATGATAGAGAGAGGGAATGATAGAGAGAGAGGGAGAATGATGGAGAGAGAGAATGATAGTGAGAGAATGATAGAGAGAGAGAATGATAGAGAGAGAGAATGATGGAGAGAGAGAATGATAGAGAGAGCGAATGATAGAGAGAGGGATTGATAGGGAGAGATAATGATAGAGACAGAGAATGATAGAAAGAGAGAATGATAGAGAGAACATGATAGAGAGAGGGAATGATAGAGAGAGATAATGATAGAGACAGAGAATGATAGAGAGAGAATGATAGAGAGAGAATGATAGAGAGAGAGAGAATGATAGAGAGAGGGAATGATAGAGAGGGATAATGATAGAGAGAGAGAGAATGATAGAGAAAGAGAATGATAGAGAGAGAGAATGATAGTGAGAGAGAATGATAGTGAGAGAGAATGATAGAGAGAGAGAGAATGATAGAGAAAGCGAAAATGATGGAGAGAGAGAATGATAGAGAGAGAGAATGATAGAGAGAGAATGATACAGAGAGAGAATGATACAGAGAGAGAATGATAGAGAGAGAGAATGATAGAGAGAGAGAATGATAGAGAGAGAGAATGATAGAGAGAGAGAATGATAGAGAAAGAGAATGATAGAGAGAGAGAATGATAGAGAGAGGGAATGATAAAGAGAGAATGATAGAGAGAGATAATGATAGAGACAGAGAATGATAGAGAGAGAATGATAGAGAGAGAGAATGATAGAGAGAGGGAATGATAGAGAGAGAATGATAGACAGAGATAATGATAGAGACCGAGAATGATAGAGAGAGAGAATGATAGAGAAAGAGAATGATAGAGAGAGAGAATGATAGAGAGAGGGAATGATAGAGAGAGAATGATAGAGAGAGATAATGATAGAGCCAGAGAATGATAGAGAGAGTATGATAGAGAGAGAGAATGATAGAAAGAGAATGATAGAGAGAGAGAGAATGATAGAGAGAGAGAATGATAGAGACAGAGAATGATAGAGAGAGAGAATGATGGAGAAAGAGAATGCTAGAGAGAGAGAATGATAGAGAGAGGGAATGATAGAGAGAGAATGATAGAGAGAGATAATGATAGAGACAGAGAATGATAGAGAGATAATGATAGACAGAGAATGATAGAGAGAGAGTATGATAGAGAGAGAGAGAATGTTAAAGAGAATGATGGAGAGAGAGAATGATAGTGAGAGAATGATAGAGAAAGAGAATGATAGAGTGAACATGATAGAGAGAGAATGATAGAGAGAGATAATGATAGCCAGAGAATGATAGAGAGAGAGAATGATAGAGAGAGAATGATAGAGAGAGCGAATGATAGAGAGAGGGAATGATAGAGAGAGATAATGATAGAGACAGAGAATGATAGAGAGAGAATGATAGAGAGAGAGAATGATAGAGAAAGAGAATGATAGAGAGAGAGGGAGAATGATGGAGAGAGAGAATGATAGTGAGAGAATGATAGAGAGAGAGAATGATAGTGAGAGAGAATGATAGAGAGAGAGAATGATGGAGAGAGAGAATGATAGAGAGAGCGAATGATAGAGAGAGGGAATGATAGGGAGAGATAATGATAGAGACAGAGAATGATAGGGAGAGAATGATAGAGAAAGAGAATGATAGAGAAAGAGAATGATAGAGACAGAGAGAATGATAGAGAAAGAGAATAATAGAAAGAGAGAATGATAGAGAGAACATGATAGAGAGAGGGAATGATAGAGAGAGAATGATAGAGAGAGAGAATGATAGAGAGAGAGAATGATAGAGAGAGAGAATGATAGAGAGAGAGAATGATAGAAAGAGAATGATAGAGAGACAGAATGATAGAGAAAGAGAATGATAGAGAGAGAGAATGATAGAGAGAGGGAATGATAGAGAGAGAATGATAGAGAGAGATAATGATAGAGACAGAGAATGATAGAGAGAGAATGATAGAGAGAGAGAATGATAGAGAGAGGGAATGATAGAGAGAGAATGATAGAGAGAGATAATGATAGAGAGAGGGAATGATAGAGAGAGAGAATGATAGAGAGAGAGAGAATGATAGAGAAAGAGAATGATAGAAAGAGAGAATGATAGTGAGAGAGAATGATAGAGAGAGAATGATAGAGAGGGAGAATGATGGAGAGAGAGAATGATAGTGAGAGAGAATGATAGAGAGAGCGAATGATAAAGAGAGAATTATAGAGAGAGAGAATGATAGAGAAAGACAATGATAGAAAGAGAGAATGATAGAGAGAACATGATAGAGAGAGGGAATGATAGAGAGAGAATGATAGACAGAGAATGACAGAGAGATAGAATGATAGAGAGAGAATGATAGAGAGAGAGAATGATAGAGAGAGGGAATGATAGAGAGATAATGATAGAGACAGAGAATGATAGAGAGAGAATGATAGAGAGAGAGAATGATAGAGAGAGAGAATGATAGAGAGAGAGAATGATAGAAAGAGAATGATAGAGAGACAGAATGATAGAGAAAGAGAATGATAGAGAGAGAGAATGATAGAGAGAGGGAATGATAGAGAGAGAATGATAGAGAGAGATAATGATAGAGACAGAGAATGATAGAGAGAGAATGATAGAGAGAGGGAATGATAGAGAGAGTATGATAGAGAGAGATAATGATAGAGACCGAGAATGATAGAGAGAGTGAATGATAGAGACAGATAATGATAGAGCCAGAGAATGATAGAGAGAGTATGATAGAGAGAGAGAATGATAGAAAGAGAATGATAGAAAGAGAGAATGATAGAGAGAGAGAGAATGATAGAGAAAGAGAATGATAGAGAGAGAGAATGATAGAGAAAGAGAATGATAGAGAGAGAGAATGATAGAGAGAGGGAATGATAGAGAGAGAATGATAGAGAGAGATAATGATAGAGACAGAGAATGATAGAGAGAGAATGATAGAGAGAGAGAATGATAGAGAGAGAGAATGATAGAGAGAGAGAATGATAGAAAGAGAATGATAGAGAGACAGAATGATAGAGAAAGAGAATGATAGAGAGAGAGAATGATAGAGAGAGGGAATGATAGAGAGAGAATGATAGAGAGAGATAATGATAGAGACAGAGAATGATAGAGAGAGAATGATAGAGAGAGAGAATGATAGAGAGAGGGAATGATAGAGAGAGTATGATAGAGAGAGATAATGATAGAGACCGAGAATGATAGAGAGAGAGAATGATAGAGACAGATAATGATAGAGCCAGAGAATGATAGAGAGAGTATGATAGAGAGAGAGAATGATAGAAAGAGAATGATAGAAAGAGAGAATGATAGAGAGAGAGAATGATAGAGAAAGAGAATGATAGAGAGAGAGAATGATAGAGAAAGAGAATGATAGAGAGAGAGAATGATAGAGAAAGAGAATGATAGAGAGAGAGAATGATAGAGAGAATGATAGAGAGAGATAATGATACAGACAGAGAATGATAGAGAGATAATGATAGACAGAGAATAATAGAGAGAGAGAATGATAGAGAGAGAATGATAGAGAGAGAGAGAGAATGTTAAAGAGAATGATAGCGAGAGAATGATGGAGAGAGAGAATGATAGTGAGAGAGAATGATAGAGAGAGGGAATGATAGAGAGAGATAATGATAGAGACAGAGAATGATAGAGAGAAAATTATAGAGAGAGAATGATAGAGAGAGATAATGATAGACAGAGAATGATAGAGAGAGAGAATGATAGAGAGAGAATGATAGAGAGAGAGAATGATAGAGAGAGGGAATGATAGAGAGAGAGGGAGAATGATGGAGAGAGAGAATGATAGTGAGAGAATGATAGAGAGAGAGAATGATAGAGAGAGAGAATGATGGAGAGAGAGAATGATAGAGAGAGCGAATGATAGAGAGAGGGATTGATAGGGAGAGATAATGATAGAGACAGAGAATGATAGAAAGAGAGAATGATAGAGAGAACATGATAGAGAGAGGGAATGATAGAGAGAGATAATGATAGAGACAGAGAATGATAGAGAGAGAATGATAGAGAGAGAATGATAGAGAGAGAATGATAGAGAGAGAGAATGATAGAGAGAGGGAATGATAGAGAGGGATAATGATAGAGAGAGAGAGAATGATAGAGAAAGAGAATGATAGAGAGAGAGAATGATAGTGAGAGAGAATGATAGTGAGAGAGAATGATAGAGAGAGAGAGAATGATAGAGAAAGCGAAAATGATGGAGAGAGAGAATGATGGAGAGAGAGAATGATAGAGAGAGAGAATGATAGAGAGAGAATGATACAGAGAGAGAATGATAGAGAGAGAGAATGATAGAGAGAGAGAATGATAGAGAGAGAGAATGATAGAGAGAGAGAATGATAGAGAGAGAGAATGATAGAGAAAGAGAATGATAGAGAGAGAGAATGATAGAGAGAGGGAATGATAAAGAGAGAATGATAGAGAGAGATAATGATAGAGACAGAGAATGATAGAGAGAGAATGATAGAGAGAGAGAATGATAGAGAGAGAGAATGATAGAGAGAGAGAATGATAGAAAGAGAATGATAGAGAGACAGAATGATAGAGAAAGAGAATGATAGAGAGAGAGAATGATAGAGAGAGGGAATGATAGAGAGAGATAATGATAGAGCCAGAGAATGATAGAGAGAGTATGATAGAGAGAGAGAATGATAGAAAGAGAATGATAGAGAGAGAGAATGATAGAGAGAGAGAATGATAGAGACAGAGAATGATAGAGAGAGAGAATGATAGAGAAAGAGAATGCTAGAGAGAGAGAATGATAGAGAGAGGGAATGATAAAGAGAGAATGATAGAGAGAGATAATGATAGAGACAGAGAATGATAGAGAGAGAATGATAGAGAGAGAGAATGATAGAGAGAGAGAATGATAGAGAGAGAGAATGATAGAGAGAGAGAATGATAGAGAGAGAGAATGATAGAAAGAGAATGATAGAGAGACAGAATGATAGAGAAAGAGAATGATAGAGAGAGAGAATGATAGAGAGAGGGAATGATAGAGAGAGAATGATAGAGAGAGATAATGATAGAGACAGAGAATGATAGAGAGAGAATGATAGAGAGAGAGAATGATAGAGAGAGGGAATGATAGAGAGAGTATGATAGAGAGAGATAATGATAGAGACCGAGAATGATAGAGAGAGAGAATGATAGAGACAGATAATGATAGAGCCAGAGAATGATAGAGAGAGTATGATAGAGAGAGAGAATGATAGAAAGAGAATGATAGAAAGAGAGAATGATAGAGAGAGAGAATGATAGAGAAAGAGAATGATAGAGAGAGAGAATGATAGAGAAAGAGAATGATAGAGAGAGAGAATGATAGAGAAAGAGAATGATAGAGAGAGAGAATGATAGAGAGAATGATAGAGAGAGATAATGATACAGACAGAGAATGATAGAGAGATAATGATAGACAGAGAATAATAGAGAGAGAGAATGATAGAGAGAGAATGATAGAGAGAGAGAGAGAATGTTAAAGAGAATGATAGCGAGAGAATGATGGAGAGAGAGAATGATAGTGAGAGAGAATGATAGAGAGAGGGAATGATAGAGAGAGATAATGATAGAGACAGAGAATGATAGAGAGAACATTATAGAGAGAGAATGATAGAGAGAGATAATGGTAGACAGAGAATGATAGAGAGAGAGAATGATAGAGAGAGAATGATAGAGAGAGAGAATGATAGAGAGAGGGAATGATAGAGAGAGAGGGAGAATGATGGAGAGAGAGAATGATAGTGAGAGAATGATAGAGAGAGAGAATGATAGAGAGAGAGAATGATGGAGAGAGAGAATGATAGAGAGAGCGAATGATAGAGAGAGGGATTGATAGGGAGAGATAATGATAGAGACAGAGAATGATAGAAAGAGAGAATGATAGAGAGAACATGATAGAGAGAGGGAATGATAGAGAGAGATAATGATAGAGACAGAGAATGATAGAGAGAGAATGATAGAGAGAGAATGATAGAGAGAGAGAGAATGATAGAGAGAGGGAATGATAGAGAGGGATAATGATAGAGAGAGAGAGAATGATAGAGAAAGAGAATGATAGAGAGAGAGAATGATAGTGAGAGAGAATGATAGTGAGAGAGAATGATAGAGAGAGAGAGAATGATAGAGAAAGCGAAAATGATGGAGAGAGAGAATGATAGAGAGAGAGAATGATAGAGAGAGAATGATACAGAGAGAGAATGATACAGAGAGAGAATGATAGAGAGAGAGAATGATAGAGAGAGAGAATGATAGAGAGAGAGAATGATAGAGAGAGAGAATGATAGAGAAAGAGAATGATAGAGAGAGAGAATGATAGAGAGAGGGAATGATAAAGAGAGAATGATAGAGAGAGATAATGATAGAGACAGAGAATGATAGAGAGAGAATGATAGAGAGAGAGAATGATAGAGAGAGGGAATGATAGAGAGAGAATGATAGACAGAGATAATGATAGAGACCGAGAATGATAGAGAGAGAGAATGATAGAGAAAGAGAATGATAGAGAGAGAGAATGATAGAGAGAGGGAATGATAGAGAGAGAATGATAGAGAGAGATAATGATAGAGCCAGAGAATGATAGAGAGAGTATGATAGAGAGAGAGAATGATAGAAAGAGAATGATAGAGAGAGAGAATGATAGAGAGAGAGAATGATAGAGACAGAGAATGATAGAGAGAGAGAATGATAGAGAAAGAGAATGCTAGAGAGAGAGAATGATAGAGAGAGGGAATGATAGAGAGAGAATGATAGAGAGAGATAATGATAGAGACAGAGAATGATAGAGAGATAATGATAGACAGAGAATGATAGAGAGAGAGTATGATAGAGAGAGAGAGAATGTTAAAGAGAATGATGGAGAGAGAGAATGATAGTGAGAGAATGATAGAGAAAGAGAATGATAGAGTGAACATGATAGAGAGAGAATGATAGAGAGAGATAATGATAGCCAGAGAATGATAGAGAGAGAGAATGATAGAGAGAGAATGATAGAGAGAGCGAATGATAGAGAGAGGGAATGATAGAGAGAGATAATGATAGAGACAGAGAATGATAGAGAGAGAATGATAGAGAGAGAGAATGATAGAGAAAGAGAATGATAGAGAGAGAGGGAGAATGATGGAGAGAGAGAATGATAGTGAGAGAATGATAGAGAGAGAGAATGATAGTGAGAGAGAATGATAGAGAGAGAGAATGATGGAGAGAGAGAATGATAGAGAGAGCGAATGATAGAGAGAGGGAATGATAGGGAGAGATAATGATAGAGACAGAGAATGATAGGGAGAGAATGATAGAGAAAGAGAATGATAGAGACAGAGAGAATGATAGAGAAAGAGAATAATAGAAAGAGAGAATGATAGAGAGAACATGATAGAGAGAGGGAATGATAGAGAGAGAATGATAGAAAGAGAGAATGATAGTGAGATAGAATGATAGAGAGAGAGAGAATGATAGAGAAAGAGAAAATGATGGAGAGAGAGAATGATGGAGAGAGAGAATGATAGAGAGAGAGAATGATAGAGAGAGAATGATAGAGAGAGAGAATGATACAGACAGAGAATGATAGAGACAGAGAATGATAGAGACAGAGAATGATAGAGAGATTGATAGAGAGAGATAATGATAGAGAGAGAGAATGATAGAGAGAGAGAATGATAGAGAGGGAGAATGATGGAGAGAGAGAATGATAGTGAGAGAGAATGATAGAGAGAGAGAATGATAGAGAGAGAATTATAGAGGGAGAGAATGATAGAGAAAGAGAATGATAGAAAGAGAGAATGACAGAGAGAACATGATAGAGAGAGGGAATGATAGAGAGAGAATGATAGACAGAGAATGACAGAGAGAGAGAATGATAGAGAGAGAATGATAGAGAGAGAGAATCATAGAGAGAGGGAATGATAGAGAGAGATAATGATAGAGACAGAGAATGATAGAGAGAGAATGATAGAGAGAGAGAATGATAGAGAGAGAGAATGATAGAGAGAGAGAATGATAGAAAGAGAATGATAGAGAGACAGACCTTCCGGACAGCGCTCAATAGTCAAAAATGGAGTTTCAACATGAAAACTACAATCTGAATCGAAAAATGTTCCCCACAAAAGTTGTTAGTTTTAACGCAATGCATTGTTTTGTCATAAAAAAAAGTTAGGTTTCTCCAAAAAAAAACATGTCAGCCATCGTAACGTCGCTATTTTGATTTTGCGACCTTTAACAATATTTTTCTTGAACGTCCCCTTTCAAACTCTAAAACTTTTGTTTTAAACAAAATTTGATCAGAGAAATATTTTTTGAGATAATTTAGGTGTAAGATTTAATCTGGACACCCTGTATATATATATATTCCGGGAATATCAATTCTTATTATTTTGTTTTTATCCCGGACATCTAATAACCATTTGCTCTTACATTCCAGTTGATGAAAATCTTTTGAACCTAAATTAAAAGTATTGCAGACAATTTTAAAGGGATTTGAGCTCAACGTAGAATCGTAAATTCATCTCCTTGTTGGTTTATTCTCTATTGAAACCTTACCTAATCCTTTTCCAACCTTATCCGTTAATGTTGTTTTGGGATGATCTGTTTCTAATCAGAGCCAACTCATAACCTTATTCTAAACGAGTTGTTTATATACATTTTATTGCCATTTAAAGTTTTGCTTGCTTGCTAGTGAATGTTATTAGTGGTTTGAAATCAATGAATCAAGCTCGAATTATTGTAGTCATCATCATTGCAACATGATCATATTGCATTCTAAAACTTTCATATGTAGAATTTATTAACCCAAAATCAGGGTTGTTTAATAAGTTAATCTAAAATCAAAATACATATAGATATAAATAAGTTATCTCAAGAAACCAACGGCCTGCATTCCACAAGAATAAACACATCAGGAAAACGACAGGAGTCAACGATGTGAAGGAACTATGGCCACACCATACTAAACTATCGTCCATATCAGCCAACGATTGATCATACAATGTCTAAAAAGGCATGTAGCGTTAAGTCAACATTTTTATTCTTTTCCTTTATTATTTTACTTTTGCTTTGTTTTATTTCCGTTTGGATTTCTATTTTGTTACAGTAATCATTAAGCAATGATGAGCTGACCCAGGACAGTAGTTATAAGGCCTCTTCCGAGGTCGAGCGTCGTTCTTCGAAGCGACACTCGTTTGAGGGGGGAGGTGTTACGTCCTGCGACTTTTGGGATTTTCTCTTCTCATAGAGATTGTCAAATCGGGCAATTCTCAAGACATAAGAAGGGAAGTAGGAAACATGGTCGAGTTCACGTGAGCATAATTTTTCGTCACCTAAATGAATCGATGGAAGTTACAAGTACGGATAGTTGGTGTGAGCGAAGAGTTTTCAATACCAAGAACCACCTAGGGAACGACGAAACGCCGATGACTATCGCTGCTAACACTAACAATCGTCAACCGTCGGAAAAAAAACAAATCAAGGCTAGCTGGAAATCCTTGGCGATAGCTTCGGGTTTCTCGGCGCATGGGGAGTCCTTTGACCCAGCGTGAAAGAGCGTGGGGCACTACTACTGTCCGTGCGTCCACTTGTTTGAACCGGCACACCATACCAATGGTCCCCCACAAATGTATGTGTGTATGACTGAGCGCATACGACTCATACAACTAATCAGCATCCCATGAAATAATATGACCGAGGGAATTCCCGAAAGTTGCATAGAGACGAATAATAATTAAAGGTAGATTCAAGTATAAGCATGAGTACCTGGGTCAGGCCATTAACAAAAGTTTATTTTTTATATAATTTAAGGGTACGAAAGTAGGCATGAAAATTTTACACGAGTTCAAATAGTATTTCCTTTTCCTTACAAACTTTGAATGCAATAATCATCCGGGAGAAATTGGCGTTGGATTGTGACTACATGCAAATTATAAACAGTATATCGTCACTCTCGTTGGCAAGAATTATCCGAAGACGGCGGATGTTTAGACGGGAAGTCAAGTGCCATTATCAAGAACGAGTTCGAAGAAATCTTATCTACACTAAAATAAATATTTGAAGCGAGTAACAAGAGTCAGAATCCAACAGCTTGGGTTATGAGAGGACCACGTGACGTTACCCTGTGAATGCAGAAATGACAAAGAAATGCGTTGGCAGGCGATGCCATGCGTGCTTGTTCCACCTATACTCAAAGCCCATGCTTCGACTCCAAGGCTGGTCATCTCACTCGCACTCCTATAACAAATGCGAGCCCTCCCTACAATTTTATCGGATCTGCTTGGAAACACTCCATGCGAGGCTCGTGGGTACATTCTCCGCGGAGGAAGAGGGGAACGAATCAGTAACCAAACGAGCCCGAGATCACGCGTATGCAATGGTTCAATCAAGACACCCCGATGAAGCATTTATGATGTTTCGATTTCAGATCTCTTATTGTAGAATCACTAATGAACAAATACGAACTCGCGTGAATTTCGAAATGCATGGAAAGAATGAATTGATTTCTTACATAAAATAAAACTATTGTTGTAACCCAATCAGGTTATCAAATTATAAATTAGCCACAAATTCAATAATTATATAATTCGATCGAGAGTAAAAATTAATCACTCATTGACTTAATTTTTGCGGGATCATTAATTTATACATGTAAAAGCTTTAAACCCATCCAAATTATTTTTGAGGAACAAACCTTCAAATATAAATAAAAATTCAGAGATCTTCGGGATTTATCAATCAATAAAATGGAACTTTATTAAATCCGGTATATCATTTATCAGAGATCCATAATAATAATCACGGTTTTCCATATAATCGAAAATCATTAATAATCCATTGACTTGGTAGTTGCGGAAGCATAAACTATACATGAATTGTATGATATAGTAAGGTGTTCCGTCGCCTAAGGAAGAAATGAAATGAAAGGCAAGGACAGGATAAGAAACGACACATGAGGAAGTAAGAAGCAGGAGGAGAAGAGCGAATGAGAGTATGTAGAGGAGAGTGAATGAGAGTATGTAGAGGAGAGGGTGGAAAGAGTCCCTACGTAGGGGGCCCGGCGAGCGCACGCACCTCTGAGGAAGAGAGTCCGAATGATGCAGAGATGAATGAAGAGCGAGGGAGATGAATAGGCAGAGAGGAAAGTCAGGCTGCAATGCGCCTGCGTAACATTCAAGAAATCCGCAGAAAATACCCAAAATAATAGGATTTGCGAACCCAATTTTTGCGTAAGACTGGATGAATGAATGAGTAGAAATAAGATCACATTAATTCCAAATAAAATTCAATAATTAATCATGTAAAAGACAACTCTTCCAAAATTCATTGTATCGAGACATGAGGGGCGATAAACACACGCATACTCTAAGGTGTGCGAAATGTAAAGCGTCCGAGGGGTCATGCCTCACTTTTACTGAATCACAGCTTATATAATTAGGGGTCAGAGGCCCGGAGGAAGCAGTTCAAGGCAGTTTCGTTTTAAGTTCAGTTTAGAGTTGAGAGTTCGCCGCGTGAGGATTGAAAGTAAATCCACGACAGTTTTTGTACCATTTACCATTTCCATTTATTAACCGTTTTAAGTTTCAATATTTCTTCTCATCTAACATTTAAATTTCGTTTGTCGTTTTATTATTCTATTTTATCAAAAGTTATATATACATTATTCTTATAATTTAGTTCACAAGAGAACATTCGTGAATTAAATCAATAAACTTTCCTAAGTGAACGTCAGTTATCTCCAAATTACTCATCACACCCTCACCTGATTTTTTCCGGCCACCATCAGCACCTTATATTCGTTACTGACACTCTTACCATCATCATCGACATCATCAGCATCATTTTCAATTCATTTACTTTCTCTACTACAACCGAGTAAGTACAATTAAAATGTTTATCTTTGCAAGCATGCTGTCTCCACATATAAAATCAGTGCGCGTTACCGAGTCTCGGACGAGAGGTGTTAGGGAATTCCATCAACGTGTCAAGAGTTTCCCCTTTTCTCCGCAGTTTTTTTGTTGTCGTTCATTCCCTTTTTATTATTTCCTTCGACATGTGTACCATAATTCCTCGCGTCGGAAGTAAATTCTTTTGTTATTCTAAAATTCCCAAACAGTTTAGTTGAATCAAAAACCTCGTTCGTGATTTATTCTCAAAATGATAAAGCGTGTCCAAATAAATAATTTCCATTCAGGAAAGAATATTTCGCGGCAAACTTAAAGATCGGCTGGTGCTGTAGTTAAATAGACCAGCTTCTGCAATTTTAATGTGACGCGATTTCAAGATGAACAATCTTAATTAGACTTCATTATTGACAATTTTTCCCAACAATTAAAACTGAACTCTATCGCCTTTTATAAAAACAACCACAATACGCTCCCGCCCATCCTGAGCTTTTTTCCGCAAGGTTAGGCTCGAAACAGGGCAACACTCTGACCAATGCGCTTTTTCCGAGAACGTATAAAGGGAGAGCTTGCTTTCCTTGACCGAAATGGAAAAGTAGCAAGTCAGGACGTAACACTGCTGCTACGGCATTCGCTATGCGAATATGATAGAATATGATAGACGGTATGATAGCGTCGCTGATTTTCGTATAGCTTACATACAATATTTCGTTATTTACGGGTAAAATACCCGTGATCTCGTACTCCGGGTTAGTCAACAGCTCCATGAGCTTTTTACGCGTCGAAACTATTTCTGTCTGCGGTTAATTTTCTCGCTGTCCAAATTTCCCCCAAAATGAATTGAGACACAGCTTTGCTACAGATCGTAGCCCCGGATTTTTAGCTATGGATTCGCGGCTTAGCTTAATTCCTTCGGATCGTTCGAAATCGTCTATATAGCGGTCTTGTGTGTGAGGTTATCTTCGGAGCAATTGTCGGGCCACCCGCTGGCTTCTTGTTTGATTTTTAAAAACGTATTTATGTAATCAACGAAATGGCCCCCTTTCTGTGTATCGCGATTGAACTGAGTCGTTTCATACTGCCAAATTTCAGTCACGTCCATTACTCTATACCCGCACCACACGGCTTTTCGCAACTCGTCGGCAATCCATGTACCATCGAACACGCGCTCTACATTCTCTTCGTGTGTACATTCACCCTGGTCCATAATTTCACAACAGCTGCGACATAGAGCAAATAATAATCGATTATGCATTCGTACTGGTAATACGGGATGATAAAGATTACGAGGTGGCAATACAGTACATTTTACGAGACCCTTAACGAGACTGAGATCGGCGTTATCAGGGCCTGTCAATTCCATGCACTCTTTACCTACGTATACTTTCGGATGACCCACGGGGTATTTACCGAACTTACGGATATACGGGTACGGAGAACAAACGTCTACATAGCGTATTTTTTCCGTAGCGTCAACGTCGTAGAGCGTAACCATATTTTCGGTCCGTCCACCGAAAAAAGCATAGCGAGGATTGCGAGGCTCTGCTGTAACTAAAGGATTATCCTGCAGGAAACTCCTCATCTCGGCTGTCGAATTTAACAAGCGGTCGTATTCGCACTCCCAAATTTCCGTGAGCAAATACTCGCCCGTTTGAATCCTATCAGCTACAGCAGTAGTTCTCTCGAAACGATCGTGCATGGATATTCCATCGCTTTGCCGACAGTCTCTGTTTGTGGGATAGCAGCGTGGGCAGCCATGCCAATAGCAGCCATAAAACTGTAATACCTGCGCTCCGTTAGGAGTCTCGTAGTACCTGTCTACCAAGAGATTTTAAGGTATTCTGAATTCGCGTGATCGGCCTGCGTGAATAATACGAACAGCTAGCGAACCATGATAGCCATGAAATTGCTTTTTTCGATTGATTATGCGCCAAACAGCTAGAGAACCATGATAGCCATGAAAGTGCTTTTTTCGATTGATTATGCGCCAATCTGTATCCCCCCGTAGGTATAATACCGATTGTATTGTCTTTCAAGAATTTTTTTCGAAAAACTCTGGAGCAGGCTGATGCTATTGTTGTGCTTTAATCAAATGGACCGACGCGACCACTGTTAATGAACATATTGCGAAAAGCCATACATGCGCGACGCAATATCGTGACATCTGTCTTACAATACTTGACAAGCTCTTCCGCTAAAATGAACACGTAATCGCTGTCTTTCGTTTCGCGATACCAATCGAGAAATTTCCGGCTCTCATCGGCACGCATCGTGTCGGGAGAATAATTCTCGACAGGCGGTAGTTTGCCTACGTAATTTTGATTTTCCGGCCTATTAAACCAATGTGGAAAAGCGCATTTAACAATAGCACCGGTAAGCCCAAAGGCTTTCGGTAAACCGCTCAGAGGCATATGGAAGGAATTCAGGCTATCGAGAAATGTGACCTTTCCGATGCGCATCGTGATAATTTTTGTCCCGTTCATAGATAAGGTGGAGAGTTGAGTTTTTTTCTCTTCGATGAAATAACGTAGGATGAATTGAGCGTCGAAACCCCCTGCGTTATGTGCAATACAGATTGTACGCGAAAAAACCTTTGAGCGGCTGCATGGCTAATTCGACAAGCTGTGCTACGAGGTGTGGCTAAATACGAATTCGTGTTCTCCACAATGCTCGCACGGTTTGGTTATAGAGTCGTGAACACAGCAAAACGTGCAAACTCGATGAGCTACGCAAAGATTTCGCTCGTGTACAAGCGTAGTTGCATCACCCTTCACAGGTAAATCGTAAAAAATGAACAGTATTTTTTTAAATTCTAAATCGCCGCGAATCGGTTTTATGAAACAAAGATGATTACTTGGTTGATGAGATTTGCACGTTTTGCAGAAACCTACCCCGCATATATGCTTCTCTTTTTTTTCCAAAGGCCTTATTGTTCGAAAGCAGTTACGACAGCGTTTGAGCGACTCATAGATGCTAACCTTTCTGCCTCTCATGGTCACCAGCGGCGCCTTATGTCTCTGTAAACAGGCCTCTCCGAAAAAATCGCGGTTGCATACTTCACATCTGATTATATCGCGCGAGCGTGTATCACAGGTCTGTAGCCCCCAGCACCGAGGACATTTTTTTTTTGAACATCCATGACCGAATCACCGATATGCTGTATTACACGAGGAACAGAAATCTCTACTGCCGACGGCTGCTCTGAGGTTTAGAATAGGCTCGAAATGATGTGAGCGCTCGTAATACGAAATGTTCAGCGTGTGCTGAATTGAGCCTACGCTGCCCAGAACACGCTGTCTCCCATCAAATAGAGGCTCCTCCCCGCGACTTAAAGTTAAAAATTCATAAACGACAATTGCAAAGTCGTCTCGTACCAAATATTCCTGATAGCGCGCAATCTCATATATACCACAGCCTTCTACAGGTACGCGAACATCTGCCTCTCTGGTAAGTTCGAGTGCCGCTTGTTTTTGTGCAACTCCATTAATTTGCCTAATACGTTGCCATTTATCATGTAGGCTACCCGACCGTACTTCTCCTCGTTCTGCGTATGCTAGGGCCGCCACCAGTGAACGCGGTAAACATAGATTGTCGGTATTCCGGATCGAGAGAATAGATTGCTTTGCAACACCCTCGTGTGTGAGACCTTTCCGGCAGCGCCCTTCGATCCCCTTGACAGCGCACTTTTTTATCGTGCAGGCGTCATCGATGTTTAAAGATGATGCACTCTGCGCCACGCTGCTTATCAATTGCCAGATATCTTCGAATATATAATACCTGGCCGGCCGGAAAGATAACCACACGGGACCGCGCGGCAGGCGATTCGCTGTACACGAAATACCGACATAATCGCCTCCCTCGCAGGAGCTCGTGATGTGCGTTGAGAGATCGCGAAATGCTCCGTTGAGCCAGTCTACCACACTAACTCCGGAGGCAGGTTTGCGAATTCGTAATGATGTTTCACGCCCCCGTATTTTAAACCGCTTAAAATATCGTGTATAATCGCCGATGATTTCAAAATGTTTTCCCGGCGGGTGTATTTCTTCGAGCAGTCCACTCTTTGGTACACGTCGTTGTCTGCCGGTTCCCCTCTGCACCTCTGGAAAAAGAGTCTCGTATTAGATTCTAGAACAGTTTAATACGGAAATTATTGAATTTTTATCTATATTTGTACCTCTCACGAGCCATAGCTTAAACAGACCGATATGACCAGTCAATCAAAGATGCCGACGAATACCCTGTTACAGAAGGACCCTCTTACTTACTTGCTTGCTTACTAACTTTTTCATACGTAAGAAAAATTGTTTACCTGAGTCGTCATCAGTTACGAGCATTTGAAACCAGTGATCCGCTCTTTGTAATGGCTCATTTATGTCGTCTTCCGGCTCATCCTCTACAACGAGAGGTCAATCATCAGCTCTTTGAATAGCTATTTCCTCGTCTCTCTCGTTCTCGATAGGATATTCCCGCAACTGATTTTCACGATGATCAAAAACATCAGCGTCGCAATCCTCTAAGGTTGACGAGATATCATCAGCGTCGAATGTTGAGATTGCTCGCCGCCCTGAATTGCACAGACCCGATGGGCCCGGTACAGCGTCATCTTGTGCAACCTCCCGACCTAGGAACTCTGAATAAATTTATCATTTAAAACCGAAGCCACGCCAAAATTGTTCGGCACCTTAATTTTAACTTACGTTCGAAACTTGACGTGCTGGTCCATATTTCCGAAGGATGGTCGATATTTGGAACGGTGCTCATTGGCTGCCCGCCATTTTCCTCATCGCATGATAGGTGTTGGTTCGTTAAGTGTAACGAAGCTAAGTGTAACGAAGCTAAGTGTAACGAAGTCGTTAAGCGTAACGAATTATCAGAAGCGTCACGCCAGCGGAGGCACTCCTCCGCTGGCGTGACGCTTCTGATAATTCTGCAGCACGAGCCCCCTCTATAAGAACCGCTTCTTCATCCGATGATGCATCCAAGAACTGTCGATATACTATGAGCATGCAAACATTAAAATAAAAGTAGTGCATTCTGCTCATTTTCCGATAATTTTCAGCTCATTTACATTATTTTTCCGATAATAATGTAAACAGAGAAAAAAGAGAGAGATCTCTATATTGATTTACCGAGAGATACAGAGAAAGAGGCGGCTGATGAATAATACTTTTTCAATATACCCTATTGAAATTTTGTGAAATATGTTTTCTAATAAAAAAAGAGGGAGAGCGCTAAACCATACGAAGCACGGCACAAAGAGTAGAGCTCGATAAATAAGGCTTGCCCGTGCCAATATAATATATAGAGACAGGGGGGCCACACGAAGCATGGCACAAAGAGTAGAGCTCGATAAATAAGGCTTGCCCGTGCTAACATCATATAGAGACAGGGACCACGCGAAGCATGGCACAAAGAGCAGAGCTCGATAAATAAGATTTACCCATGCTAGCGTGCTGATAGGGCCGTGAAAATATTTTTCAATACAATCTAAGTATTAAGCTCTATGCCGATTTAATGAGAGAGAGAGACAGTAGAGATTGATGAATAAGAATGCTTTTTAAATATACCATATTGAAACTCGTAAAATATTTTTTCTGACGATAACAGGCTCTCTGTATCGCTTTCATAAAAAGAGAGAAGCTGTTGACAGCGTCTTAATGAAAAAGAGAGACAGTGACAGAGATAGAGAGCGCGGGACCACGCGAAGCATGGCACTAACAGTAGAACTCGCTAAATTAGGCGTGTCCGTGCTAATATAATAATAGAGCCGCGAAAATATTTTTTTTCAATACAGTTTAAGTATTAAAATTCATACGCGATTATTTTTTATGATAGTACTTACTTCTGATTTCATCGACAATGCCCCGGACACACGGCAGTTTTCCAGCCCTCGACGCTGCAGCTATTCAAACACACACACCAACACTTGTTGACCATTTAGCAGACCTCTGTTATAAGCTATCACTATGGCTCGCAAGGGCGCCCACCATATAATATATTTTAGGCGGCTTATGAGTCTATTTCCTGATAATCGATTTAATTCGTTGCACCATCGATCATTACACCGACGACGAAGGTGGGAGCTATGTGATAGAGCTAAGCGCAAAAGATTAAAAATACATTCACGAAGGGCTCGATTTGTCATGATTGATTGCGATGCGTGATAACTCCCCTCTGGATTGAGACTGAATAATATTGTACCTTGTACTATTTATATAAATATCTAATACGATGCTTCTGAGCGAGTTTACTCATTTCACTCAAGCTGCAACGATATCAAAAAGCGAGACCTCATCGTGGAGCAAAAACATGCATGATGATGTATCAAGATATCAATATCTCAGCGCATATGCATATAATCATTCCAAACGCTGCTATTGTTTCCATGTAACATCATATTGCGAGACTCTGATCGAATTTTCTAAACAGCGCCTTCTTCAAAAGCGCAACGAGCTGGAGAGCACATAGCCTTGATGTGCGTTTTCAATATTTAACATGCATTTTTTAAAAATGTACTTTGAATAATGAAAAAATATTTATTTGAAATTAAATACATAAAAAAGTGACCGCTATTGCTACGATAGAAAGACTGAAGCGTGGAAAAAGATATAGATACAGAACGAGAGAGAGAGTTAGCGAATACGCGCTCAAAGAGGAGAGCTCGATAACTGTAAGAAAAAGCTTTGTCGAATACGGGCCCTCTGACAAGCGAGCGCCGTGTGTTGATGCGACGAGCACGGGGACTGTTCCCCCTCGCTGCTGCCGACTGCAGCAAGCTCGAGGCTTAAGCAGTAGTAAGGAGACTCTCGTGTTGTGCAGAGTATCTCGAGAGCGCACATAAGAGTTTCAGAGTTAAATAAAGAGTGTGTGTGAACAAAGGAACGCCGTCTTAATTTTATTAATCATATATGGGAGCAGAAGCCCGTGGCTGCGTCCACGGAAGGAAAATAATTAAATATTTATAAAAATAGTGCGCCTGAACAGGGTATCCTTGTCTCTTGACGTGCCGGCTTTGTCTTCGGCGTTCCAGAACGATCGAGAAGCGAATATTCAGAGATGTACGAGGTAAGTCGTCATATTTTGTGAAAATAAGTGACTTGTGTGCTACGAGGAAAAATATTGACGACGTAAAAAATACAAGGGTGATGAAGAAAAATTTCGCTATAATCTCGAAACTTCGTTTGGGATAATGAGATATTTTTTATTGAACGCTCGAGTCAAAGACGACGTGTAACAACAGGTGAGAGAAGAATATAATATCTGTTCAATAAAATCATACAGAGTTGCATATATACATATATAAAATAAATAAATAAATAAATAAAATTAAAAAAATAAGAGAAAACCGTTACAAGAACGAACGACAGAAAGACAAGTTCGTGCTTGTCGCGGAACAAAGCGAGAGCCTCGTGGATCGAGCGGGATTTTCGTGTGTAAGCAGAGGGCATTCAAGGACGGTCTGTCGGGTATATGCGCGGCGCGCGAGATGAGTCAGTAGCCGAGTATTTCGCGTTACTTTTGTGGTTTGTTTTATCATATGAGTTTGGAAGATTACGTGGGTAATTTTAATTCAGAGAAAAACTTCTAAACTACGACGTGTTTTTTGGTGAAACGTGGAATTTACGCTCGGTCTCAATTTCGCGCGTGCGCGTGCGCGGGCGTGGGAGTCGTCGCGGGCCCGAGCACCTTGCGTTCGGGAATCTTGGTCTCTCTCTCGTGCGTGTGGGGCAACCCCTTGAAGCGATACACACTGAGACGCTCTACGAGTGTCGGTACGGTAGCAAGCGGACGGCTTGCGTTTGCATAAAACCGAGGGAGTTTTAATTAATTTTCACAGATGTTTTTTATATTGAAAAAAATCATTAACACGAGTTTATCTGTGGTTGACAAGAGTCAATTTTTTTTGCAAAAGTGCATAAGATGACGGACAAAAGGAAATAAAAAAAAATTTAAGAGGTCATAAAATGAGTGAAGAGCTAGGTCAAAAATTAAGCTACAAGTTGCTCTGAGTAAAATTGCCACCATAAAGGTTGTTTAAAAAAAAAAAAAAAAAAATTAAAAAAAAAATTAAAAAAATTATCGAAAGGATTACAAGCAATAATAACAAGAGAGTATTCAACTAAAATTAAAAAAAAAATCGTGGAAATGTTATTTATTATTTTACATAGAGCTTCAGATGAATTAAAATTTTCTCGAGCAAGGTTAAAAATTCTGGGGTCAATGCTCAGATGAAAACTTGTGTTCGGTGAGTAATCTGTTCATTGACTGGGGGAATCAGTATTATCGAAGTCGTGACCCATATGCGTGCGTGCGCAACCCAAAACCGAATGATTTTCGAGGTAACTCTTAAAGTCAAATTTTCGGCGAGTGGTGTACGTGTATGGTCTGAACGATTAGAGAACCTGATTTCTCGCCTCACATCAATACTGGTGCAGTGCGGCGGTGTTGATTTGGAGGCAAGAAGCTTTTTTTTGGTAGGCTTCAGAGACACCTGGTACTAATTCAGAGGCAATCCATGAAAGAATGGGATAATTCGGAGCAGGACATAAAAGTATAAATAAAGAGGATTTATATTAAAATGCCAATTAAAATTGAATAAACGGGAAATATAGAAGTTAAAATTATAAAATATCATTTGATATACACCTACTAATTAATGATGCTTCACAATCCCGGAACAGATGACTAACGAAGCAGAGGAATGGAGACAAGAATTTGAAAAATACATAAGAGTGAGGACCGAACTGGATGAGAGTGATCCCAGTCAAACAAACAAACGTAAGCACTTCAAATTCACAATGTTAGTTGTTTGCTTTTGACCGAGAATTCAGAGGGCTGTGAATATTTGGGAAATTTAAAGGTTGTTATTTCATTGAAGTAATCAAACCGATAAGAGAAAACTTTTTAAAGAGTGAGAAGTCAGATCTGACAAAAGAGATAAACCAGGTTATAAAGAGTATTCTATTTCACAGCAACAACCACTAAGAGTATTATGGAGAACATAAATTCAGAGATGGAGGACGAAAACATTCCCGAATCCAAAGATGAAACCGAAGAAATACAGAGTGTGATCTCACGAGCTCAAGATTTGGCAACAAACTTGTCATCTAACGCGGCAATAGATCAAAACGTCAGAGGCTGGGTGAAAGAGGCTATAGATAAGCTCGCTTTGGCTCACAGCAAAGTCCTTGAAAACGAAAAATCAAAGCTCTTGAAACAATCAAAAAGACTGATGCAATCTTCAGAAAACAAAACACCAAATGCAGAAGCTACGGGATCCTGCATGAACAATTCTATAAGACTGAGACCGAAAATTCAGAGAAATTACAAACTAACCTCGAAAGCAAGCTTCGGGGTGTGGTTGGACTGCCTCAGAACAGAGCTCACGAGCTGAATGCTGCTGTATTTAATCGATTCTAAAATACCACAGCCAACTGGAGTCTCAGATATAGAGACCACACTGAGAAAAAATTCCGTAAAAGATATTATGATCAATCATATCGATGAAGAATATCACAAGAAAATCCTGAGTCTGACAGAACCTATGGAAATTCTTCAGAAACTACGAAACTGCAGAAAAGGCGACGTTAGTTCGACTCCAACGGCAATAAGAACAAAACTGTATAATCTGAAAATGAATAAGGGAGAAAGAGTTCACGATTTTATCGAAAGATTCGACCAAATAATAAGAGAGCACGATCTGAGCGATGATCCTCAAAAACTAACTGATCAAGAAAAGCGTTCTACCTTTTATCAAGCGATTATTGGAGTCATGCCTGAAATTCGCCGAACAGACTCTGCAGTTATTACAACCACAGGCAAAGAGATGAACATGGAAGCTCTGAGAAAGGTTATGACTCGCATACAAGAAGACAACGACGCCGATGCAAAGAAGCCTGAGTCCAGAGAACCGACAGCATCCAGAGCAATTACACAAAAATTTAAAGGGAATAAAAGCAAATGTTACAGGTGCAGCAAAACCGGACATTGGCAACCAGAGTGCCCACTAATAAACTCTAATCGTTGGTTTTGCTACTGGTGCAACTTCGAGACTGATCACAAGGGAGATGATTGTCCGAGTAAACCTAATCGTCATTCCCAATCACAAAATAAGAGATTCGTCAGTAGAGACGACGAATCATACGGACCTCCGGCCAAAATGAGTAAATTCAACAACCAGCAGATCAATAGTAATAGAGGCAGAGCGAGCTCCAGAGGAAACAGAGGCCGTGGTCGAGGATACTCCAGAGGCAGAGGTAATAATCGGGGATCCAGAGGTCGTTCCACCGTTAGACGAGCTGAATACAACCACGAGGAGGAACAGTTGACTGCGGGTGAATATGAGGAAGAGTATGAAGACGATCAAGGTAAGAATGAACATGTCAATAACAACGATAGACAGATAGAGTTTATAGCAGATTCAGGAGCGACTGAACACATTGTGGCGAAAAGTTTTATCTTGAGTAACTTCAAAATTTTCAAAAAGGGGGTTATTAAGAGTGCAAACAAAAATAATTTTGCTGACATTGTCATAGACGGCAGAGGGGATCTATTGTTGAAAAATAATACTTCTGATGAAAAATCGATCAAGTTGACGAACGTAATCGCGGCTAAAGATATTTCCGAAAATCTACTCTCGTTGCGAAGACCAGTAGATGCAGGGTTTAGTATATACTTAGACGATGAAATATTTCGTGTATACAACAAAGACAATGACAAAACTATTTTTGAAGGAGTTTACGAAAAACCTAATTGGGAACTTAGGTTTGAAGTCAAAAAGGGATCAAACAAGAATAACGCGTATTTAAAAGAATTGGATAACTACAGTTGTATAGCGTGTCTAGCAATAGACGATAAGTTTTCAAAACAATCACAGAAAAATTTTAAAGTCAAACGAATAGCAGTTCCGAAGGAAGAAGATATAAGACATAATGAAGAGATATCAAAAGAAGTAGGGTCTGTGATTGGGAAGGAGAAGTTGGAAAAACTTATGGAAATAAACGCTCAATCCGAAAATTGAGAAGAAAAAGTGGAGGAGTGTGACGCAGGTCTGACGTCACACAGAACAATAAAAATAGAAGATATGAACGATGTCGGGAATCTGAAAGAGATATTCCTAGAGAACCCTCTCGACACAACAAACTCATGTGTTAAGCAGAGTGAAGCGATGCTGTGGCACGTCAGACTGGGTCATGCATCCTTGAACTATTTGAAAATATTGCAAAAGAAAGAAAAGAGTTTACAGCATGTACAGTTCGAAGACACAATAAAAAATTGCGAAGGTTGCATGCTATCAAAAATGGAAAAACTTCCATTCAAACAACACAGAAGCAGAGCGGAAAGGCCATTACAGATTGTACACTCGGACCTAATGGGTCCAATCAAACCCACCTCATGGCCAGGGGGGAAGAAATATATCGCGACGTTTATAGACGATTATTCTATGTACGCCAAAATATACTGTCTAAAATCGAAAGATGAAACAGGGCGGGCTTTTGAAGATTTTCTGACGTCTGCTCGAAATCTCTTGGGTTCAAACGATAAAGTATGCTATGTGAGGTCAGATAGAGGTACCGAATACACGGGCGGTAGATTTGCAGAGATTATGAAGAAGGAAAACATTGGACCTGACTGGGGCCCACCTTACACCCCAGAACTGAACGGAGTAGCTGAGAGCTTTAATAAGACAATTCAGAGAACAATCAGAGCACTCATGTGCGATTCTGGTTTACCAGCAAGTATGTGGGAACTAGCAGCAGAAGAAGCTCTGCACACGTACGATATCACTCCTCACAAATCAATTGACTACGAAGTTCCAGTACGTAAATTTTCACCCAAAGCCAGGTGTCATTTTGAAAAAATAAGAAGATTCGGATGCATTGCTTACATAAAGTTACCCAGAACAGAGACTAAATTCAGTAACGTGTCAATAAAAGCGGTTTTGGTAGGGCACACTGGCACTGGATATACTCTATGGCATCCCAGTTCAAGAAAATTCCTAGAGTCGAGACATGTAAGATTTTCAGAGAAATTAACGTACAAAGACACCTACAAAAAGAATAAAAAAGAAGAAGAAGAGATAGAGACGACAAACAATAAAAGTGAGGCTAACGTGGTAATTGAATTTTCAGAGGAAAACCTCACAGGAGGATCAGAGAATACGGTAAAAGTAAATAAAGAAGCAGGTTCAGAGAATTCAGAGTTGAGCAAAGATAAAAAGAGGAAAAGAGGGAGACCAAAAAAATCAAGTACGAGTAATAAAGAACAAGATCCAGAGAAAAATAAGAAGTCCAATCATACGGATCAAACCCCGGGTCCTATTACAAGAAGTAAAACAAAGAGAGTCCAAGATATCAGCTTTGCTAGATATACAAAAATCTTTGAAAACGAAGAGATGGAAAAAGATGAACTGGGACATATTCTTCTAGCATCTATCCAAAAGGATCCCAGTTCGTATGAAGAGGCTGTAAATTCAGAGGATCGAGACTTGTGGATACAGGCCATAAAAGATGAGCTGGACTCGATGAAAGAGAATAAAGTATGGGAAACAGTCGAAAGACCAAAAGAAAAACCAAATGATAAAAGACCCAATATAATTGACTCGAAGTGGGTGTTTAAAAAGAAAGTTGATAGTGACGGCACTATCACACATAAAGCTCGACTAGTAATAAGAGGATTCAAAGATAAAAACATGTACGGTTTAAAAGAAACATACGCACCAGTCTCAAGACTGTCACTCATAAGAGCAACCATTGCCATAATCAACAAAGAGGATTTGGAGGTGTGCCAAATGGATGTAAAATCAGCTTTTCTGAATGGAGAACTTGACGAAGAGGTGTTTATGGAAATACCGGACGGAACGAATACCCCAGAGAGAATTAGACGAACCAAAGTGTACAAACTAAAGAAATCTTTGTACGGATTAAAGGTAAGCCCTAAAAAATAGAATAAGAAATTCTCAGAGGAAGTACGCAAGCTAGGTCTAGAGAATGATTTACACGATCCATGTCTGTTCACTTGGAGACAAAAGGGGAAATTAGCAATGGTCGTACTATATGTGGACGACATGCTAGTTGCAAATAATGATTCAGAGAATTTAAAAGAAATTAAAGATCACTTGAGCAGTGTATTCCAGATGAAAGACTTAGGAGAACCTAGAAACTTCCTCGGTATGACGATTCAGAGAAATAGAAAAGACAAAAGCATTATAATGCACCAGGCGGCTTATACAGAGAAAATTCTGGAAAAATTCAACATGAGAGACTGTAAACCGCAAAACACTCCAATGGTCACTCGTCAAGTGAAGAACAGAAACAAAAGAACCAGACTGGACACAGAAAAGTTGGAGACAGCTGACGAAGGTAAACCGGTGCCGTACAGAGAAGCCGTCGGAAGCTTGATGTATCTGGCGAATGCAACGCGGCCCGATATAGCCTATGCGGTTAATTATATGGCAAGGAAACAGCTAGAGCCCACTGAGGAAGACTGGAATGACGTGAAAAGAATATTTAGATATTTAAGAGGATCCACGAGTCTGGGAATAAAGTTCACATCTACTTCCGATAGTTTAGAAACACTGACAGACTCCAGCTTCAGAGACTGTGAAAATTCAACATCCACTGGCGGATATATTATAAAACTGTTTGGAGACGTCATCGCTTGGAGAAGTCGTAAGCAGTCCTGTCCAACATTGTCTACTTGTCAGGCGGAGTACTTAGCGATGAGCGATGCGAGTCAAGAGGTGATATCGCTCGATAAGTCAATCCGATACATTATAGGCAGAACTTTGTTTCCTATAAACATATGGTGTGACAACAGATCTGCAAGAGACTGCACTGAAATGGACGGGAGTCACAAACTCAAAACTTTTGATCAAAGTGTGCATGGGATTCAGAGAGACTTATCATTCAGAGAAGAAACGGGAACTAGAAAACCCATGGCAGAATCTCACGGAGACTTTATAAAACAATGCGTTGATGAGAAGAAGATCAAGGTCTTCTGGATACCCACCAAAGAGAATCTAGCTGATATTATGACAAAGCCTCTGGCTGAAAAAGAGTTTATGTATCTAAGAGGATTAATCACCAAAAACTAAATACTAAAATTATTCAGACGTTGACACTAATAACTCGGGCAGCTGAAACTAATAATTTTATTTTATGTTCACAGAATAAAAATAACAGCTCCCAGGCAAGAAAAGGAAAATCGACAAAGGGAGGGAGTGTAAGAAAAAGCTTTGTCGAATACGGGCCCTCTGACAAGCGAGCGCCGTGTGTTGGTGCGACGAGCACGGGGACTGTTCCCCCTCTCTGCTGCCGACTGCAGCAAGCTCGAGGCTTAAGCAGTAGTAAGGAGACTCTCATGTTGTGCAGAGTATCTCGAGAGCGCACATAAGAGTTTCAGAGTTGAATAAAGAGTGTGTGTGAACAAAGGAACGCCGTCTTAATTTCATTAATCCTATAATAACCATGCTCGTACTCTCTACCGTACTTCTCTGTTGAGCCTCGAACACTCCTCTCGGCTCTTTTTTTTTCGAAAAATAATTTTCGTTCATTAAAGAAAATATTTTTAAGTCAAGAGAACATTTTCGATTTATAAAAATATGCTCTCAAAAAAAACGAAAAATGTTTATCCAAAATTAAATACATAAACGTGATGTGTAATCGGCGATGAATATTGTCGCGACAATTTTCATAAGTCTTAAGGGGCCTTAAGGATAAAATGTATATTAAATTATAGTACTAAAGAACATTAAATGAAAGGAGAAGAGATTCGCAGCATTGAGCGAAGACGGCATGTAGCCGGCTGATGCTCTGCTGATGATGCATTTTGCGCACCTTGAGAAATCGAGACATCACGTAGTGTTATACACGACTACTCGGTATACATAAAAAATATAAAAATATAGAGATACAGAGAGAGAGTAAGAGCTAGCGAATACCCGCACAAAGAAGAGAGCTCCATAGCTATGCTCGTGCTCTGTGCCGCAGCTCTTTCTGCCAGGCATCGAGCCCACCTCTCGGCACTTTTTTTTTTCAAAAAATAATTTTCGTAGTATTGATACGTACACGAACCGTATATATATTTCCCTTCAATTTTTCGTACATGGTTCTAATAGGACTTATATCGCTTTCATGAAGCACCATGATTTTGATACTCTGTTTTCGTCAAAACAAAGTAAACCTTGGCGCTCGCAAATTAGCTGACACCCTCTACTTCAAAGAATATGTCTTATGAAGCTGGCCTCTAAATTTTATAAAATATTACTTTGATGTATATGTTGCTCTTTGGAAGAAAGGCCCATGTGTGTGTGTTTGTGTGTTAAAACACAGGGGACTTGCGCCTTATAAAGCTGCGGGATAAAACATGCTATAGACTAAACAGATAGCCATGGTCTGCGAGCTGTTTACGCCTATATTGAGTGCAAAGGGGTCGTTTACTCGGAGCACGTTCGCTGACCATCCATTTGTTTGAAGAGCACGCATTTAATATAGTCGCAGCATCCTCGCTGCTGTGTGTATTATAGTACGTAGTCTTCAGTCACTATTCCGTACGCGAACACGACAGTTAAAAAAAAAAAAATGTTTCCGCGATATAGCGAGGACACACCAGCGGGTTATTTTTGATGTCGGGTAATAGACGTTGTCTGCACACAATTTATTATCATACGTACGGAGGCGACTGAGTGCGCGTACGAGCAGTTAACAGTTTTGCTAAACGACTTTTACGTAAGCCAGAGTGAGGGACTACTCATGGCGTACGAGGATGTGCTGGAGGGCGCGTCATGTATCGTGAGGTGCGGTTTGGAGGCGTATCGTGGGGAAATCGTCTACGTTGACGATAGAGGCTACACGGAGGTGTTCCTCGTCGATGAGGGGCACAGCGAATATTTTGAGGCGTCGTCGCTATACGAGGCGGAAGCCTTGTTTAGTGTACTTCCCGGGTTGTGTTTCGAGTGTAGTATGATAGGCCTGGAAGGTATAAATGATGATAGTAGTGCCACCACTCTTTTAAAGGACATATGTCTCCGCGAGCCCCTCTTCACGTGCCACGTGGTGTCCCGCAGTCATGGCGTTCCTTGCGTACGGCTGTGGGGCACCGATCGTCGGGATGTGGGGGGCATTCTCATAGATGCCCTTGAGGACGATATTTTTTACCTGTACAATCAGGGGCTCCCCGATAAAGGGTTCGCTGAGGGGGAGGAAGAGGGCGGTGGCGTGTAGTGTGTGTGTGTGCGTGTGCGTGTGCGCGCGCGCGCGCGCGCGTGTGTGTGTGTGTGTGTGTGTGTGTGTGTGTGTGTGTATGTGTGTGCGTGTGTGTGTGTGTGTGTATGTGTGTGTGTGTGTGTGTGTGTGTGTGTTCTCCAGCAACCAGTCACGTGAGTTAAAAACCTTATTTCATTATTATTATATTTTATATTATTATAATTATATGAATAAGGATAATAATAGGGCCAGTCTGGCTAGCCCGCGGAACGCTCCCCTCACTACCCCTCCCCATCACGGCCCCACCACGCTCGAAAAAGAGGCTCCGGCGTGGGGGAAAGTGGAGGGGATAGGAGTGGGGGTCGCCAGAGTGGTCCCCATACTACTACCGTGCATTAATTCTATAGTTTTAACTGATTAGCCCGAAGACAAAAATATAAAAAATTATAACATTTTTAATTGAAAATCACATGGCCGTGAAGTCAATTTAATACACATTCCTATATTGCTATTATCAATTGTGTCTTAATTGTGTTATAATTGAGATCCAAAATTCCTTCACATGCATATTAATTTTCAAATACATCAGTATATCAATATTACTGTGATGGCTCGAGGCGGGTGTAAATAAGAGTGGTCGGATGTATATATATATATATATATATATATATATATTTATTGTCTTTCAATTGGGTCGATACTGAGTTAGAAGAGTAGAGAGTAGAAGAGAAGAGCGCTGATCTTCGTTCAGTATACGTATATATTATAAGGGCCGGTAAATAACGCGGTATGCGAGGAACAATCAGAAAAAAGTGCGGCTCGGACTGGACCGGGATTCGAACCCGGGACCTTTCGATTGCCGGTCGAATGCTCTTCCATCTGAGCTATCCAGAACCGCTTGCCACACTTAATTCGGATCGTCCTCACGTATTATACTGCGTTACACCCCCCTGCCAGAGTCGATTCGCCTCTCTAGCGGATCGTACTCGTATACTCTGTTACTCTATATTTCTCGAACTCAACGGGTACTACAGGCTGGGGTCTGCCTGAGGGATGAGGGGAGGAGGGGTACTACAGGCTTGCGACGACCTGAGGGAGTGGGGGAGGAGGGGTACTACAGGCTTGTGACGGCCTGAAGGAGTGGGGGAGCCACGGCTAGCGGCATGGAGGGGAGTCTCAGGGGTATGGGTCTTTTTTCCACGGCAATCATCATGATTTTTTTCATGGTGATTATTCAGAGGCCGTGGCCCTCTGTTGGGCGCCATTTATAATGGCCCTGGCTTACCTGGGGGGGGGGGGGTCGGGGAAAAATAAAAAAAAAAGGAAATGAAAATTAGTGGCGTAAAGAAAAATAGTAGTATTTATTAATAAAAGCAATAATGCCACATATAGCAACGAGGATCATACTGCCGGTAATGCAGGTCTCGCCAATAGTGCAATTACCGAAGTTCACGCCAAATACAGAACTCTCGCGAATATCGCAAAACGGCCAAAATAACACAAAATCAAGAAAATCAAAAGATCGGGGAGATACTAAAAATAACGCCAGATAAAGAAAATGTCAAACATAGCGCAAAATAATAAAAATACTAGAAATATCGCAAGATAACGAAAAGATCAAAAATAACGCAAAATCGGGGAAATACTAGAAATACCGGAAATAATAAAAATACTGAAAATAACTCAAATAATGAAAGTACTGAAAATAACTCGAATAATGAAAGTATTGAAAATAACTCACATAACGGAAATCATATAACGAAAATGCGGAAAATAACGTAAAGGCTGAAAGTACCGGAATTAACTCAAATATATCGCAAATACAAGGAACTCTTCTATCGCAACTCTGTCGCAGCGCAAGTACTGCGAACGGAAAATTATAATATAATATTTTTGAGGGGGGGTGGGGGGGGTCGCGGGGAAGATTCTCAATCGAGATAGTTCACGCACAAATCTCGGTAGTTCACACAATACAATATCAAAACACGGTCGGCCTTGGGCGCCAGTTATTTTTCAGATGGCATAACTGCCTGTTGTACGATATGATCGCGTACACTCGAGGTCTTTTCTCTCTCTCGCTCTCACGCGCGAGCTCCCGGCTAGCTTGTAGACACGGGGAGGGGGTCTCAGGGGGTGGTTCTCATCCGTCGCAACGGCCTCTTAATTATTACCCCTGCGTGAACGGGGGGGGGGGGGTGAGAATCACTGACAAACTTGATTATTGCTCGTTATAAAAATAAGTAAAAACAAAAGAAAATCGCAATAAAATCCGATTCACAAAAATAAGGAATTTTCAGAGATCGAGGGGAATACGGGGGGGGGGGGGGGGAATGGTCACCGCGGCACACGTCGGATATCACGCACGAAAAAGGGAAAATGGGTCGCGATTATAATGGCTTTTACCGGCAACACGTGTTGCCGGCTTTTTCGTATTAGTGGACAGTGCTGAGAAAGTACTTACTCGCTATTCCTTCTGATTTCTCTCACTCGTCTTTCTATTTCCTCTCTCGCACTCTTTATTCTTTTTCGTATTCGCCACTACTGTCCCTATTCTTTTTTTACAATCCAAATTCTTTCCTAACCTCAATGCTTTTCTCTATTACAAAATTTTCTCTCGATTCACACGTCTCGCCTCTACTCTACGCTCGCTCGAAGTGTCGTCCCACATGGCGACACTTCGGAGGTCTCGTTGCAGGGGGAGGCGAAGGTGGGGGGGGGGGGGGAAGGGAATATCGATGGCTAGGTCGTCATTATCGATGGCTGTGCTTTCCATCGATGGCTGGGTCTCGTGCAGGTGATTGGTGTCTCGTGGTAGGTCTCGGTCTCTGATTGGTACTTTCTCTCGGTGAGGCTCGGGGATTGGCGGGCAGCGAGAGGGCCGTTTCGCACTGCTGTGCGGGCGCGCGATAGATCCCGCGACGCTACCCTCTCCAGGGGTCTCATTACTGATGGTAATTAATTGTCCGGCCGGTGCTGCCCTCACGCGGCCTTGGAGCGAATTGGGGGTCCCTTCTGGCCTACGAGGGGCAGCCGAAAAGGGCCGGCAGTCTCGAGCTGTCACTCGGTGATTTGTTTTATTTCTCGTGCTGTGTTGTTTTCCTTTTCGAGGGAAATGGCTCGAAAAAGGAGTTAAAGTGGTTGCTGGAGAGGTCCCGGGGATGGCGTGCTGGAGGGCGACCCTCCACTGCCCTGCCTCAGCTCCGTCCTCGCAAAATCCTCGGGCAAAATCTCTGAAGGTCTTGATGACAGGTGAGGTTAGGGGTGACATTAAATAATAGGAAAAAGAAAGGTAAGAAATGGGGATGGGAATTGTTTTTGGGGAAGGTCGGCGGGGTCTCAAAGGGAGAGAAGGGTGGTTATTGACCTCGCTGGATCCTTATTTTCTAACGCACTTAAACTAGTTAACATTATTATTTGCTTGTCTTTCTTTTTAGGTTAGGTCGTGTGCCGCGGGCCCTCGAGCGAGCTGCCTACGTTATTATTTATTGGTTTTTGTGACCGCGTGTCACAATATATATAGTATATCTATGCATCCGCGTATATACGCGTTATCATTACAATTACAGCTTCTGAAGTTATGATTATATTTTGGCTGTTTTTAGGCAAAAACAGCCAAAATATGAGTGTAGAACAATTTATGTATACACATTTATTGAGTTCTATGTACACACCACCACAAATATGCTGTTCTGAACGGTAGTAAATACTATCAGCAGCATTTTTGCACGTGTGGTTTTGCGCGAACGTCAAATGCAATCTGTATATCTGTACACATACATATACACAGCACATACATATAGTCTATATATACACGATATTTTTTTTTAGCCAACAAGCTTCTTTAACTGCTTCGGAAACAGCCATGTACGCAGCTTCTGTTGAAGAAGTTTGTTTGAGAAATTCATTTATTTGAGCGTGATGGAAATTTTAGTGGACTGTATGTTGCTGGTCAAAATGAGGATAGCGAATCACGTAAGGAAAATGATGGTCATGAACTCCACGTGTCTTAATTTCAGTTTTCTCTTTATTTTAACACTAATGAGAGTCACAATGAGAGTCACAATTTATTTCTATGGTTAAACGGTTGAGTTCACTAGGCTGAGTTTTACGGTGAGTCGCACAATGTTGAGTGACCCGATAGAATTATATTAATTCTATCGCTGTTGATTCTCTGAGTAGCCCGTTGAGATTTGCCGGTACACGAGGCTTGGCTTGACCGCGTGGTGAGATGAGAAAAGCAATGATGATCTACCGAAACTTATGCAAATTGTCGCCCGTGCGACAATCGCTATGTCACGTACGACGAAATTTTTATAGTTAATTCTAAGGTCTTTTACCCATATTCTGCGTTCTCGAAAAACCACAGTAACATAGCCATCATAACCAACTATACATAATATTAATACATTTCACGACTCATTCTCACTAGGAGAGCTACTTACCACCTTTCTTTCTCACACACATGGCTATGCCATGTTAGCTGTACACATAGTAATGTAATACACGTGTTCACCGGCCAAGAGATCATAGGTCTATTCGACTGCTCTCCAAGAGAGCGACAATAAAAGTTATTTTGGAAAGAACACCAATAGTAACCCTAGAAGTCACTCGCGCATCTGTGTCACTTGAGCGACAAACTATAATATCTAATTTTTATTGCCGCTCCAGGAAGCACCACAATTTCTGAGAAAGACGAAATGAGCCTTCCATATCTATGCCCAAATTTGTAATAGTTGTGCCCTACTTAGCCACTTTTCCCATTATAAAAACACCACCCGCTTTTCCTTCAGCAAGTTAGTCCATCTCAGAACTTCACCGCGGCGTAACGCTGCCTGTCTCCAGGTCTTCTGTAGAAGAGAATGAGTCGGGTAGTAGTTAGTCGCCTTTATATTTGGCAGAGTTTTTCCAAAATGTTATCAACGTGGTCCCGCTTTCCGACTCCAGGTCTTCAGTAGAAGAGAGTGAGCCGGACCGTGCAGATCACACTTATATTTTTTCCAAATTATCACATACTTAAACTCTATCCGCGATTTCGGGTCTTCTGTAGAAGAGAGTGAATCGTTGTCAAAACAAAGTATCAAGTTAAAGAATATCAAAAGTGAAATATAAAGTCACATAAAGACTTCTGAAAATCGAGAAACATACATTACGACGTAATAATTATAATAAATAAAAGGGATTGTAGAACCCAACTCAACGCTCAAACAAACGAAAGACACCTCTCCGATAAGGCAACTAAACGATTTATATTAACGATTATAATGTTAACAGAATTGATCACGAATGTAACGAATGTACTGTAACGTGACATTTTGCCCCGTCACCCGCACGGAGGTTGGCCGAGCAACGGGTCGCTGTTACGACCCCCAGGACGACGCGCATGGAGTGGCCGTGCCGCAATTAATTGAGTATTAATTATTAAGGCTACCTATTGGCGTATTAATTATTAAGGTTACCTATTTGCGAGTTAATTATGAAGGATTATTATCTGAGAATTAATCATTAAGGCTACCTATGGGCGTATTAATTATTAAGGCTACCTAATTTTGAGTTAAGTATTAAGGTTACCTATTTGCGAGTTAATTATGAAGGATTATTATCTGAGAATTAATTATTAAGGCTACCTAAATAGAGTTGGATATGCACGATCAGGGCCAAGAGGGGTCATTTTACCGGCCTCTGGTGAAGCAAGGCCAGTCTTCGTCGTTCGTCAAGGTCGTGGCGTTGCCGCTGCCGGTCCTTTGGCTTCGCCCGGATCGCATAGGGATTTAAGGAGCAGTGCGGGATTTTCTCCCATTTTTGTTACAAGCGGGTTGCCGATCAACAGCACCCGTGGGTTTTATGGATGCCGGGAAGAACCAAGGTTAATGGCCAAAAGTAACGTGTCGCCTGTTCTTCCCGACTTAGCAGCCAGGAGCTATACCACCCCCCCAGCCTGCTCGCTGTTCGTCACGGTCCGCTCATCACGGCGCCTCATTTTGGTGGACTACGGGGAGGTAGCGGGGGGCGGGGTGCTGCTTAGTGCGAGTGCACTGTGGGCCCACCGCGGTGCTTAGAAGGGACGCCTCAGTACCGTGAGGGAGGCCACCCCCCCGCCACCGCGCTCCTCTACCGGGTCCTGAGAGGAAGACGGCAGAGAGCGGCAATGATAGTTGTGGGGAGAGAGTTCCGTGGCGGGGTCTGGGTGGGGCTTGGGGAGCCGCGCGTGGCAACGCCGCCGGTGCCTATCATCGGGCAAAAGAGAGAACGAGCGAGGAAGACGGGCGAAGGGCTAAGGAGAAGACACCTGTGTGGTGGCCGAGAGAGGGTGGGGACCGCCCTGTTCGGGAGCTCACGGACAGCGTGAGGAATATTCAGTATGAAAATTGTGTTAATTGGGTGAAGACGTGTAAAATCAGTATTACCAAAGTTTGAAAAATAGTTGAGCCACGGCAGAGACCTGTTGAGACGATCATCCTCCTTCTGGACATGTAAGTTGAGAGTTCGTCTTTTATGTGATGGCTTGGTCGCTTCGGGGCGATGCATGGCAGTCTGATTATCTTTTGGGGAAGGCCTCGCCTTTTAGTTTAATTTATATATGGAGTTTATTGAGTTAATCCGTATGACCGAACCCTACGCTTTGCCCTGGTCGTGCCACGTTTTGTGTCTTGCTTTAGTTTGCTACCTTTCTCTAAGCTAGCCACGCACGGAGAATTAGTTGGATAAAATAGGGCTTAGGGAAGGAATTATTAGGGAGTAATTAATAGTTCATAGGGGATTGTTAAGAGAAGTTAAATTCTTGGCCGAGTTGTTCACGATCGCCCATGAATCGTATCGGTCCTAGAGCCAACATCTTACGCCGGTAAGAGGTGCCGAGGCTTCGCCGTGTGTTTGTGTTTTTTTTCCTTGTCGACGGATTATCTTTAGTTACCTGCCTTGTTCCCGTATTCGGGGAATTGACTCGCTACCTATCAGGATTATTATTTCACACGGCTACCTATCATGATTATTATTATTTGAAATGCTACCTAGCCTGAGTATTAATTATTTGAGACGCTACCTATCATGATTCTATTAAATTGCGACGCTACCTATCATGCTTACTAATGCTTATTATTATTTGAAATGCTACCTATCACGATTATTAATTAGTTGAGACGCTACCTATCATGATTATTATTATCGGAAACGCTACCTATCATGAGTATTATTATTTGAAACGCTACCTATCATGATTATTATTATCTGAAACGCTACCTATCATGATTATTAATTATGTGAGACGCTACCTAGCATGATTATTAAATATTTGAGAGGCTACCTATCATGATTATTATTATTTGAAATGCTACCTATCATGATTATTAATTATTTGAGACGCTACCTATCATGATTCTATTAAATTGCGACGCTACCTATCATGCTTACTAATTCTTATTATTATTTGAAACGCGACCTATCATGATTATTATTATCGACAATGCTACCTACCACGTTTATTAATTATTCGGGACGCTACCTATCATGATTATTATTATCGACAATGCTACCTACCACGTTATTAATTATTCGGGACGCTACCTATCATGATTATTATTATCGACAATGCAACCTACCATGAGTATTAATTACTTGCGATGCTACCTATTATAGTTTGCGAATATTTCGCGAGGCTACCTATTATGCTTTCCGATTGTTTCGCGAGGCTACCCATTATGTTTTACGATTTATTTCGCGCTGCTACCTATTATGATTTGCGATTATTTCGCGCTGCTACCTATTATGATTGGCGATTATTTCGCGAGGCTACCTATTATGTTTTACGATTATTTCGCGATGCTACCTATTATAATTTGCGATTATTTCGCGAGGCTACCTATTATGTTTTCCGATTATTTCGCGAGGCTACCTATTATGTTTTCCGATTATTTCGCGAGGCTACCTATTATGTTTTACGATTATTTCGCGCTGCTACCTATTATGATTGGCGATTATTTCGCGAGGCTACCTATTATGTTTTACGATTATTTCGCGATGCTACCTATTATAATTTGCGAATATTTTGCGAGGCTACCTATTATGCTTTCCGATTGTTTCGCGAGGCCATCCATTATGTTTTACGATTTATTTCGCGCTGCTACCTATTATGATTTGCGATTATTTCGCGCTGCTACCTATTATGATTGGCGATTATTTCGCGAGGCTACCTATTATGTTTTACGATTATTTCGCGATGCTACCTATTATAATTTGCGATTATTTCGCGAGGCTACCTATTATGTTTTCCGATAATTCCGCAATGCTACCTATTATGTTTTACGATTATTTCGCGATGCTACCTATTATAATTTGCGAATATTTCGCGAGGCTACCTATTATGCTTTCCGACTGTTTCGCGAGGCTACCCATTATGTTTTACGATTTATTTCGCGCTGCTACCTATTATGATTTGTGATTATTCCGCGCTGCTACCCATTATGTTTTACGATTTATTTCGCGCTGCTACCTATTATGATTTGTGATTATTCCGCGCTGCTACCTATTATGATTGGCGATTATTTCGCGAGGCTACCTATTATGTTTTACGATTATTTCGCGATGCTACCTATTATAATTTGCGATTATTTCGCGAGGCGACCTATTATGTTTTCCGATTATTTCGCGAGGCTACCTATTATGTTTTCCGATTATTTCGCGAGGCTACCTATTATGTTTTGCGCTTATTTCGCGATGCTACCTATTATGTTTGCGATTATTTCGATGTTACCTGTTTTGAGTGGTATCGACGGTTTAGGTTAATTAGGTTTTAGTTACTGGCAATTGTATCACTTACTTTATGGCAGGGGTCTACCTCGGCTCAATTATTTTGGTGAACCCCAAATAAGCCAACGGGACTGTTGCAATAAAAACTTATTTCCCCGAAGCATCGAGTTTTGTCACTTCTTTCCGTCCACCCCCTCTACCATCGTTCTCTCAGGTGAGCTGAGCTAGCCGAGTCTCTCCTTCGGCCTCACCACTTCGCCTCCCGCGTGTTGGGTCATTTTTTGCGAACTCGTGTGAGGAATCAAATTAATAAAAGTCGGTATTTGACCGGCGGTACTTGGTACCTGGCGCCCGATTCCTTCACACGAGGGCTAATTTTGGTCTCGGATGACATCATGGCTTGTGTGAGTTGTATTGCGATTTTTCGGCGATGGGCCGAGTTTTGTGAAGATAAAGTTTTGGCGTGATTGCGTTCACGATCACACGCGGTAAGCGGAGTCGAGTCGGACCGGGAAAGTGTGCGGGAAAAATCTCGTTACAGTACTCAACTAATCACGTTGCATTTATATTCAATAAATATATCTCAATTGTGTGCATAAAGTTGGACCTTATACTTCTCAATTCAGTAGAAACTAACCTATTCGAATCACCTAGTCGAAACTAAAAAGATCTCTCGAGGTCTTACAGCGAACATTCCCACTCCCCTATTGATCCATCGTTTTAAAATATCGATTAGGATTAATAAATAGAGTCAACGTTTACCGCTCGACGTTTGATTCGAATTTTCGCGCGCCTTCGGACGTAACACCATGTTATTTGCACGAAAATTTAGGTCTGCTACGATGGTAAAAAAGAGCTTTCACATCCTCTTAATAAGGCTTACCGGAGATCCCGGGTCGATAACTGCACTTACTGAGTGTATACGATTATTGCCCTCATCGTCTGGCACCGAAAACTTAACTTGAACGCAATATGGATCGCTAACGCGTATCGGCTCGATCAAGTTCGTCGCTATCACCGACGCCGACTTTGATTCCTCTTCGATACAATCCTTCTGCAAATGACCGCTTTTGCCACAGCGATAACACGCCCCCTTTGGTTTCTTCGGATGCGGACAAGCAGGTGCGAGATGTCCTTGTTCTTGACAATTGTAACATTTAGCTGCTTTTCGTCGTGACGGCAGGCTCCCGTTCAACGGATTAGGATTTCCTTTGGATGACTCACCCTTCGCTGTCACCTTCCCTTCCCCTTTTCTTCTCGACTCACGGTCAGCAAATTTTTTTGAGCGCAGTGTCACCTTCGTGAATGCTTCCAGCAATGCAGAGTGCGAGTCGAATCGCATAATACGCACTTGGTCCTGTAGATTCCAATCCGGTATACCATCGATAACATAGTCGACAACTTCGTCGTCCTCAATCGGTATATGGTTCGCCAATATTACTTTCTCGTGGTGATAGTCACTGAATGATTCACTCGACTGCCACACTCTTCGTTCAAACTTCTTACGTAGCACAAGTTTTGATTGGCGGAGGTCAAACATTTCTTTCATCCTCGATAAAAGATTTTCAATACTTAGCGTGAGATGTTCGGGCTTGGAATGAAACCATTCGAGAGCGCACCCTTTTAACTTTGCGACCAGTAGCATTCTCGTCGCACCATCATCCAGCGAGTACGTTATTCGTAGTAATTGTATTTGCTGTTCCCACTTCCAAAATGTATCCTCACTGCCATCAAACTCGCTCAACAAATCGCGAATAGCCCTGATACTTTCATTCAATGGCAAACCACTACGTCTCCGTCCACTGTCATCGGCCTGAGATGGACCTCGATTTTCCGGACGCTCTCCTCTTGCAGCTGCTAATTCACGCTCAAGAAACGCTCTTTCTCGTTTCAACAGTTCGTTCTCACGTCGAATCAAATCATTTTCAGTCAATGCGACGCCTGCAGGTAAATTCTCATTCGTTCTACCCCCTCCGGCCGCCAATTCGCCATCGACTGCACCATTGTCATGTACTTGTTGAATACGCAATTCGTCTAAAGATGCCCATACATTCAGATCAAAATCCGTCAACCTAGCTATTAGTTCATTCTTGTTACCCACCGCTCATAAGGACTTCTCTCGAAGAATGTCTTTCAGCTCTTGGACTGTGTATTTACTTGGTGATTTCGTAGCCATCGTTCACCCAGAGCATTGCTACACACACACACACAACTGTTTTGCTCGTCTTCTCGTACACACAACTTTCGAATAATCGGTACACAGCTCCGATATATTTGGCGCGATTTCTTATTAGCCCGACGCCAATTCACATTATCTTTCCCTCCCGCGTTTCTTTGTCCCACGTATTACACGCGTTTTTAACCTTCTGTATTCCGCATGTAATTCTCGTTTTAATTCCACTTCTGAACTGTAGGGTCTAGGTAAAATAAAATTCAACCCAACCCTTTGCTTATAATCATTGCGACATAAAATATGAAAAATGTTTATTCAATAAATAGAGACAATTAATATTAGATCTTTGTGAACCGTGTTGGCTTTCGCGACCATAGCCTGCTGCTGACTGTCCTCCAGACCCCTTTCTTCCACACTCCTCAAACTCTCCCTTTTTTTAAAAGATAGGTGGTGGGGAGACAATCAACGTTTATTTGCACATATTTCCGTTGACGCGCTCGCACATATACCATGGGCAACACACGGTCAGCAAAAGTAACGGAAATAGGAAAAATAAATAAATGGTCTACAATTTCCTCTTTTAATGAACCATTTAGAAATGCTGTCTTTACATCCACTTGATGTATTAGTAGTATACGGTGCGCTATGGCGACCCCCACTCCTATCCCCACTCCTATCCCCACTCTTCGGGCCTGGTCGGACCGTGTTGAGTGTAGGTGGGAGTGGGGGTAAGTGTCCCCACTCCTACCTGCGCTCTTCGTGATTGGTCGTCGGTCCATGGCGAGTGGGGGTAGGAGTGGGGGCAGGTGGTGAGGTGTCGCCATAGCGCACCGTCTGTTAGTATTATTATTATTATTAATGAATTTACAAAAAATTAAAATGTAATTAATTTTACCTGTTGCTGGTGCTGCTGCTAGTCCTGCCAGCCGATGCTCGTGCCGAAAATGTTTTTACAAATAACACACACACACACACACACACACACATCCACAAATATTTTGAATGTTCAAACATGGGCACGCAGTCGCTGGCGATTCGGTAGCGCAAGTCCCTCCGCAATGAGCTCGCTGCCGAGATCGGCCCCCCGGATATTTAGGCTTACCCAGAGGGAGCTATTTTCAAGCACTTTCATGCTGATATGGGCCGTTGCAATGATACCCAGTGTTACATCACTGAGGTAGCGCTGTACCGAACACGACCATTCCACGTCGGTTGGCTGCACGGCCCATAAGCCGCAGTGGATAGCGGTTATCGGCGTTTAGCAAAAACCCTCCTCCAGATGATAAATCTGTGATTTGTCACAAAAAGCTGAGCAGCCATGGTCCAGCAACCAAATCTCAGCGTATCCCGTGCTATCAATATCGATAACGCTGCACCGCCTTACAGTTGCGCTCGAGCGAACGGCGCAAAACACCCCGGCAGCGAGCTCTTCATCGCCAAGGAGAGTGCCCCTATTATTATCAATGTAATAAGCCATCATTGACAGCGTATTGTCGATGTACAGCTGTTTTAATGCCGTCGGACGTAACCACATACTCGTCGGGCTGTCGACGTTGACAATTTCGACCGACACGTCCTCGTTCCCGAACCACGCGAGATCCAGAGGTTTTATAATGCTTTCCATATTTATTTTTCTTTTCACTCGCGATTAAAAATTTGAAATTGGTGTGGCACGTTACGATGGCGAGAGAATACTGAGGGTGATTCTTTGCTCTGCCATCGTCGAGATGCAATGACCGGTCGAATAGCAGCATCAGCAAAATTGCACGTGCCCATATTAATTTCTTGGATATCTCATAGTAAATACTGTCGTCATCATTTCTTGGATATCTCATAGTAAATACTGTCGTCATCATTTGGTTACAGCTCGAGCTCGCAATGCTTTGTGCGCCGGTCTCCGTTAAGCATATGTATAATGCTCAATTACGCACAAGCGCTGCCTGTACAGGCGGCCTGCAGTATATAGTATATCTGCATATGTGTATATACGCGCCAATTAATACAATTACAGCTTCTGAATTTAGGATTATATTTTGGTTATTTTACAGGCGGCCTGCAGTATATAGTATATTTACACATCTGTGTATATACGCGCCAATTATTACAATTACAGCTTCTGAATTTAGGATTATATTTTGGTTATTTTTGAAGTAAAACTTCTTTAGCCGCGCTGAAGTGAATCCGTAGGAAGAAACACAGCACAAAGAGGAGAAGCCGAAGATAGAGATGCCGCGGAGAGCGTAAGAAGCACCGAACAAAGAGGAGACGCGAAAGGGCTCTCGGCGTCTCCTCTTTGTGCGGTGCTTCTTTCGAGCTCCATGCTGGCGTAAGCATGGTATATAAAACTACTTGTGGGGTGTGCGTGAGTATATAGTAGTGTATATACCATGTTGATATATATCTATGTGCCCCCCACACATATAGCGTTCCCTGCACGCTCAACGACGGGGGTCGAGAAGCGGTATATATATATATATATATATATATATACATTTATACATATGTACTACAGTTATCATAAGCTGATAGTTTCGTTTTTTGCATTATACCTCAGCGGTAAATGATGAATAAAATTTGACGTATTTTATATTGACGTGTTGTGCTGTAGTGAAATTATTAATGGCCAATTGCCACCCTGTATTACACCGTAAGCATTTTTGCGCGACTGTAGCTCGAACGCGCGATACTTTTTTGCTTTTGCGTGAGCGTTGATCTTCGCTCAGTATATGTTCATATAGTATATCTATACATCGGCGTATATACGAGTTATCATTACAATTACAGCTTCTGAATTTAGGATTATATTTTGGCTATTTTTTGCCTACGATTCGTGTAGAACAATATATGTATATACATTTATTGAGCTCTTTGTACATAGAGATGTCGCGGCGAGTGAAAGAAGCACCGAATAAAGAGGAGACGCGAAGAACGTGGGGGAGGGCTCTCGGCGTCTCCTCTTTGTGCGGTGCTTCTTTCGAGCTCCATGCTGGCGTAAGCATGGTATATAAAACTACTTGTGGGGGTGTGCGTGAGTATATAGTAGTGTATATACCGTGTTGATATATACTATGTGCCCCTCACACATATAGCGTTCTCTGCACGCTCAACGACGGACCGAGAAGCGATATATATATATATATATATATATATATATATATATATATATGTACTACAGTTATCATAAACTGATAGTTTCGTTTTTTGCACTATACCTCAGAGGTAATTGATGAATAAAATTTGACGTATTTTATATTGACGTGTTGTGCTGTAGTGAAATTATTAATAGCCAATTGCCACCCTATATTAGACCACTGTAATATAGGGCGATTGAGCGCTGATCCTCGCTTAGTATATTTTCATATAGTATCATTTATTGAGTTCTTTGTACACACCACCACCACAAAGATGCTGCTCTGAACGATAGTAAATAATATCATCAGCATTTTTGCACGTGTGGTTTTGTGCGAACGTCAAATGCAATCTGTATATCTGTACACATACATATACACAACGCATAAATATAGTCTATATATCCGATATTATTTTTTAAATTGTCACGAAGATGCGCATTTTTGCACGACTGCAGCGCGAACGCCTGATGCTTTTGCTCGAACGCTGATCTCCGTTAAGTAGATCTATACATCGGCGTATATGCGCGTTATCATTACAATTACAGCTTCTAAATTTAGGATTATATTTTGGCTATTTTTGCCTACGATGAGCGTACAGCAATATATGTATACACATTTATTGAGGACTATGTACGCATCACCACAAAGATGCTGTTCTGAGCGGGGGTAAATACTATCATCAGCATTTTTGCACGGGTGATTTTGCATGAGCGTCGAATGTAATCTGTGTATCTGTACACATACAAACACACAACGCATACATATAGTCTATATACACGATATTATTTTTAAAATTGTCGCGAAGATGTTGCTGTGGGTCATAGTAAATACTATAGGCAGCATTTGCACGGTTGTACAATTAATATGTGGAGCCGCGGGTAGCGTTGCTAAGAACACGGGCGCTCTCAAATCTGCAATTTAGTAAAACATAGCTAGGCTCGAGAAATCGCGGGATATCGTTTACATGTCAGGATTTTATATGCACTGGAAATACAAAAGATCACCAGTCTTGTGACAGCCGTGTGACGATCTAAGTGTATTCAGTCTCCCGGACATAATGCCGAACCGCGCCCTTCGCTCGTGTATCCTCGCTTTTTTAAAATTAGCGATAATTCACAGCGCGCATATTAGGCGTCGCTGTAATGCCTCATGGTGTAGGAGTTTAAGAGATTTATCGACTGATAGACTCGTTAACCGTTTAAAATATATTTTATGGTGGACACCTTTGCGTGTTATTGTGATAGCTTACAATAGAGGGATTCTCAGAGGCTGCAAAGATTTAACGTGCGTGTTTGAAGAATTACAACGACGAGGGCTTGAAGATTCTTCAACAACCCGAGGGATTCGCAACGAAATTCGATGTGAGTAATATTTAGCACTATAGCAAAGAATAACAGGGTCGAGTTTGGATTGGGTGGGTTTGTGCATTTTTAGCTCGGATTATTTACTAAACTAAATTCATCGTTTAGTATATAGCCAGCTGCTAGAAGCCTCAAGTGATGAAGAAGCAGATCTCATAGAAGCGACGCGGGCTGCGGAAGAACAGGATTTGTGGCGCCGAACACACCCCGAAAACCGTAAGTATTGAAAACTGCTAGGGGCGTGGTATATTGTATACGAACAATAATAATAATGAGGATAACTTCAACAGAATCAGCGACTTCATCGGAGCTCAACTTCAATGATGATGACGATGATGATGATGATAACCCGGTGCCAATTGCCGTCATAGAAGCAGCGCAGGCTGTAGATGATGAGGCGGCGCAGACGCAGCATACAACAAATCGTAAGTACTTAAAATCGTGAATGATCTTTAAAATATTATTATGAATAATAAAAAATTTCATTCAAATATCAGCATCTCGAGGCGAGCACAGAGAAGAAGATGGCGCCGTGGCAGGGCCATCAGGCTTATGCAATGAAAGCAGCAGCACGCTCATCGCCGGTGCTGAACCAGAAACAGCAAGGGTTCCTAAAAACACTCAACGGACCAATAGCACTGCTGATAATAATAATAATGAGCGTGATGCAATTGACGAAGAAGATGTATCAATCATGGCTAGGGAAAACCAACTATGGGAAGACCAATTATGGGAACAACAGCCTCAGGAAATATTACCGGCACAGCAGGCCCATGAAAGAGCTGACGCGTGGTTCGATCACCTCATGGTCGATGATTCGGGTAAATATGAATTTTATCCTAAATTATATCCAGATTCTTCGGTGTGAAAATAAGCGTGTGTGTTTTGTGTTAGGATATTCGACAACTGTCTCACGATGAAGATACTCTACGACTCTACAAATCCTTATTTTACAAAAAAGCGCTGAGATACTTTCATTTCTACAAACATTATCATTGTAAAAAACGCTGAGATAATTTAATTTCTGTAAACATTATCATTGGATGTCAATAAATATAATAAAATTTAAACCCTCATACTCTTTTCTTCAGGAATACAGAAAGGCGCTGGAAGCACACGGAGCGCGCATACATATAGCGACATAAACCCACCAGGGGTTCGAATCGAAATAATTCAGGACACTGCGCGTTATTTTAAGCGTTTTGAACTTCGCGGTCGCGAGACAACTATGCGTATTCGCGAACCACCGCCAGGAACGAGTGTAATGAGCTGGCTTGAAGGGGCGTTCAATGATCTACTCACGCATATAACTAATTCGTGCGAGGGTGGCGATTATGTAGGAATATCGTTCACCGCGAGTACTTTGACACACGGCCCCGTATGGCTTTCTTTCCGCCCTGCTCGCGATTACGTGTTTCAAGACATATGGCAACTCATAAGTAGTGTTGCTCAAAGCGCCGAATCTCTTAATATCGACGACGAGTGTAATATAAAAACGTGTGTTGTCAAGGGTGTGGAGGGTAGGGGGCGTCGGAAAGGCTTAACACATGAGGGCGTAGCAAAAAGATCTATCTTAACGATTCGCAACGATGATAATTTATGTTTACCGCGCTCGTTGGCAGCAGCCCTCGTGCATGCGGAACGGGGTGAAATACGCACGGGCGACTTACATACAAAATGGCAGAGGGTGAGACAGCTTAATGGATCGGCTCAAAAAATGGCAGCACTTGATCTTACGCGACGCGCAAATGTCAGGATACCGCGAAAAGGATATCGCGTAAATGAAATCGGTCATTATCAGGATTACTTGTCGCGTGATGGTGTTGCGATTGTCGTTTTCGCGTTTTTGGACTTGGGACGGCGTAAAAAAAAGCCCATCTTCAATGGCACGCAAAGCGTCTTGAACACCGTAGGAACGGTGCAACACACGCTGTATATCTTGTATCACGAGCGCTCGAACCATTTCGAGCCGATTCTCAACCTGAGAGGAGCGACAGGCAGTACAGGTTTTTGCACATCGTGCGATACACTATATCGTAAATTAGATCATCGATGCAGAGGAGAAAGATGCGCTCGTTGTTTCACGATACCCCCATGCACGCCGGACTCGTCAGATACGATCAGATGTGTGGTGTGCAACCGTGTTTTTTTCGGGGAGACATGCTTCAAGAATCATATTAGCGCCGAAGCGACCCACAAACCCACTGTTTGCGCGACCATTAAACGCTGTCGCGACTGTTTTGGCATAATAAGGCCGTTAGACAAAAAGAAGAAGCACGTGTGCGGTGAGGGGTACTGCAAAACTTGTAAATCCGATCGGCCATACAATCATTCATGTTTTATGAGACCCCTTGTAAAGGATAGAGATCTGAATAAAAAGCTATTCATCTTCTATGATTTTGAAACGCCACAGTGCAGCCCTTTGGAGGGTACCACAGGCACACGCGTACACGAGCCGAATCTCTGTGTAGCTCAAAGGGTCTGTACAAGCTGTTGCGATAACGACTCTATAACAGAGCCTTGCGAGTTCTGCGGTGTGCATGAGTTTGTATTTAAACACAACCCAGTAGCTCAGCTGGTGGAGCTTGCTATGCAAGATATCAAAGGGTTTTCGCGTACAATATTAATTGCTCACAATGCTGGAGGTTTCGATGCACAGTTTATTCTACGCTATCTTATCGATGAAAAAAAGACCCAGTTGCCATCGCTAATAATGAACGGAACAAAAATTATCACCATGCGTATTGGGAGGCTAGTCTTCCTCGATAGTCTACACTACTTTCATGTGCCTCTGACCAAATTACCGAAATCCTTTGGGTTAACTGACACCCCAGCGAAAGGTGTTTTTGCCCACTTATTCAATAAACCCGAAAATCAGTATTATGTAGGAGAATTACCACCGAAAGAGTATTATTCTCCCGATAGTATGTCAGCAACCGTACGCAATGATATATTCGAGCCGTGGTATTGCGAATTGAAAAACACAAATTATGTGTTCGATTTTCAAAAAGAATGTGATTTTCAAGATGAATGTGAGCATGAAAATTCTGCAGAGCGTGTGTTCAATGGTACGTGGGTAGTCGATGAGTTGCGAAAAGCTGTATCGTGCGGCTACAAAGTGATTCGCGTAGAAGAAATTTGGCAATACGCGGTAACGCAATACAATCGTGATACACGGTCTGGCGGCCATTTTACCGAATATATAAACACATTCCTGAAAATTAAACAGGAAGCTAGCGGCTGGCCTGCGGGGTGTTTGGATAACGGCGATGCGCAAGAACAATACGTCGCAGATTTCTAGCGTTCAGAGGGTGTGCGTCAAGTATCTAAATTATGTCTCAACTCTTTTTGGGGAAAGTTTGGGCAGCGCGAAAATCTGCCGCAAACGGTTATAGTTTCGACGCGCGCAGAGCTCCTGGAAATATTGACTAATGCCGAGTACGAAATCACCGGTATCTTACCTGTAAACCATGAGATATTGTATGTCAGTTACATAAAAAAAGACGATGTCGTAACCCCGTCAGGTATAGCGAATTCTGTAATCGCCGCATATACAACAGCTCAGGCTAGATTGAAACTTTATAGTTATCTAGAGCGCCTAGATAGGCGCGCGTTGTACTGCGACACCGATTCAGTTATTTACGTGACGAAGAATAACCCTGCTGAATACGAGCCGCCAACAGGTCAACTTTTAGGAGATCTTACAGACGAGCTGGATCCGGGGTGTTATATCAAATCTTTCGTTTCCGGGGGGCCAAAATTCTATTCATTCATAATCAGCGGTCCCGACGGTGCCGGAAACGAGGTTTGCAAAGTCAAAGGTATAACGCTCAATTTCGCAAACAGTCAATTGATTAATTATAGCACAATACGTTCCTATATAGTTGACGACAAGGTGGAACCTATCGAGCTGCAATACGACGCTATACGCCGTACGCCGTTTCATCATGTTGTCACGCGTGCAGAAAAAAAGAAATGTAAACCGTCGAGCGTCAAACGAAGACGTTGCGGTGAATACGGCTCGCTCCCGTATGGCTACAGGGGAGAATAAACTATTTCATCTAAATGTAAATAATGTAAAATATTTATGCTGTTATTGTACAATAAAAGGTTTATACATATTCCGGCTGTTCGAACCCTTTATCTTGCCCTGTTGTGTAAACATTTACTCATTCGTACAGATGGACACGCGGTGGAAACATCCCTGGACCTCGATGATCTGCGGCCCCACCGGCTGCGGCAAAACGTACTTTGTAAAAAAGTTTTTGAAGTTTATTTCGGGTATGAGCAGTGAGCCATTCGAGAGAATTATTTTCTATTATTCCGAGTGGCAGCATGCATACTCGGGGTATGATACGTCGATAGAGTTTCATGAAGGCCTACCGCAGAGTGCCGATTATGCAAACGACCCCTGTGAAAAACTCATAATAATCGACGATTTGATGCGTGAGGCATCGAACAATAGCGTTATAGATCTTTTCACCAAAGGTAGCCATCATAAAAATCTGAGCGTTGTTTTTATCACCCAAAACTTATTCCATCAAGGACACGGACAACGAGATATTTCGCTGAATGCCAGCTATATCGTCGTTTTCAAAAATCCTCGTGATCGTGCTCAAATACAGCATCTCGCACGCCAGGTATATCCGGAAAACCCGCGCTTTTTACAGGAGGCCTATCACGATGCAACGTCCAAGCCTCATGGTTATTTGTTGCTCGACTTGAAACAATCAACACCTGATAACTGTAGATTTGGCACCGGTATTTTTCCCGACGATCCTCATCATTTTGTGTACGTACCGCGAAAAAAGTTGAAAAGCAGCTGCAGTGCTGGCGAATTGCCAGTTCAGCGCATGTAACGCCGTCTAAAGGATCGTCGCGTTACGATAAATGCATCGCCGTATTAAGCGCGTTTCAACAAACCAGCACGATACGAAGAGAGTTTGACTCGCGCAAATCAAATTCAAGCACGACTCATTGTATTTGCCAGTGTGCGTGGCGCATTCTTAAGGGTAGCGCTATCCCGAAGACTCCACTGTACAAAAGAAGTTAAAAGAAGTGATACATCTAGCCGGTCGACAGTTCCACACGCGTAATGGCGCGAGGTGGTTCACCGCTCTGCAAGAAGCACGTTGCAATATTGCGAGCTCTTCAGCATCTCAATAAGGAGCAGCGCGAGGCTATTTTGCGTAAGGCAGACCCGGGTATCATCCGCTGCATTTGTGAGTGCGCCTTGAACGTTCTTTGCGGCAACGTGGCTCTGAAGGCCGATCAAAGAAAAAAATTACGTCGGTACGCCCCCGTCCTGCGTCGTTTAGCCTCAAAAAAAGGCTGCTGGAAGAGTAAGAAACGATTCGTTGTTCAGAGCGGTGGGTTTCTGCCGCTCTTACTAGCACCAATACTAGGCACTGTTCTATCGAATTTGATTGGTGGCCGTGGATAATGGAGCACGCAAGAAAAATGGTACTCGTACCAGAGGAACATCTATCGCAGTTGGGCTCACAAAGTCATAATCAACCAGCGTTTAGCACGGCTACGTCTCAAACGCGCCCAGCGCAAGGAATTGATGCTACGTCAACTAGATTGGATACAGAGATGAATGAAATTTTGAAATCTAATGCATACAAGGATGAGAGGGAAAAGTGGGCTGCATACTTGACTGTACTACAACGTTATCTCCATTTCGTCGATGACAAGAGAGCTCAGCAGTACCGCACGCTTATGAAGAATAAATATACTGTAGAGCCTGGTTGCGACAAAGAAGAAACCTGTAATGACATGAACGATTCCGTCATCATTGAGAGTATACCGGCCAAATTTCGCATTAAAGCGAAACTGTTACTTCGCCGGTTACGTGACGCACCACGGGCTAATTTTTCTTGGGATTCTGCCGGGGTCGTGTTGGTTGGCGGAAAACCAATCAAGGATTCAAATATTGTTGATCTTGTTAATGACGCCATGAGGGCGCGGAAAATACCTAAACCAGCGGGGCGCAGTGCCTTTGCCAAATTTCTGCGAACGATGCAGACGCCGCGAGAATTCATTGGTAATGAGGAGTTGTGGATGGAGTCAAGAGCTAGCTCAACACTACGACACTCGCAGATCGACGATAGCAGTACAGGGAGCGAGGGAACAGGCGAAATGAGCCAGTCATCGTTTTTCAGTGGTCGTGACAACAGATCACCGGCGCCACAGGCAAAAAGCCCCCGTCAGAGTGGCAGTGGCTATTATAATAATAAGAAAAGACGTGTAACCTGGGCTAACCTAAAATTATAATCATGAAAATCTTAGAAAAAGTGTACTTTAATCCAATCCATGAAGCATCGTTTTCAGGCGCCACCAAATTGTTACACCAGGCGCGTCAGAAGAAAATTTCCAAGATAAAGGCGCTGCATTGGCTTGAAGCACAGGATGCTTACACAAAACACAGGCCCGTGCGTCATCGCTTTCAGCGGCGTTTTTATAACGTACGGAACATTGATGATTTTTGGGAGGCTGATCTCGTAGATCTTCGCTCGATTAAGGCTTATAATGATGGCTATGTTTATCTCCTCGTCGTTATAGATGTTCTTAGTAAATTTGCATGGGTTCAGCCTTTACGCGACAAGACCGCTGCATCTGTGGCTAAAGCGTTTGAGCTCATTTTATCTAAAAAAAATAGTAACGCTCGATCGCCCGTTTGCCTACAGACCGACAAGGGTAAAGAGTTTATCGGCGCTGTATTTCAGACCCTCTTAAAGAAAAAAAATATTCAATTTCGTGTTGCGAGAAACCCCGATATAAAAGCGGCTATTGTCGAGAGATTCAATAGAACGCTGAAAGAAAGAATGTGGCGTTATTTCACGTATTCTGGACAAAAACGTTACCTTGACGTTCTGCAGAACATCGTTTCGGCCTCCAACCATTCTACGCATAGCGGTATAAAAATGGCTCCTGCCTCTGTGACGCTCGCTACAGCCACTAGGGCTCGGCATAACCTGATGCAGCGCTACAAGAGAACCGAGCATTGCTCTCCTAAATACAATGTGGGCGACATCGTACGTATCAGTAGCGCGAAGGCAGCCTTCGCAAAAGGTTACGAGGGTGGATGGAGCAGCGAGCTATTCAGCATTCACCGTGTATCACACAGTATTTGCCCCGTGATATACATCCTGCGTGATCTCCACGGTGAGGACATTGATGGTATATTTTATGAAGCTGAGTTATCGAGAGTGCAAACGAAGAAGACTAAGAGAAACGGCCGGTAAAAATGAAGGACGAGTTTTACATTGTTTTACCCAGCAACAGTAGTATGAGTTATTATCCCGATAATGTGACAACACGGTATACCACTCATTTACCGCAATGTGTGTCTCTCCATGGCAGCTGGGCCGTTTCTTTAGCGGAAATACACATACCCATGACAATTTTGCATGTACCTTCCGAGGGTAAGCGCAACTTCATTAATATCGTAACGAACATTACAACACCGGGCGTTGATGCAGACATCGACTATAAGGAAGATCGTATCTGCGTACCGCCTGGCGTATATCATAGTATAGAAACATTACTCGAGACTATTAACGAAATACCATGTGTTGCGGGTCACCTGAAATTTCATTACGCTCACAACGGCTATGTGACGGTGACGCGTATCTGTGAATCATGTAAGAACCTGGAGCACTCCTTCTTCTTCTCCGACGTGCTGAGCAGGGTTTTAGGATTCACTCAAGCTGAGGAAGGGGTAGTAGTTCAGAGAGAATACGCTGCTCAGAGACCCGCCAATATAGCCAATGGGACACCCGATATGATGTACGTTTATACTGATATCTGTGAACCCTATATCACTGGCGATGTGCACCCGCCTTTGCTACGCGTTGTACCCTCCGCTGCCGCTGATAACCGTAATTACGGGTCTGTGAAAATAAGAAGTTTCTCACCACCACGCTATGTTCCTCTATTACGTACTAGTTTTCAAACAATAACCATTGATATAAGGGATGAATTTGGCGAACCGATACCATTCGAGTACGGGACGCTGACGGTGACGTTACAGTTCAAACGTACAGATTAACTTGAACTGCTCTAAAATGGATTACTATGACGAATATTTTGATATGCAAACGGGAGGTGGTGGCGGTGCTCGAACAGGTTATGGGGGTATTAGCCATGTGTATATTGGCTCACCGAATTAACGAGGTCACGGCATTGGAAGTTTCCCAGGGGGTCTCTTTCGCCGTATAATACCGCTCTTGAAACAAGGTGCTCGGACTGTCGGTAAAGAGGCCCTTCGCTCGGGTATTAACATGGCCACGGATATCATGGATTCGGGTATGCACTCGAGAGAAGCATTTAAAACGCGCCTGCGCGAATCCGGGGAAAATCTGAAGCGCAAGGCTGAAGAAAAAATCAGTACGCTCATGAAGGGCTCCGGCTATAAAGCTAGTAAAATTAATAAACTGATGCATTCTCTTACTGAGAGCGCATCACGACGCACCGGCGTGAAGAAAAGAAAGAAGACCGTGAAGTCGCGAAGACGCTCAGGCAGTGTGAAAAAGAAGCGGGGTAAGAAGAAGCCAGTGAAAAGAAAGCCGAAAAAGTCAACCGTCAAGAGACGTAACAAGAAATCAAGAACGCTGAGGGATATTTTTGCTTAGCCTAAACTGAGAAAATGGCGTTCCTGCACGCACACTCGTGTGAGTGCCTTAAGTCGGAACTTGAACTATTTACACTACCACCGACCCAGACAACAATTGAGGGAACACATTCAGTGTATTATAAGCCAATCTCATCGTTGACGGACGATTCGCCGATAGAGTTTGTCATACCAGGGCAGGGGGATGAGTACATTGATCTTGCACATACCATGCTGAGTATGCGTGTTAAGATAGAAACTCCGGCCACAAAGGAGGGCGAGCTCATCAAAATAGGACCAGTCAATAATCTTCTGCACTCAATGTTCAACCAGGTCGATGTATTTTTGAATCAGAAGCTCGTCTCACCTCCTAACAATGCCTATGCATATAGAGCGTACATTGAAACACTCTTGAATTACGGGCATGCTGCGAAGACCTCGCATCTTACGAGTGTTCTATGGTATAATGATACAGCTGGTAAGATGGATGATACGGGCGATGATAATAACGGTCTTGTGTCCCGGCGCGCTGTATTAGGTAAGAATAGAACAATCGACCTCCTCGGCCATTTGCACTGCGATATCTTTAATCAAGAGAGGTTTTTGCTAAACGGCGTTGAAATGCGTCTGCGGCTCGTACGGACCAATAATGCTTTTTGTCTCATGAGTTCTTCGAAAGAATGCACGATACGTATTACAGAGGCATCGCTGCTTGTACGTCGCGTTTAGATAGCTCCAGGCATACTTTTGGCTCATGCAAGAGCTCTGTCCAAATCTACAGCAAAATATCCTTTGACGCGTGTCGAGGTTAAAGCGATATCGATGCATGCCGGGGTACACGGGGATACTCTTGATAATGTCATATTGGGCCAGTTACCCAAACGTATAATTGTCGGTTTTGTCGATAATAAGGCTTTCAACGGTGATCGCGCCATGAATCCATTCAATTTTCAAAATTACCAAATTAATTATCTTTCTTTGTATGCGGACGGCTTGCAAATACCGTCAAAGCCTCTACAGCCAGACTTTATAGATACTAATATGTGTGTGGACGCCTATCATACATTATTTTCCGGTACAGGTATTCACTTTCTCAATGAGGGTAATCGTATTTCACGCTCAAGCTACCCGTGGGGTAATTGTCTCTTCGCATTTGATCTTACACCCGATCTCTCGGCCAATAGTAGCACTCATTGGAACCTGGTGAGACACGGTAGTGTGAGGATAGAAGTACGCTTTGCGGGAGCCCTAGCTTCAACAATTAATTGTATTGTATATACTGAATACGATAATGTGTTGGAGATCGACTCATCTCGGCAAGTGGTCATGGACTTCAGCGGCTGATGATAGAGAAGTGCCTTCAGTTTGCGTCCATCGTTTGGAGTGTGACGGTCGAAAAAAAGATTTCATCATGAATATCGTTATTGATATACAGGGAATGAGGAATAAAGATAATCAGTTTATACCTAAAGAAGTAGCTGTCATCTCGGTACAGACTGAGGACTTTGATCATTGGCTTGTAAAACCGCCCTACGCGTATGACAAATTGTCACCCTCTGTAAAGAGACAAAACATGCGCCTATGCGCTGATATTCATGGTATAGAATGGCCTGAAGGTGATATATCATTACATTCGCTGGACGCAAATCTGAAGAGAATCGCGACCCAGGCTGTACGGATCTTTACAAGAGGCTCTGAGAAAGCGTCATATCTAGCTCAGCTCACGGGATGTTACATTATAAATCTGGAAGAAGATGATGAGGCTCCTTCATTCCGCCACATGCCACGAAGTGACACACGCTGTATGTATCACGGTATGGTAAATAAAAAACACACATACAAATGCGCTCTGAACAACGCTACCCGGATCAAAGCATGGCTCTGTCATAGCGAGCAAATCGCCTCCTTATGGGAGTATAGAACTACTACATCGTGGCACGTCAGTTTGCCCGAGTACGCGTCAGAAGAAGAAGAAAAACCCTTGGGCCATGAACAGTCTTCAAATTCTGCAATCTTTCCAAAACATAAAGGATCATACGGTGGGCGTGTACCCAGCAGATCGTATCCCGAGGGTGTGGACGAAACCGACGGCATTCGTGGTTAACACCGATGGCCACAAGCTACCAGGGGCCCACTGGGTCGCCATGTATGTCGATCGAAATGGACACGGATGGTTCTTCGACAGTTACGGACTACCACCAATCATTCCACAGCATCTCGCTCGTCTCCGAAGAAACTGCAGACTCTTCCGCTGCAGCGCAACGCAGCTTCAAGGCCCGAATTCACAATGTTGCGGACAGTATTGTGTTATGTTTCTTCATTATATGGCTACTGGTTTCGGTATTCACCGCTTTAGATGCGTATTTTCGAATGATTTGCAGCGAAACGATAAAATAGTGGATGAGTATTATAATGCGTATATCGCTAAGCGCAGCAAATCTCCGGGTGTAGTTTCCAATATGAATGGTTGCGCTGGTGGGGGGTATAGAAATAAGCATCTACATTGTATACAGCACTGCTGTTCTCGCTCTCGCTAATTATGGGCCAATAAACGCTTTGAAAATGTACATGTTTTGTCTGACTCATTGCTTTCAACAGAAATCATTTGGGGTGGTGATATGTTTTAGATCTCAGGTTTCGTAGACGTGCAATACTGCTGACGGTGAGCTTAGGTTTCGCACACGTGCAATACTGCTGACTGTACGTCTTAGGTTTCGCGCGCGCGTGCAATGCTGATGACATTAGATCCATTTTGATTCAGTCTCGAGATGCCGTCATGTGATGGTGAGTCAGCTGCCACTGCGAAAAAGAGGCATCAAGAGGGGGCGGGTGTCAGAAAATAAGCCGCGCATCGTTGAACTAGCTAGATAGTCAGTCGTCATTTGTCATTCGTCGTCAACTGAACTCATCCAAATCTACAATTCGGTCTTTTTCTATACAAATAAAGCGCCGCGCGTTGAAAAAGCGAGTAGAAAGACTCTTGCAAGACATCAACGACATTAAAGTGCTAATACGCGCACGATCTGACTTGAATTTTTTAACACATCAGCTAAGAACGCTCGAACTCCGCGATGGATTTTTCACGAATCAATAGAGTGAGAAAATTGACGGAATTCCTGCCCGTCAAAAAACTGACCGAATTGGAGGTGGGCAAGGACTACAAAATTACCAACATGAAAACAGCGCGAACAACATGGGGCAACAGAATTACCATTGATGTTGACAACGAATTCACGTCTTTCCTACCGGTGAGATTCGTCAAAGCCTTCGAAGAAGATGATGCCCTGTTCCAGCAAATGGTAGCTACCGCACACGCTGACAACCTGTACATGCAATATCTGGGTGGTCGATTCAATAATCTGGAATTCAAACCAGCCCCAGTGTAATATCACAGCGGTAGCAGCAGTTGAGTGTGACCCGTGTTCGTGGGTGCTACAATATGCGCGGGTGTGATCTCGTTTTCGATATTCAACACTTCAAAGATAAAAATGGAAAATTTCTGCCAAAAGAAGTAGTTGCTGGTGCGATACAAAAACCACGATGCCTAGCAGGGTGGTTGGTCGCCCCGCCTTACCATATCAGTGAATTACCACCAGGCGTACGTTTGGAAAATGAGTGGAAAACGGAGAACGATCATGGCATTCATTGGGCCGAGGGCAACACCAGCATCGATAATCTCCGTAAAGAATTATTCAAAACAGCTAACGCGGTCGGATACACTCTCCTATACTCGAGAGGCCATCAAGCTGTCGAATTCTTGGAAGAGGCCACCAAGCTGCGGTTCATAAACCTAGACAACAATCAACATTTTCCATCAACCGCCGATCCATCGCCTCTGGCCGTAGTGTGCCCATGGCATGGCCGCCAACGAAACCACCATCACACCTGTATAGTATATCATTGTGCTCTACAAAATGTCAAAAAAATGCAGTGCTATCTAAGCCATTTTTTGCCTAACGCAATATAAATCCTATGGGGGTAATTAGCATATAAATATTGTACACTCTAACCTGTATTCAATGTAAAAATGTATTTTTTATCAAATAAAAATAAAAAAAGTAATTATTATTAATATCCGAATAATTCACATTATTTTGATAATAATAATAACACACGGTGCGCTATGACGACACCTCACCACCTACCCCCACTCGCCATGGACCGACGACCAATCACGAAGAGCGCAGGTAGGAGTGGGGACACTTACCCCCACTCCCACCTACACTCAACACGGTCCGACCAGGCCCGAAGAGTGGGGATAGGAGTGGGGATAGGAGTGGGGGTCGCCATAGCGCACCGCATACTACTTGTATTCATAAATCATGTTGATCGCCGCCGACGGGTTTCCACCGTGTCGTGGTGGTGGGGCTTAAGGTTGCGCGCGGGATCACTCGCAAGGTGAGACCGGGCGCGGCCGATTAAGAGGAACCCCCCAAGCCAGGGTGTTTTAGCTACCGTGCCTGGGGCTGCGTGACGCAGGGAGAGTAGCGCCGTGGACGGTGCCTCCAAGATACCGGACCGCATCTCGGAGTATGCAGGCCTTACCCGCGCATTCGAGGCTCTGTGCGGGCTGACCTCTTTTCTCTAGATTCTCGTGGGACCAAACTGGAAAAATACTTAACAAAAAACACAAAAAATAAAAGGAAAGGGGAGAACGAGGAGGAGAGGCAAAGCGAAGGGGTCCCTGGGTATTCCTTCGTGGAGCGAAGCGAACTGGGGGAGGAGCTTGTAGCGACTCCCTCAGGTGCAGAGGCAGGAGCTGGGCCAGCATCCCGGGAACTGCCTATGGAAGTCGGGTCAATCCAGGAGGGATCGACCTTGGGGAGCGGTCTCTCCGGGCAAGCCGGAGAGGTGGTGGCCCCGAAGAAGAGACCAAGCGGGGCGGCCAGGAAAAGAAATAAAAAGCTCCGGGAGGCGCATCAACGAGGAGGGGCCGGGAAAGGCCCAGACTCGGGACCGCAGGAGCAGAGTGGGCGGCGAAGCGGCACAGGTCGTTGGAGGAGGTATCCCCTAACGCCTCCAAGCACCCCCCTAAGAAACGCAGGGAGGCGGCCTGGAAATCCGGGTTCTTCGCGGCGGTGGCATCGGGATTCCCAAGGGTCGCCGTTGTTAATGGCGATCAGGGGGAAGAGGTGACAGAGGAGCAGGCCCTGAAGATCCGGAAAGGGCTGGAGGAGCTGATAGACGCAATTCCCGTAGGGAAATTTGTGCCACGGTTCCACGAGATCTTCCGGAGCGGCGGGGTGCTAAAGGTTATCTGCGTGGACAGCGAAACAGAGAAGTGGACCAAGGCGAAGGTGTCAAGCCTGAAACCCTGGAAAGGCGCTAGCCTGAAGGTTGTTGGTCTGAACGAGTTGCCTAAGCTCGTAAGTATGGTGGCGCACTTGCCAGGCCCGCAACGGGACGACGCGGCGGTCATCCTCAGGAGGATGGACCGGCACAACCCGGGACTCAGCGCAGCGGGGTGGCGGATTTTCGAGAGGAGTGGGCGGTTAGGGGAACCTGCGAAGGGTACCAGACTCGTCCTCAGAGTTAGCGAGGCCGTCATTCCCGCGCTGGAGAGACTCGGGTGGCAGCCCTTGCTGGGCATGGGGCGGGCGTCCATAAGGAGGCTGGGCAACAGGCCTGGGGATGGGAAGAAGAAGGAGGGGGAGGACGATGAGCCCGGACATGGTAAGTAGTCTTTCCCTAATTCAAATTAATTTGCATCGCTGCGCTGCGGCTTCGGCGGTGCTTAATAGAAGAGTAGTCCGGGAAAACGTTGAGATATCGCTGATCCAAGAACGTTGGGCTTTTAAGGGGCGGATCAGGGGGCTCAACGTGGACCGCGGGCAACTAATATATGACTACTCTGTTCACAAGGCCAGGGCATGCATCCTCGTGAGAGGAGTGAGCTTCACGACTCTCAGGGAGCACTGCGGAATGGATCAGGTGGCGATCAAACTGCAGATGACACTGGGAGGAGTAGAAAGAGAGGTAGTGGTGGCGTCCGTATACATCCCACACGACTGTCAGGGACCACCACCGTCGGAGGAGTGTAGGGCGCTGGTGAGGTTTTGCAGGGACAGGGGACGGGAGCTGGTTCTCGGCTGCGATGCCAACTCGCACCACACAGTGTGAGGGAGTGCGGACGTCAATGGCCAGGGCAGGCCCTCCTCGGGTTCTTAATGACGAAGGAGCTGGAGATCCTCAACAAAGGTAAGGATCCTACCTTTTTTACTAGTAATAGGGAGGCGGTGATAGATCTGACGCTGGGGTCGCGCTTAGCTGCGGAATGCGTGGCGGAGTGGAGGGTGTCTGATGAGCCGTCTATATCGGACCACCGGCACATCTGCTTCGCCATTAGGGGAGATAAGCCAGCTTCGGAAGGGGTTTCTTATAGGAACCCGAGATCCACGGATTGGCGGGGTTATGCGGAGGATCCGAGGGGAAGGATAGAGGCGTTCCCATCCAGGTATGGTACTCCCGTGGAGGTGGATGCAGCCGTCAAAGTGCTGCAGGACTCTATGAGGAGGTCTTTCGAGGAAAACTGCCCCGTGAAAGCGGTGGGCAAGGGGAAGACTTGATGGTGGACAGGAGCCTGGATAGTCTTAGGTCGGAGGCCAGGGAAACCTGTAACAGGGCCAATAGAACCAAGGACCCTCGGCACTGGAATGAGTACAGACAGTGTCAAAGGGCCTTCAAGGAAGCCATCAGAAAGGCAAAGAGGGATTCGTGGAAGAAGTTCTGCGGGGATGCAGACAGCATACCTGCGGTGGCTAGACCAATAAATCCTCAAGAGGGATCGAGGACCGGCCACTGGTCCGCTTAGACGGCCAGATGGGGGCTTCACCTCATCACACGAGGAAGAAGATGCACACCCTGATGGGCAAGCACTTCCCGGGGTACGTGGCGATGCAGGACGAGCACCCGGGGCCTGACGGCACCCGCCTTAGGTGGGCTGAAAGGGACTGAGTCACTGCCTCAAAGGTCATCACGCGGGGAAAGGTTAGCTGGGCCATCAGGAGCTTCGAACCTTTTAAGAGCGCGGGGGAGGACGGCATATTCCCGGCCTTGCTTCAGTAGGGGTTGTGCTTTTGTGGGTACCTGGGCACAGGGGCATAGAGGGTAATGAGGAGGCAGACAGCCTCGCAAGGGAAGAGGCAGCTACGCCATTCATGGGGCCGGAACCGGCAACAGGAGTGGCCACCGTCGCTTGGATACATGCAGCGTGTGTCACTTCGTGGCATGTGGCGGAATGAAGGAGCCTCATCATCTTCTTCCAAATTTATAATGTAACACCCCGTGAGCTGAGCTAGGTATGATGATTTCTCAGAGCCTCTTGTAAAGATCCGTACAGCCTGGGTCGCAATTCTCTTCAGATTTGCGTCCAGCGAATGTAATGATATATCACCTTCAGCCCATTCTATACCATGAATATCAGCGCATAGGCGCATGTTTTGTCTCTTTAGAGACGGTGACAATTTGTCATACGCGTAGGGTGCCTTTACAAGCCAATGATCGAAGTCCTCAGTCAGTACCGAGATGATAGCTACTTCTTAAGGTATAAACTGTATCCCTCATACGCTGTATATCAATAACGATATTCATGATAAAATCTTTTTTCGACCGTTGCACACCAAGTGATGAACGCAAACTGAAGGCACTTCTCTCTCATCAGCCGCTGAAATCCATGACCACTTGCCGTGATGAGTCGATCTCCAGCACATTATCGTATTCAGCATATACAATGCAATTAATTGTTGAAGCTGAGGCTCCCGCAAAACGTACTTCTATCCTCACACTAACGTGTCTCACCAGGTTCCAATGAGTGCTACTATTGGCCGAAAGATCGAGTGTAAGATCAAATGCGAAGAGACAATTACCCCACGGATAGCTTGAGCGTGAAATACAATTACCCTCATTGAGAAAGTGAATACCTGTACCGGAAAATAATGTATGATAGGCGTCCACACATATATTAGCATCTATAAAGTCTGACTGTAGAGGCTTTGACGGTATTTGCAAGCCGTCCGCATACAAAGAAAGATAATTAATTTGGTAATTTCGAAAATTGAATGGATTCATGGCGCGATCGCCGTTGAAAGCCTTATTATCGATAAAACCGACAATTATACGTTTGGGTAACTGGCCCAATATGACATTATCAAGAGTATCGCCGTGTACCCCTGCATGCATCGATATCGCTTTAACCTCGACGCGCGTCAAAGGATATTTTGCTATAGATTTAGCCAGAGCTCTTGCATGAGCCAAAAGTATGCTTGGAGCTATCTTAGCGTGGCGTAGAAGTAGCGATGCCTCTGTAATACGTATCGTGCAATCTTTCGAAGAACTCATGAGGCAAAAAGCGTTATTGGTCCGTACGAGCCGCAGACGCATTTCAACGCCGGTTAGCAAAAACCTCTCTTGATTAAAGATATCGCAGTGCAAATGGCCGAGGAGGTCGACAGTTCTATTCTTACCTAATATAGCGCGCCGGGATACAAGACCGTTATTATCATCGCCCGTATCATCCATTTTACCAGCTGTATCATTATACCATGGAACACTCGTAAGATGCGAGGACTTCGCAGCATACCCGTAATTCAAGAGTGTTTCAATGTACGCTCGATATGCATAGGCATTGTTAGGAGGTGAGACAAGCTTCTGATTCAAAAATACATCGACCTGGTTGAACATTGAGTGCAGAAGATTATTGACTGGGCCTACTTTGACGAGCTCGCCTTCCTTTGTGGTCGGAGTTTCTATCTTAACACGCATGCTCAGCATGGTATGTGCAAGATCAATGTACTCATCCCCCTGCCCCGGTATGACAAACTCTATCGGCGAATCGTCCGTCAACGATGAGATTGGCTTATAATACACTGAATGTGTTCCCTCAATTGTTGTCTGGGGCGGTGGTAGTGTAAATACTTCAAGTTCCGACTTAAGACACTTACACGAGTGTGCGTGCAGGAACCCCATTTTCTCAGTTTAGGCTATGCAAAAATATCCCTCAGTCTTCTTGATTTCTTGTTACGTGTCTTGACGATTGGCTTTTTCGGTGTTTTTTTCACTGGCTTCTTTTTACTCCGCTTCTTTTTCACACTGCCTGAGCGTTTTCCCGACTTCACGGTCTTCTTTCTTTTTTTAATACCGGTGCGTCGTGATGCGCTCTCAGCAAGAGAATGCATCAGTTTATTAATTTTACTAGCTTTATAGCCGGAGCCCTTCATGAGCGTACTAATTTTTTCTTCAGCCTTGCGCTTCAGATTTTCCCCGGACTCGCGCAGGCGCGATTTGAATGCTTCTCTTGGGTGCATGCCGGAATCCATGATATCCGTGGCCATGTTAATACCCGAGCGAAGGGCCTCTTTACCGACAGTCCGAGCATTATGTTTCAAGAGCGGTATTATACGGCGAAAGAGGCCCTCTAGGAAACTTCTAATGCCGTGGCCTCGTTGATTCGGTGAGCCAATATACACATGGCTGATACCCCCATAACCTGTTCGAGCACCACCGCCACCACCTCCCGTTTGCATATCAAAATATTCGTCATAGTAATCCATTTTAGAGCAGGTCAAGTTAATCTGTACGTTTGAACTGTAACGTCACCGTCAGCGTCCCGTACTCGAATGGTATCGGCTCGCCAAATTCATCCCTTATATAAATGGTGATTGTTTGAAAACTAGTGCGTAATAGAGGAACATAGCGTGGTGGTGAGAAACTTCTTATTTTCACAGACCCGTAATAACGGTTATCAGCGGCAGCGGCTGGTACAACCCGTAGCAAAGGCGTGTGCATATCGCCAGTGCTATAGGGTTCACAGATGTCAGTATGAACGTACATCATATCGGGTGTACCATTGGCTAGATTGGCGGGTCTCTGAGCAGCGCATTCTCTCTGAACTACTACCCCTTCCTTAGCTTGAGTGAATCCTAAAACCTTGCTCAGCACGTCGGAGAAGTAGAAGGAGTACGCCAGGTTCTTACATGATTCACAGATACGCGTCACCATCACATAGCCGTTGTGAGCGTACTTCAATTTCAGGAGGCCGCAACACAGGGTATTTCGTTAATAGTCTCGAGTAATGTTTCTATGCTATGATATACGCCCGGTGGTACGCAGATACGATCTTCCTTATAGTCGACGTCTGCATCAACGCCCGGTGTTGTAATGTTCTTTACGATATTAATGAAGTTCCGCTTACCCTCGGAAGGTACATGCAAAATTGTCATGGGTATGTGTATTTCCGCTGAAGAAACGGCCCATCTACCATGGAGAGACACACATTGCGGTAAATGAGTGATATACCGTGTTATCACATTATCGGGATAATAACTCATACTACTGTTGCTGGGTAAAACAATGTAAAACTCGTCCTTCATTTTACCGGCCGTTTTTCTTAGTCTTCTTCGTTTGCACTCTCGATAACTCAGCATCATAAAATATACCATCAATGTCCTCACCGTGGAGATCACGCAGGATATATATCACGGGGTAAATACTGCGTGATACACGGTGAATGTTGAATAGCTCGCTGCTCCATCCACCCTCGTAACCTTTTGCGAAGGCTGCCTTCGCGCTACTGATACGTACGATGTCGCACACATTGTATTTAGGAGAGCAATGCTCTGTTCTCTTGTAGCGCTGCATCAGGTTATACCGAGCCCTAGCGGCTGTAGCGAGTGTCACAGAGGCAGGAGCCATTTTTATACCCCTATGCTTAGAATGGTTGTAGGCCGAAACGATGTTCTGCAGAACGTCAAGGTAACGTTTTTGTCCAGAATACGTGAAATAACGCCACATTCTTTATTTCAGCGTTCTATTGAATCTCTCGACAATAGCCGCTTTTATATCGGGGTTTCTCGCAACACGAAACTGAATGTTCTTTTTCTTTAAGAGGGTCTGAAATACAGCACCGATAAATTCTTTACCCCTGTCGGTCTGTAGGCAAACGGGCGATCGAGCGTTACTATTTTTTTTATGGCGTCATTAACAAGATCAACAATATTTGAATCCTTGATTGGTTTTCCGCCAACCGACACGACCCCGGCAGAATCCCAAAAAAAATTAGCCCGTGGTGCGTCACGTAACCGGCGAAGTAGCAGTTTCGCTTTAATGCGAAATTTGGCCGGTATACTCTCAATGATGACGGAATCGTTCATGTCATTACAGGTTTCTTCTTTATCGCAACCAGGCTCTACAGTATATTTATTCTTCATAAGCGCGCGGTACTGCTGAGCTCTCTCGTCATCGACAAAATGGAGATAACGTTGTAGTACAGTCAAGTATGCAGCCCACTCTTCCCTCTCATCCTTGCATGCATTAGATTTCAAAATTTCTTTCATCTCTGTATCCAATCTAGTTAGCGTAGCATCAATTCCTTGCGCTGGGCGCATTTGAGACGTAGCCGTGCTAAACGCTGGCTGATTATGACTTTGTGAGCCCAGCTGCGATAGATGTTCCTCTGGTACGAGTACCATTTTTCTTGCATGCTCCATTATCCACGGCCACCAATCAAATTCGATAGAACAGTGCCTAGTATTGGTGCTAGTAAGAGCGGTAGAAACCCACCGCTTTGAACAACGAATCGTTTCTTACTTTTCCAGCAGCCTTTTTTTGAGGCTAAACGACGCGAGTAGTATGTGACCCACTCTGACGACCCCCACTCCTATCCCCTCCACTTTCCCCCACGCCGGAGCCTCTTTCCGAGTGTGGTGGGGCAGCGATGGGGCGAGGTGGTGGGGGAAGAGTTCTGCGGGTTAGCCAGAGCGGCCCGATTACTATTATTATTCCTATTCATATAATAATAATATAAAATATAATAATAATTAAATAAGGCTTTTTCACTCACGTGACTGATTGCATGTGGACCACTCTGACGACCCGCACTCCTATCCCTGCTCCTATCCCCTCCACTTTCCCCCACGCCAGAGCCTCTTTTCCGAGCGTGCTGCCAGAGCGCCCCTATTATTATTATTATTTAAATAATAACAATAATAATACAAAATATAATAATAATATAATGAGGTTTTTAAACTCACTTGACCGGCTGCTGGAGGTCCTACTGACGATGTCTTGAGGGGGCACACACACACACACACACACACACACACACACACACACACACACACACACACACACACACACACGCACACGCACGCACGCACACACACACACACACACACACGCGCACGCACACACGCACACGCTCACGCACTGCACGCCACCACCCTCTTTGTCCTCCTCAGCGAACCCTTCATCAGGCAGCCCCTGATCGTAGGGGTGAAAAATGTCTTCCCCGAGGGCATCCACGAGCATGCCCCCCACATCCCAACGATCGGTGTCCCACAGCCGTACGCAAGGAACACCGCGATTGCGGGACACCACGTGGCACCTGAAGAGGGGTTCGCTGAGGCAAATATCCTTCAAAAGGGCAGTGGCGCCACTATCATCGTTCACACATTCCAATCCTGTCATGCTACATTGGAAGCACAGCCCAGGAAGCGCTTTAAATAAGGCTTCCGTTTCATATATCGATGACGTCTCAAAATAGTCGCTGCGCCCCTCATCAACGAGGAACACCTCCGCGCAACCACTATCATCGACATAAACGATTTCCCCCCGATATGCCCCCAAGCAGTACCTCACAACACACGATGCCTCCTCCAGCATGTCCTCGAACGCCATTGGCACCCCTTTACGGTGGCTCACATAAAAGTCATGGAGCATTATAGTTAACTCATCATGCGCGCACTCTGTCGCCTCGGTGCGTATTATAATAAACTGGATGCACATCACCTCCAACACCCGGCACCAAAAATACCCCATCGGTGTCTCCGCACTATATTTTGGATACATTTTTTTATTTTTTATTTTTCTGAACTGTCGTGCTCGCGTGCTGTATAGTGACTGAAGACCACGTACTATATGCACATAGCAGCGAGGATGCTACGACTATATTAAATGTGTGATCTTCAAAAAATGCATGGTCAGCTGTACGTGCTCCGAGTAAACGACCCCTTTGCAATTAATTTAGGCATAAACAGCTCGCAGACCATGGCTCTCTGTTTAGCCTATAGCATGTTTTATCAGCTTTATAAAGCGCAAGTCCCTGTGTTTCAACGCACACACACATATGGGTCTTTCTTCCAAAGAGCAACACATACATCAAAGTAATATTTTATAAAATTTAGAGGCCAGCTTCATAAAACATATTCTTTGAAGTAGAGAGCTAGCTAGCGAGCTAGCTAGCTAGCGTCAGCTAATTTGCGAGTGCCAAGGTTTACTTTGTTCTGACGAAAACACAGTATCAAAATCATGGTGCTTCATGAAAGCGATATAAGGCTTATTAGAACTATGTAAGAAAAATTGAAGGAAAATATATATATATACGGTTCGTGTACGTATCAATACTACGAAAATTATTTTTTTGAAAAAAAAAAGTGTCGAGAGGTGGGCTCGACGCTCGGTAAAGGGAGAGAGCTACGGGAGAGAGCACGAGCATAGCTATCGTTCTCTCCTCTTTGTGCGGGTATTCGCTAGCTCTCACTCTCTCTCTCTCTCTCTCTGTATCTCTATATTCTTATGTTTTTCTATGAACATTTATTTTTTTGAAAAAAAAAGTGCCGAGAGGTGGTCTCGATCCCTGGCAGAGAGAGAGAGCTACAGCAGAGAGCACGAGCATAGCTTTCGAGCTCTCTTCTTTGTGCGGGTATTCGCTAGATCTCACTCTCTCGCTCTCTCTGTATCTTTATATTTCTATGTTTTTCTATGAAAATTCAAATTTATAAATCAAAAAAAAATCTCTCTTGCTTTGAAAATATTTTCATTATCGAGCGAAAATTTTTTTTTTTGGAAAAAAAAAGTTGCGAGAGCTCCGGCAGAGAGCACGATGTGCGGGTATTCGCTAGATTTCACTCTCTCTTTCTGTATCTCTATATTTTTATGTTTTCCATGAAAATTTAAATTTATAAATCAAAACAAATTCTCTCTTGCTTTGAAAATATTTTCATTATCGAGCGAAAATTATTAAAAAAAAAAAAAAAAAGTCCCTAGAGGTGGGCTCGATGCCTGGCAGAGAGAGAGAGGTACGGCAGAGAGCACGAGCATAGCTATCTCTTCGAAGTAGAGAGCGTCAGCTAATTTGCGAGCGCCAAGGTTTACTTTGTTTTGACGAAAACAGAGTATCAAAATCATGGTGCTTCATGAAAGCGATATAAGGTCTATTAGAACTATGTAAGAAAAATTGAAGGAAAATATATATATACGGTTCGTGTACGTGTCAATACTACGAAAATTATTTTTTTTTTAAAAAAAGTGCCGACAGGTGGGCTCGATGCCTGGCAGAGAGAGAACTATGGCAGAGAGCACGAGCATAGCTATCGAGCTCTCTTCTTTGTGCTTGTTTGAAAAATTGCCGTTGACGAAGTTTGGGAACGAGGATGAATAAAACGGTTGGGATGAATAGCGAGAAATAAAACGAAGAGGCACGAAGTGAACAAGAATTCGATATCACAGTTTAATATTACAATATTCGGGTTCACTATTCTGTGCTGGCCCGTGAATATCACAATGGCGACGTAACGCGACCGCGTGGTGACGCGCACTTGCCGTTTGAAGAGTCCGATTATCGCGTACAGAAGATGGCTTAATATGTAAGAAGAGACCAGTAAATATATCGCACGACTTGGCGGGCGTAAATCGCCAAGAAGCTAAATAGATTCACTCGAGATGAAGAGAAGATTACAGAAGACTTGAACTTTGCACTCTGAAAAAGACGAAGCGTTAATTGCCGAAGTCGGAAGGTAACTGATTTGCGTGGCCGTGCCGGCTAGAAACAGGGGCCGAAGGGGGGGCGGAAGTTAGAAGTCTCGAACCCGAAGGGTCTCGTGAAAAAGTCTTCCGAGAGCTGAGGGTATCTCACGGAATATTAGAAAAGTAGTAGACTTTTCTAAACATTCTCCCCGCCTTCGGCAATCTCTGTTGACGAAGAATAGACTGGAAGGATGCACAATTTTGAAGTAGGTCGTTGAAGCGTTGAAGAGGCAGTTCGAAGCGTGACGACTCGTGTGAGTCCGTCGGACCCGGGATGAAGTTCGACCACTCGCGCGAGTGGCCATTTTGAAGGTGGAAGTCGTTCGTCCGTGATAAGTACAAGTGACCCCACTTGTATCGAATTTGAAGGGGAGTGCCATTTTGACACCGAAAGGCTCCGTTGAAGATACTCTGCAGACCATCTTTTCCAGAAGTGTTGAAGCTTTACCTGAATAAGTTGCCAACGAGACAACCGGGAGTCTGCGATTGAAGATAAAGATGGTTCGGGCACGGTCGTCAGTGCCTCGCCGATGATGAAGTGTGCTGGAGTAAGAGCTGATATGTCATCAGGATCGTCCGATAGAGGGCAAAGTGGTCTAGAATTGAGCACAGCCTCAATTTGCGTAAGAAGAGTCGTAAATTCTTCATACGTAAGTGCTGTCTCGCCGATGACCCGTCGAAGGTGGTGTGTGACAGATTTGACCGCTGCCTCCCATTTTCCACCCATGTGAGGGGCGGCCGGTGGGTTGAAGGACCACGTTGTCCCAAGGTTGGTCAGAGAGGAAATGGTCCGATTTAATTCTGCTGAACCAACCTTGAAGAGTTCCCGAAGTGTTGCATTAGCGCCAATGAAGTTTGTCCCGCAGTCGCTGTAGAGAGTCTGGCTAATGCCGCGTCGACCAGAAAACCGCCGATATGCTGCAATGAAGGCGTCTGAAGTGTAATCCGTCACAAGTTCGAGGTGAACCGCCGAGGTTGCGAAGCAAACGAAAACTGAAATGTAGCCTTTGTAGGTTTTTACCGCTCTTCCTCGCCACGTTTTAATTGTGAAGGGCCCGGCGTAGTCGACACCGGTGTGAAGGAAGGCACGTGAAGGTGTTACTCGTGGTGAAGGAAGTTGGCCCATTAGTTGCTGAGCTTGAAGGGCTCGGAAGCGCGCGCAAGTGGTGCAGCGAAGGATCAAGGATCGTACTGGAGCGCGGCCACCCGGGATCCAGTACGAGTTGCGGAGAAATGTTGAGGTGGTTTGTGTGCCGCCGTGAAGAGTCTTGAAGTGGGGATCTGAGATTATCAGTGTCGTGAGGCGTGAAGCGCGAGGCAGAATTGGTGGATGTTTTGCCTCGGAAGGAAGAGACGAATGGTCCAGACGGCCGCCCACACGAAGAGTTCCAAGCTGGTCGATGAAGGGTGTGAGCGTGGCTAGTGAGTGGCTCCGAGGAAGAATTTCTCCGCGCGAAAGTATTTTTAGCTCAGCAGTGAAGTAGACGGATTGAGTGAGGCGTATCCAGAAGAATTTTACCGTTTCCAGGTCTCCCGGCGTTATTGGGGTGGCCAATGAAGAGTTCGGAAGGGTTTTGAAGCGTGCAATTGCTCGTTGGCAGATTGAAGTGATTCTAAGAAGCCGATTGAAGGTAGAATACCGTTCCAGAAGGTCCCAAACCGCTGGAGCGGCTTTTGGAAGAGAAATGAACCCAAACCCAAACCCAAACCCAAACCCAAATCGTGACCTCCCGTATTCTTAGCATCTCATCGATACAACAATAGGATTCGCAGCAGCTATGATATTAATTAACATTAATAATAATAATAATTATCATAATAATCTCTAGTGGACAATGACATTTTTTACTCCGATCGGTCCACGCGTGAAAATTTACTCTCCGATCGGTCCATGCGTCAGAATTTAATCCTATCGGTCCACGCGTGAAAATTTACTCTCCGATCGGTCCATGCGTCAAAATTTAATCCTATCGTTCCACGCGTCAAAATTTACTCCGATCGGTCCACGCGTAAAACTTTTCTTTCAAAATGCTATGATAATGATCCTCCCGTGAAAATTAACTCCGATCGGTCCATGCGTCAAAATTATGTTCGATCGGTCCATGCGTCAAAATTTACTCCGATCGGTCCACGTGTAAAACGTTCACCAAACCCAAACCCAAACCCCAACCCAAATCGTGACCTCCCGTATTCTTAGCATCTCATCGATACAACAATAGGATTGGCAGCGGTTATGCTATTAATTAACATTAATAATAATAATAATAATAATCTCCAGTGGACAATGAAATTTTTTACTCCGATCGGTCCACGCGTGAAAATTTACCCTCCGATCGACCCATGCGTCAAAATTTAATCCTATCGTTCCACGTGTCAAAATTTACTCCGATCGATCCACGCGTCAAACTTTTCTTTCAAAATGCTATGATAATGATCCTCCCGTGAAAATTAACTCCGATCGGTCCATGCGTCAAAATTAAGTTCGATCGGTCCACGCGTCAAAATTTACTCCGATCGGTCCACGTGTAAAACGTTCACCAAACCCAAACCCAAACCCAAACCCAAACCCAAATCGTGACCTCCCGTATTCTTAGCATCTCATCGATACAACAATAGGATTCGCAGCGGCTATGATATTAATTAACATTACCTGGGCGTTGCTCGAGGTAATACTCTGCTGCTGTGTCGAATGAAGTGACTGGCCAATGTGAAGGAGGATGGGAGAGCCACCGTGGCCCTTGCCACTACAGTTGGTGAAGTGAAAGTTGATGTGGGGAAAGCCCGCGTGACGCGCAGTCAGCGGGATTTTCCTTGCCCGAAATGAAGCGCCACGTCGTATGCGACGTGATTTCTTGGATTGAAGTGACTCGATTTTGGACGAAATCCTTCCATCTTGAAGGATGCGAAGAAATCGATGTTAGTGTCACTGAAGAGTCGGTCCAGAGGAACACTGGGACTTTTTGAAGCTCGAGTGTCTTCTGAACGTATAGTAGAAGCCGTGAAAGAAGAAGTGCAGCAGAGAGCTCGAGTCGAGGAATAGTCAGTCGTTTGAGAGGGGCTACCTTTGTTTTTGAGCAAACAAGAATCACCGCAGAAGAGCCATCAGGAGAAGTCGTTCGGAGGTAGACCACGGCTGACATGGCGAGTTGAGAAGCGTCCGAAAATCCGTGAAGTTCGACCATTGACGAGGGTGCGACTTGAAGCCACCGATGAACAGAAATGAGAGAAAGATCAGCTAGGTTTTCTCTGAAGCGAAGCCAACGGTTTTGAAGGGAAGGTTTAAGAAGGTCATCCCAATGAAGTTTGGCCAACCAAAGTTCTAGGAGGAAGATTTTCGCCATGACGATGATGGGCGAAATGAAGCCTAACGGGTCAAATAATTGAGCCGTTCCGTTCCGTCCGAAAGAACCGTGCGCTTTGTAACTTTGGTGGTGAATGAAGAATGAAGTGTGAATTTGAAGTGGTCTTCCGTTGGGCTCCACACGAGGCCGAGAAGTTTGACGCCGGCGTCGTCCGGGGGGATAACGACGGCGTCCGATTGAACATTTGAAGTAACGCTCGTGTGAAGAGTCTTTGAAGAATTTGTGGACCATTTTTGAAGTGGAAAGCACCCTCGTGAGCACATGGCTGTCAGTTGACAGGCAATTTCCTGAAATTCCCTCGTTGAATCTGCACCACCGAAGATGTCATCGACGTATCTTCCTTTCGTCAAAGGAAGAACAGCCATGGGGTAGTTGTGTCCTTCGTCCTCTACCAATTGGTTCATGACCCGAATGGCGAGGAAGGGGGCACAACTTAGGCCATAGGTGACAGTGGTGAGATTGTATGGCACGATTCGTTGGTCTGAATCGAACCATAGAATTCTCTGAAGAGCCCAATCATCTGGATGAACCAGAATTTGACGGTACATCTTGGTGATGTCCGTTGCGAAGATGAAGCGATGCCGTCGAATCCATAGAAGAACGTCTGAAGTATCCTGTTGAAGTTTCGGTCCCGCGTGAAGAATGTCGTTGAGCGAGACACCACTGCTCGTCTTACACGACCCGTTGAAAACGACTCGAACTTTTGTGGTCGTGCTGTGAGCACGAAGCACACCATGATGCGGGAGGTAATACGCTGGATTCGAAGCAGGGACTGTTGAAGCGCGAGACATATGCGACAACGCCTCGTATTCTCGAAGAAATCCTTCATACAGTGCTCGGTAACTGTCATTGGTTGAAAGTCGCCGCTGAAGCAAGCGAATAAATCGTTCCGCTGCTTTGAAGGAGTCATCGAGAGCAGAAGGTGCGGTTTTGAAGGGAAGCTGTACCGTATACCACCCTGAAGCGTCCCTTGAATGCGTTGTTCGGAAGTGATGTTCACAGAAGGAGGCCTCCGGCTCAGGTGTAGGGGCTGAGTCAGAGGGGATCTCCTCCTGGTCCCAAAATTTCGTTAACAATGAAGTGATGTCATCCTCAGCTGAAGTGTGATGAGCACGAATAGAAGTTGAAGACGAAGCACTGACAGGACCGAGAACTATCCACCCGAGAAGAGTCAGTTGAGCTATGGGCTCAGTTGCTTGGCCCTTGATGACGTCAGGCTTGATGAGAAGACCGTAGCTATCGGCGCCGAGAATAGCGTCGATTGGCCCGGGCTTTAGAAAGTCTGGATCTGCGAGAAGAATGCCTTGAAGATGTGCCCAATTGTTTCCAGAAGATGCGAATGAAGGAAGCGAAGCCGTCCGAAGTTTCAGAATGAAAGCGGTTACCGTGATGCATGAAGTCGAATCGTGAATAGAAGAGAGCTTGAAGGTGACCGCTCCCCGCGTGCGTCCCGCCGACTGACTGCCAATGCCGACGATGTCGAGAGAGGCAGCCATCCGGTTGAGTTGAAGACGCTGAACGACACGCTCCGAAATGAATGAAACTTCTGAGCCAGGATCAATCAGAAGGCGAAGGCGATTTGAAGTGTCCGAGGATGACGAGAGAATAGCTTGACCGGTGGCTAGCAATACAGAAGGCCGCTGCACTCGCTGCGAAGAAGAAGAAATGTTTGCGAAACCAGTTAGTTTCGAAGCTGAAGCGGCTGTAGCGGAGGTGCAGCTCGTGAATGAAGTGGCCGAAGAGTCCTGAAGAGTCGAAGACGTGTCGCTTGAGTGACGAGTGACGAGTCAAGCCTGAGGCTCTGTTGGCGACGAAGTGGCGATAGGCTCGGTAGAAGAGGTCCGAGGTTTCGAAGGTGGTGCCGAGATGTGAATGAGCGTATGGTGTTTGCCATCACACACGCAGCATCGTCCGGCGACGCGACAGCTGGCAGCCGAGTGAGGTCCGAGGCAGTTGAAACACAATCGCCGTTGTACTGCAATCTCTCGCCTTTCCTTGGGTGTTTTCCGTCGAAAACGACGGCATGCAGCGATGAAGTGTCCCTCCAAACAGAAGTGGCAACATTGGGTGGCTGATCCAGCCGAGCGAAGCGGTTCCGTGGCGTTGACTGCTGCAGCCGTCATGGCTCGTGACGCAGCCGCGTCATCTGAAGAGACTGGAGGAGTACGAGTGGTGGAAGCGACCTGAGCGGAGTACGATTGCCTCGTTTGCCGTGAAGAAGTGCCCGAAGTGGAGGCCCCTCTTGCCGAAGGCGCCGATCGTGAAGAAGAAGAAGAAGAACCCGTTTCAATGCTTTCGAGAGCTCGGGCTCGAGTTCGAAGGAAGACACGAAGTGCCTCAAGGGTCGCCGACTCCGTTGACGCACCTTGTTTGCGCTCCCATTGCTCGCGAAGATGTTGGTCGAGACGAGACCCGATGAAGTGACTGAGGATGATGTCCCATGAGTCAATGGGAACACTCAAAGAAGTGAGCACATTGAGAACCTCAGAAGTCGTGTTGAGGAGCGCGTTGAGCGACTTCGCCGAACGAGTGGTCACACACGGCATCCCAAAGAAGCGGTCCAATTGAGCAGCGATGAGCATGCGTTTGTTCTCGTAACGGGCGATGAGAATATCCCATGCTGCGATGAAGGATTTGGCAGAAACCGGCAGATTGGAGATGAGCTAAGCTGCATCGCCACGAATCGAAGTACGAAGGTAATGCATTTTCTCCACTGCGGTTAGCTCCGGATTGTTGCCGACGATGGCGACGAAAAGATCATGGAATGCCACTCATGAAGTGCTCCATCGAAGGTGGGCAATTGAATATTCGGAAGCGCCCTGCGTTGTGTAGAAGAGTGGCCAATTGATGAAATATCGGCCAGATGGGCCCCAGTGGGTTCCGACCGGTCGAAGTGTTCCTTTATCAACAGAAGTTTAACCATGGCGTCCTCGTAAGCCTGTTGGCAACTTGCCTCGACACCGTTCTTGAAGTAATCCAGGTCGGCAAGATTATCGCAATTTAATTCTAGCAGAGCCATGTGTTCTGCTTGGAACCGCGTCCAGTTCGCCTCGAGAAGATCAAGCCGAGTGGTTGCGAGTGCGCGAGAAGTGTTCCGTGAATCAGCCTGAAGAGACTTCTCAGCCAATGTCGCGATACATTGGTACGTGCTGAGAAGCCCGGTGATGCGACGTTCGGCTTTTGAGGCGTTAGTCGTCATCGTAGAAGTCGCGAGATTGTTCACGAACGAAGAGACAAAGAACGACCGAAAATGCACTGAAGGTTTTCGGAAAACGGAACAATTGAGAAAGCTCGAAGATGCACCTCGTCACGCGACCGACCTGTCAAAAGCGTGAGAGAGTGCGAGAAGGCACCACGAAGATCCGAACAAAGAAGAGAGCGCGATAGGCGTCGTCGCAGCACGAAGAGTCCCGAACACGACCGACGACCGACGAAGCACACGCGCACACGATGTTGAAAGAATGCAAATGGCCGAAACTGAGAAGTCACGTTCACGTCGCGCACTCGTGGGCGCTGCTGGAGTTGAGCGAAGAGCGCGAAGATCCGCACAAAGCGGCGACCGAGAACTCGAGACGCGCACTGATAGGGAGGCAAGAATCGAAAGATGGCCGGCACTGAAAATAACCGTTCACGTCAGGCAGTACTGCTCTAACGTGGTGACCCGCACTGCCCCAATACACTGAAAGCGCCGAACCGTGCGTGCGAGAGAGACAGAGCACGGTGTGAGGGTAGCGCACGAAGATCCGCACAAAGAGGAGACCGAGAAGAGACCAGCGAGCGCGTCTTGAATCGAAGATGGCCACAACTGGCAACCCACGCGCGAGATCGTGAGAATGAAGAGTCCGCGAATAAGAAAGAGAGAGAGCGCGACACACACGACGCGCACGAAACTGCGAATGCCCGCACAAAAGAGAAGGAGCGATAGCCACTTGTTGCTCGACCGCGTGGTCGAAATAAATGCGTCGCACGACACGTGGATGATTTCCTTAATTCTCACACTTTCCCGATGAATTATTCCCTTTTCCCTATCCGGCTCGAAGGACCAATGTTTGAAAAATTGCCTTTGACGAAGTTTGGGAACGAGGATGAATAAAACGGTTGGGATGAATAGCGAGAAATAAAACGAAAAGGCACGAAGTGAACAAGAATTCGATATCACAGTTTAATATTACAATATTCGGGTTCACTGTTCTGTGCTGGCCCGTGAATATCACAATGGCGACGTAACGCGACCGCGTGGCGACGCGCACTTGCCGTTTGAAGAGTCGGATTATCGCGTACAGAAGATGGCTTAATATGCAAGAAGAGACCAGTAAATATATCGCACGACTTGGCGGGCGTAAATCGCCAAGAAGCTAAATAGATTCACTCGAGATGAAGAGAAGATTACAGAAGACTTGAACTTTGCACTATGAAAAAGACGAAGCGTTAATTGCCGAAGTCGGAAGGTAACTGATTTGCGTGGCCGTGCCGGCTAGAAACAGCGGCCGAAGGGGGGGCGGAAGTTAGAAGTCTCGAACCCGAAGGGTCTCGTGAAAAGGTCTTCCGAGACCTGAGGGCATCTCGCGGAATATTATAAAAGTAGTAGACTTCTCTAAACAGTGCGGGTGTTCACTAGCTCTCACCCTCTCTCTGTATCTCTATATTTTTATATTTTTTATGTACACCGAGTATTCGTATATAACACTACGCGATCTCTCGATTTCTCGAGGTGTGCGAAATGCATCATTAGCAGAGCATCAGCCGGCTACATGCGATCTTCGTTCAGTGCTGCGAATCTCTTCTCCTTTCATTTAATGTTCTTTAGTACTATAATTTAATATATATTTTGCCCTCAAGGCCCCTTAAGGCTTATCAAAATTGTCGCACCAATATTCATCGCTGATTACACATCACGTTTATGTATTTAATTTTGGATAAATATTTTTCGTTTTTTTGAAAGCATATTTTTATAAATCGGAAATTTTCTCTTGACTTAAAAATATTTTCTTTATTGAACGAAAATTATTTTTCGAAAAAAAAGAGCCGAGAGGAGAGTTCGAGGCTCAACAGAGAAGTACGGTAGAGAGTACGAGCATAGTTATCGAGCTCTCCTCTTTGAGCGCGTATTCGCTAACTCTCTCTCTCTTTCTGTATCTATATCTTTTTCCACACTCGAGTCTTTCTATCGTAGCAATAGCGGTCACTTTTTATGTATTTAACTTTAAATAAATATTTTTTCGTTATTCAAAGTATATTTTTAAAAAATGCATATTAAATATTTGAAACGCACATCAAGGCTATGTGCTGTCCCGCTCGTTGCGCTTTTGAAGAAGGCGCTGTTTAGACGATTTGATCAGAGTCTCGCAATATGATGTTACATGGAAACAATAAGAGCGATGCGTAAAAACTCTCATTGCCCATCCGGTTTAACGAAAGCAGTCTTTTCAATGGAATCGGGATGCATCGGGATCTGATAGAAGCCGGACTTTAAATCCAAGGATGTAAAAAACCGTTTATTACAAAGTTGATCTATCTGATCGTCAATTATTGGTAATGGATATTGAATGCGCTTAGTGATTTTATTGAGACCTCTATAATCTATCGCCATTCGTATTTCCCCATTTTTCTTTCGAACAAGAACGACCGGACTCCCATACGGCGACGTACTCTCGTGAACAATACCGCTTTCTTCTAGGTCGGCTACTATTGCTTTGACTTTATCTCGATCAGTCTTAGGGAGACGATATGATCCATGAAATACAGGAACTTCGGAAGTTAATTCAAAGCATGTCGCATAAGCCGAGCAGACGTGATCGTGACAAAAGATCCAGAAAGGCAGGGTCTCCTCGTTTATTAGTCATGCTTTCCTCTCGCTTCTCTCTGTTCATTGTTTTTTGCGTTTTTTGTCATTCCGGTTCGGAATGCATTCTTAAGCCCATCATACCACCTTTGTGCAATCCCCTTCAATTTTAGTGAGGCCAAATCTATTTTATGAGGACTATCCCAATCGTACATGGTCGCGTACATGTCTAACTTTTCTAACCATTCCATAGCCGATAAATCTTTGTTCTCTGGATCGAATTCAGGTAACACTTTCTCATTAATATACTGAATTGACCGTTTCGAACCTGTCTTAACGATAGTCGATAGCACTCGAGTCAATTTTGCAAAATCGGACTCGCCCTGAGTTGCGGCACCACTCATCAGACTTCCACTTGCCGACTTGCGTGACGGGTGATCCCTTTAACGACTTCTGCTGCTCGTCAGACGCTGTTGCTGATACTCTCCGCACCGACAATGACCACAGGCTCCTGGCGTTCCACCTTGATGACGAACACGATCCTCAGGACTTCTGGCTCTGGATCGTCGTCGACTGCGATCCCTCGAGCGTTGTCCTCTCGAACGATGGTAAAGCGATCTCGCTCGCCGTTCATCCTCGTCCCCTGCCTTTCTGGATCTTTTGTCACGATCACGTCTGCTCGGCTTATGCGAGATGTTTTGAATTAACTTCCGAAGTTCCTGTATTTCATGGATCATATCGTCTCCCTAAGACTGATCGAGATAAAGTCAAAGCAATAGTAGCCGACCTAGAAGAAAGCGGTATTGTTCGCGAGAGTACGTCGCCGTATGGGAGTCCGGTCGTTCTTGTTCGAAAGAAAAATGGGGAAACACGAATGGCGATAGATTATAGAGGTCTCAATAAAATCACTAAGCGCATTCAATATCCATTACCAATAATTGACGATCAGATAGATCAACTTTGTAATAAACGGTTTTTTACATCCTTGGATTTAAAGTCCGGCTTCTATCAGATCCCGATGCATCCCGATTCCATTGAAAAGACTGCTTTCGTTAAACCGGATGGGCAATGAGAGTTTTTACGCATCGCTCTTATTGTTTCCATGTAACATCATATTGCGAGACTGATCAAATCGTCTAAACAGCGCCTTCTTCAAAAGCGCAACGAGCGGGACAGCACATAGCCTTGATGTGCGTTTTAAATATTTAATATGCATTTTTTAAAAATATACTTTGAATAACGAAAAAATATTTATTTAAAGTTAAATACATAAAAAGTGACTGCTATTGCTACGATAGAAAGACTCGAGTGTGGAAAAAGATATAGATACAGAAAGAGAGAGAGAGTTAGCGAATACGCGCTCAAAGAGGAGAGCTCGATAACTATGCTCGTACTCTCTACCGTACTTCTCTGTTGAGCCTCGAACTCTCCTCTCGGCTCTTTTTTTTCGAAAAATAATTTTCGTTCAATAAAGAAAATATTTTTAAATCAAGAGAAAATTTCCGATTTATAAAAATATGCTTTCAAAAAAACGAAAAATATTTATCCAAAATTAAATACATAAACGTGATGTGTAATCAGCGCTGAATATTGGTGCGACGATTTTGATAAGCCTTAAGGGGCCTTGAGGGCAAAATATATATTAAATTATAGTACTAAAGAACATTAAATGAAAGGAGAAGAGATTCGCAGCACTGAACGAAGATGGCATGTAGCCGGCTGATGCTCTGCTGATGATGCATTTCGCACACTTCGAGAAATCGAGAGATCGCGTAGTGTTATATACGAATACTCGGTATACATAAAAAATATAAAAATATAGAGATACAGAGAGAGGGTGAGAGCTAGCGAATACCCGCACAAAGAGGAGAGCTCGATAGCTATGCTCGTGCTCTCTGCCGTAGCTCTCTCTCTGCCAAGCATCGAGCCCACCTCTCGGCACTTTTTTTTTTTCAAAAAAAATAATTTTCGCTCGATAATGAAAATATTTTCAAAGCAAGAGAGAATTTTTTTGATTTATAAATCTAAATTTTCATAGAAAACATAAAAATATAGAGATACAGAAAGAGAGAGTGAGATCTAGCGAATACCCGCACAAAGAGGAGAGCTTGATAGCTATGCTCGTGCTCTCTGCCGTAGCTCTCTCTCTCTGTCAGGCATCGAGCCCACCTCTAGGCACTTTTTTTTCAAAAAAAATAATTTTCGCTCGATAATGAAAATATTTTTAAAGCAAGAGAGAATTTTTTTGATTTATAAATTTAAATTTTCATAGAAAACATAAAAATATAGAGATACAGAAAGAGAGAGTGAGATCTAGCGAATACCCGCACAAAGAGGAGAGCTCGATAGCTATGCTCGTGCTCTCTGTCGTAGCTCTCTCTCTCTACCAACAACGAAGATTGAGGTCTATAGAAGCACAAAGCCTATAGCCCGCTTTGTTCCAAAAAAGTTGGGGTGCTAGGACAAGCTATCACCCCAACGGTAAGATGTCGCTAGCGTCGAGTTTACATGTGTGTGCTCACGTACAGAACTAACACACGTGAGCGGCTGTATAACTGCGTTGGCTCCACCTACGGAGTCGGGGTGACGATGCTATTTCACTTGCACTCGCAGCTGGGGTGATGGGTGCGCTCTCTCGCACAGGAGCGATACGGACGTAGAGTGGGGGTTTAGGTTTACATTGCTGATACCGACGAAGATAGAACTATTCATTGCAAATACTTTTGCATTTTAATGACCTCTACGTCGAGGCAAACTTATTTTTTTAATTATTTCTTTATATTTACGTAAACTAGGAGTTAATTAACCTAACCATGCAAATCTAATGAAATCGAAATCCGAGCGGGGACACGATTTTTATACTTAAAAAGATAATAAAAACATACGTATCCAAGCTGGGGTAATTGGTACGGCGCTGCTTCTGTGTGCTATATCGGTAGTTCGATCCCCGGCTTCATTATTTTTTTTTTTTTTTTTGCAATTATGCAATTTGCGATATACACAATAAATAAAATATAAAAAATCAGCGTAAAGAGTTTTTATAAGAGAGAGAGCAACGTGTTAATACGAGCAGGTCACGCGTTGGCCCCTGCTCGTACTGAGATGTAATGATGATATTGGACTATCGCTATCTCTCGTAATCGCAATCAGCTTGATGGCGCTATCTCTCGCGCATTCACGATTAGCTCGATGATGCGATCTCTCTCGCTCTAAGAGTAGGGGCTGATGAGCGCCCAGCTTTTCCCGCGTATATTCCTATCGCATGCACGTGCGAGTATGTGTTTAAAATCCTCGGACTCTTGTTTTACCGGTCTGGAATAGACGTTTTGTCCGATACATCGGTAGGGTTTCGTCAATAAAGACATCATTGCATGATTCGTGATATTAATAAGTAACAAACGCACATGATACTGTCTTGAGTCTTTCATTCTTTTCGTAATTGCACGCGCTATGTCTTAGACTAGCCTCATTGCAAATAATGATAATATTAATTTTTTATAGTAATAAGACCAAAGAGTTATTAAAAAATTGGTTAAAAAGAATTTATTCAACAAATTGACCAAAATCATTATTTTTTCACTTACGAAAGACATTCCCTGATTTTTCCGAATATATTGATTTTTTGAGAATTTTCTCTCAATTTCGAAATATCAGTTTTTGCGTATTATAACAGACTGCATTTAAATAACTGCTTGTTCAGTGATCTTGAAAATTAAAATGTGTAATATGACATTTCTCTATGGAATCATATCCGAAATTTGCAACGTTGCATCAATTTTTCGATTTTTGAATATGAAAATTTCAAAATTGAGAAAAATATCTAATGTATTCAGAAAAATCAGGGAATCCATGTGGTGAGTAAAAAAATATTTGTTTCCGGCAAATGTATTGAAATAATTTTTTTAAACTAATTTGACGATAAAATTTTGGTATTATTATTTAAAATTGAAGTCATCTTCAATACGGTTACTTTCCTCAAGATTTTTATCTTATTTCAAAGTACTCAAAAGAACTGAAAATAATAACCTAAATTGTAATCCCTGCAAGCTCACCATAATATTATTTTTCTATCTGAGCAATATTTGGCGGTCGTTGTTTAATGAAACAACAAAACCTTCCACGCATTGTATTTTCTTCCTAGATACATTTGTTTCTATAATGTTATAAAACGGAAATAAAAATTCCACATTTCACACAAAAATGTCTATGTTCAATGTAAAAAGTGTATGAAAATTAGTGGATATGTGAAATCGTTGGCAAGACAATCAGGACGAAAAAAAAAAAAAAAAAAAAAAAAAAAAAAATCCGTGTCTCGATCGCGCGCAGTCCGACTCGTATCTTGTCGCTCTACCAACTACGCTAGCGTAACAGATTGAATATTGAATGAGCATTGTAATATTTATGTTGTGTACCCCGCTTGGATTAGGTGTTCTTAGGTTTGGGTATCAATAATTTACTCCGGTTTACACGTACGTTCTTAATTCGAGTATAATACGCTATTTACACCGCGCATTACGCTTGATTTTAGTACATCGATGTTAGTAAAATTGGAATAAAGCTCGTCGTGTGGATGTAGTCATTGTTCGTAAAAATAAGTCCGCCACCGCGCGTCGTCGATCGGTGCAGAATGAGGGACGCTAGGGGAAGCCACAGAGAGGGAAGTCAGGGGAAGCTACGTGACCCCGCCGTAGCCAGATGTCTGCGAGCATCGAAGCTAGAAGGCGGAGCATATCGATCGTTCGACACTAGAGCCTCCTAGCATATCTTTGACTCACTAAAAAATTGGAACCAAGCGGGCTATAGGCTTTGTGCTTCTATAGACCTCAATCTTCGTTGCTACCAAGCATCGAGCCCATCTCTCGACACTTTTTTTTTTCAAAAAAATAATTTTCGTAGTATTGATACGTACACGAACCGTATATATATATATTTTTTCCATCAATTTTTCTTACATAGTTCTAATAGGCCTTATATCGCTTTCATGAAGCATCATGATTTTGATACTCTGTTTTCGTCAAAAGAAAGTAAACCTTGGCACTCGCAAATTAGCTGACGCTAGCTGGCTAGCTCGCTAGCTAGCTCTCTACTTCGAAGAATATGTCTTATGAAGCTGGCCTCTAAATTTTATAAAATATTACTTTGATGTATGTGTTGCTCTTTGGAAGAAAGACCCATATGTGTGTGTGCGTTGAAACACAGGGACTTGCGCTTTATAAAGCTGTGGGATAAAACATGCTATAGGCTAAACAGATAGCCATGGTCTGCGAGCTGTTTATGCCTATATTAATTGCAAAGGGGTCGTTTACTCGGAGCACGTACAGCTGACCATGCATTTTTTGAAGATCACACATTTAATATAGTCGTAGCATCCTCGCTGCTGTGTGCATATACTACGTGGTCTTCAGTCACTATTCAGCACGCGAGCACGACAGTTCAGAAAAATAAAAAATAAAAAAATGTATCCAAAATATAGTGCGGACACACCGATGGGGTATTTTTGGTGCCGGGTGTTGGAGGTGGGGTGCACCCAGTTTATTATAATAGTGCGCGCCTGAGGAGTTAACTATAATGCTCCATGACTTTTATGTGAGCTACCGTAAAGGGGTGCTAATGGCGTTCGAGGACATGCTGGAGGGGGCATCGTGTGTTGTGAGGTGCTGCTTGGGGGCATATCGGGGGGAAATCGTTTATGTCGATGATAGTGGTTGCGCGGAGGTGTTCCTCGTTGATGAGGGGCCCAGCGAATATTTGGAGACGTCATCGATATATGAGGCGAAAGCCTTATTTAAAGCGCTTCCTGGGCTGTGCTTCCAATGTAGCATGATAGGATTGGAATGTGTGAATAATGATAGTGGCGCCACTGCCCTTTTAAAGGATATTTGCCTCAGCGAACCCCTCTTCAGGTGCCACGTGGTGTCCCGCAGTCGCGGTGTTCCTTGGGTACGGCTGAGGGACACCGATCGTCGGGATGTGGGGGGCATGCTCATGGATGCCATCGGGGAAGACATTTGTTACCCCTACGATCACGGGCTCCCTGATGAAGGGTTCGCTGAGGAGGAGGAAGAGGGTGGTGGCGTGTAGTGCGTGCGCGTATGCGCGCGCGTGTGTGTGTGTGTGTGTGTGTGTGTGTGTGTGTGTGTGTGTGTGTGTGTGTGTGTTTGTGTGTGTGTGTCCTCAAGACATCGTCAGTAGGACCTCCAGCAGCCGGTCACGTGAGTTTAAAAACCTTATTATATTATTATTATATTTTGTATTATTATTGTTATTATTTGAATGATGATAATAATAGGGCCGCTCTGGCAGCACGCTCGGAAAAGAGGCTCCGGCGTGGGGGAAAGTGAAGGGTATAGGAGTAGAGATAGGATTGGGGGTCGCCAGAGTGGTCCACATGCAATCAGTCACGTGAGTGAACAAGCCTTATTTAATTATTATTATATTTTATATTATTATTATATGAATAATAATAATAATAATAATAATAATCGGGCCGCTCTGGCTAACCCGCAGACCTCTTCCCCCACCACCTTGCCCCATCGCTGCCCCACCACGCTCGGAAAGAGGCTCCAGCGTAGGGGAAAGTGGAGGGGATAGAAGTGGAGGTCGCCAGAGTGGGCCACATACTACTAACGCAGAACGGGGGCGTACCGACGTAATTTTTTTCTTTGATCGGCCTTCAGAGCCACGTTGCCGCAAAGAGCGTTCAAAGCGCACACAAATGCAGCGGATGATACCCGGGTCTGCCTTACGCAAAATAGCCTCGCGCTGCTCCTTATTGAGATGCTGAAGAGCTCGCAATATTGCAACGTGCTTCTTGCAGAGCGGTGAACCACCTCACGCTATTACGCGTGTGGAACTGTCGATCGTCTAGATGTATCACTTCTTTCAACTTCTTTTGTACAGTGGAGTCTTCGGGATAGCGCTACCCTTAAGAATGCGCCACGCACACTGGCAAATACAATGAGTTGTGCTTGAATTTGATTTGCGCGAGTCAAACTCTCTTCGTATCGTGCTGGTTTGTTGAAACGCGCTTAATACGGCGATGCATTTATCGTAACGCGACGATCCTTTAGACGGCATTACATGCGCTGAACTGGCAATTCGCCAGCACTGCAGCTGCTTTTCAACTTTTTTCGCGGTACGTACACAAAATGATGAGAATCGTCGGGAAAAATACCGGTGCGAAATCTACAGTTATCAGGTGTTGATTGTTTCAAATCGAGCAACAAATAACCATGAGGCTTGGACGTTGCATCGTGATAGGCCTCCTGTAAAAAGCGCGGGTTTTCCGGATATACCTGGCGTGCGAGATGCTGTATTTGAGCACGATCACGAGGTTTTTTGAAAACGACGATATAGCTGGCATTCAGCGAAATATCTCGTTGTCCGTATCCTTGATGGAATAAGTTTTGGGTGATAGAAACAACGCTCAGATTATTATGATGGCTACCTTTGGTGAAAAGATCTATAACGCTATTGTTCGATGCCTCACGCATCAAATCGTCGATTATTATGATGGCCTACTCTGCGGTAGGCCTTCATGAAACTCTATCGACGTATCATACTCCGAGTATGCATGCTGCCACTCGGAATAATAGAAAATAATTCTCTCTCATGGCTCACTGTTCATACCCGAAATAAACTTCAAAAACTTTTTTACGAAGTACGTTTTGCCGCAGCCGGTGGGGCCGCAGATCATCGAGGTCCAGGGATGTTTCCACCGCGTGTCCATCTGTACGAATGAGTAAATGTTTACACAACAGGGCAAGATAAAGGGTTCGAACAGCCGGAATATGTGTAAACCTTTTATTGTACAATAACAGCATAAATATTTTACATTATTTACATTTAGATGAAATAGTTTATTCTCCCCTGTAGCCATATTGGAGCGAGCCGTATTCACCGCAACGTCTTCGTTTGACGCTCGACGGTTTACATTTCTTTTTTTCTGCACGCGTGACAACATGATGAAACGGCGTACGGCGTATAGCGTCGTATTGCAGCTCGATAGGTTCCACCTTGTCGTCAACTATATACGAACGTATTGTGCTATAATTAATCAATTGACTGTTTGCGAAATTGAGCGTTATACCTTTGACTTTGCAAACCTCGCTTTCGGCACTGTCGGGACCGCTGATTATGAATGAATAGAATTTTGGCCCTCCGGAAACGAAAGATTTGATATAACACCCCGGATCCAGCTCGTCTGTAAGATCTCCTAAAAGTTGACCTGTTGGCGGCTCGTATTCAGCAGGGTTATTCTTCGTCACGTAAATAACTGAATCGGTGTCGCAGTACAACGCGCGCCTATCTAGGCGCTCTAGATAACTATAAAATTTCAATCGAGCCTGAGCTGTTGTATACGCGGCGATTACAGAATTCGCTATACCTGACGGGGTTACGACATCGTCTTTTTTTATGTAACTGACATACAATATCTCATGGTTTACAGGTAAGATACCGGTGATTTCGTACTCGGCATTAGTCAATATTTCCAGGAGCTCTGCGCGCGTCGAAACTATAACCGTTCGCGGCAGATTTTCGCGCTGCCCAAACTTTCCCCAAAAAGAGTTGAGAAATAATTTGGCTACTTAACGCAATCCGGGGTTTTTCGCTATTGCCTCACGACGCAGTTGCACACCCTCCGAACGCTTGAAATCTGCGACGTATTGTTCTTGCGCATCGCCGTTACCCAAACACCCCGTAGGCCAGCCGCTAGCTTCTTGTTTAATTTTCAGGAATGTGTTTATATATTCGGTAAAATGGCCGCCAGACCGTGTATCACGATTGTATTGCGTTACCGCGTATTGCCAAATTTCTTCTACGCGAATCACTTTGTAGCCGCACGATACAGCTTTTCGCAACTCATCGACTACCCACGTACCATTGAACACACGCTCTGCAGGATTTTCATGCTCACATTCATCTTGACTCATGCGCTCGCAGCAGCTACGACATAGAGCGAATAACAAACGCTGATGCATACGCACCGGTAGCACCGGATGATAGAGATTTCGCGGCGGTAACACCGTACACTTAACAAGGCCTTCGACTTTCGTGAGATCGCTGTTACTGGGTCCTGTTAACTCCATACACTCATCACCTACGTATACACGCGGATGACCCACGGGGTATTTACCGTATTTACAAATATACGGATATAAAGAACATACATCGACGTATCGTATTCGCTCGGTATCCTCCTCTACATCATAGAGCGTAACCATGTTTTCTGTGCGGCCCCCGAAAAAAGCATCACGCGGATTAAGAGGCTCCGTTGTAACTAGCGCATGATCCCGTACAAGAGCTTGCATCTGAGTATTTGTTTCGAGCATACGATCATACTCGCACTCCCAAATCTCTGTCAGTGTGTAGCCGCTATTTCGTATGGTGTAAGCTACCGCTATCGTTCTCTCGTGACGCTCGTTCATAGACACACCGTCGCTCTGTATCCGGTCTCTGTTCAATAGATAGCAACGCGGACAGCCATGGCAGTAGCATCCATGGAGCTGTAATACATGTGACGCTTCAGAGGCCTCGTAATAACCATCTACCGTTAAATTCTGAGGAAGCTTGAACTCATGCGACCGGCCTGCGTGAATAATACGTTGCCCTAGGGAATGTTCCATCCATACGAGCCACGAAACTGCTTTTCTTGATTGATTATCCGCCCATCTGTAGCCACCTCTCGGTATGATCCCGATCGCATCATCTTCGAGGACAAACACACCTTATGGCTATGAACATTTTCCGAAAAACCATACACGCCTGCCGCAATATCGTAACATCATTCTTGCAGTAGGCTACAATTTCTTTTTGAAAATCGAACACATAATTTGTGTTTTTCAATTGGCAATACCACGGCTCGAATATATCATTACGCACGGTTGCTGACATACTATCGGGAGAATAATACTCTTTCGGTGGTAATTCTCCTACATAATACTGATTTTCGGGTTTATTGAATAAGTGGGCAAAAGCACCTTTCGCTGGGGTGTCAGTTAACCCAAAGGATTTCGGTAATTTGCTCAGAGGCATATGAAAGTGGTGTAGACTATCGAGGAAGACTAGCCTCCCAATACGCATGGTGATAATTTTTGTTCCGTTCAGTATTAGCGATGGCAACTGGGTCTTTTTTTCATCGATAAGATAGCGTAGAATAAACTGTGTATCGAAACCTCCAGCATTGTGAGCAATTAATATTGTACGCGAAAACCCTTTGATATCTTGCATAGCAAGCTACACCAGCTGAGCTACTGGGTTGTGTTTAAATACAAACTCATGCACACCGCACAACTCGCAAGGCTCTGTTATAGAGTCGTTATCGCAACAGCTTGTACAGACCCTTTGAGCTACACAGAGATTCGGCTCGTGTACGCGTGTGCCTGTGGTACCCTCCAAAGGGCTGCACTGTTGCGTTTCGAAATCATAGAAGATGAATAGCTTTTTATTCAGATCTCTATCCTTTACAAGGGGTCTCATAAAACATGAATGATTGTATAGCCGATCGGATTTACAAGTTTTGCAGTACCCCTCACCGCACACGTGCTTCTTCTTTTTGTCTAACGGCCTTATTATGCCAAAACACTCGCGACAGCGTTTAATGGTCGCGAAAACAGTGGGTTTGTGGGTCGCTTCGGCGCTAATATGCTTCTTGAAGCATGTCTCCCCGAAAAAAACGCGGTTGCACACCACACATCTGATCGTATCTGACGAGTCCGGCGTGCATGGGGGTATCGTGAAACAACGAGCGCATCTTTCTCCTCTGCACCGATGATCTAATTTACGATATAGTGTATCGCACGATGTGCAAAAACCTGTACTGCCTGTCGCTCCTCTCAGGATGAGAATCGGCTCGAAATGGTTCGAGCGCTCGTGATACAAGATATACAGCGTGTGTTGCACCGTTCCTACGGTGTTCAAGACGCTTTGCGTGCCATTGAAGATGGGCTTTTTTTTACGCCGCCCTAAGTCCAAAAACGCAAAAACGACAATCGCAACACCATCACGCGATAAGTGATCCTGATAATGACCGATTTCATTTACACGACATCCTTTTCGCGGTATCCTGACATTTGCGCGTCGCGTAAGATCAAGTCCTGCATTTTTTGAGCCGATCCATTAACCTGTCTCACCCTCTGCCATTTTGTATGTAAGTCGCCCGTGCGTATTTCACCACGTTCCGCATGCACGAGGGCTGCTGCCAACGAGCGTGGTAAACATAAATTATCATCGTTGCGAATCGTTAAGATAGATCTTTTTGCTACGCCCTCATGTGTTAAGCCGTTCCGACGCCCCCTACCCTCCACACCCTTGACAACACACGTTTTTATATTACACTTGTCGTCGATATTAAGAGATTCGGCGCTTTGAGCAACACTACTTATCAGTTGCCATATGTCTTAAAACACGTAATCGCGAGCAGGGCGGAAAGAAAGCCATACGGGCCCGTGTGTCAAAGTACTCGCGGTGAACGATATTCCTACATAATCGCCACCCTCGCACGAATTAGTTATATGCGTGAGTAGATCCTTGAACGCCCCTTCGAGCCAGCTCATTACACTCGTTCCTGGCGGTGGTTCGCGAATACGCATAGTTGTCTCGCGACCGCGAAGTTCAAAACGCTTAGTGTCCTGAATCATTTCGATTCGAACCCTTGGTGGGTGTATGTCGCTATATGTATGCGCGCTCCGTGTGCTTCCAGCCCCTTTCTGCATTCCTGAAGAAAAGAGTATGAGGGTTTAAATTTTATTATATTTATTGACATCCAATGATAATGTTTACAGAAATTAAATTATCTCAGCGTTTTTTACAATGATAATGTTTGTAGAAATGAAAGTATCTCAGCGCTTTTTTTGTAAAATAAGGATTTGTAGAGCCGTAGAGTATCTTCATCGTGATACAGTTGTCGAATATCCTAACACAAAACACACACACACGCTTATTTTCACACCGAAGAAGCTGGATATAATTTAGGATAAAATTCATATTTACCCGAATCATCGACCATGAGGTGATCGAACCACGCGTCAGCTCTTTCATGGGCCTGCTGTGCCGGTAATATTTCCTGAGGCTGTTGTTCCCATAATTGGTCTTCCCATAGTTGGTTTTCCCTAGCCATGATTGATACATCTTCTTCGTCAATTGCATCACGCTCATTATTATCAGCAGTGCTATTGGTCCGTTGAGCGTTTTCAGGAATCCTTGCTGTTTCTGGTTCATCACCGGCGATGAGCGGGCTGCTGCTTTCATTGCATAAGCCTGATGGCCCTGCCACGGCGCCATCTTCTTCTCCGTGCTCGACTCGAGATGCTGATATTTGAATGAAATTTTTTATTATTCATAATAATATTTTAAAGATCATTCACGATTTTAAGTACTTACGATTTGTTGTATGCTGCGTCGGCGTCGCCTCATCATCTACAGCCTGCGCTGCTTCTATGACGGCAATTATCACAGGGTTATCATCATCATCATCATCATCATCGTCGTCATCATCATTGAAGTTGAGCTCCGATGAAGTCGCTGATTCTGTTGAAGTTATCCTCATTATTATTATTATTGTTCGTATACAATATACCACGCCCCTAGCAGTTTTCAATACTTACGGTTTTCGGGGTGTGTTCGGCGCCACAAATCTTGTTCTTCCGCAGCCCGCGTCGCTTCTATGAGATCTGCTTCTTCATCACTTGAGGCTTCTAGCAGCTGGCTATATACTAAACGATGAATTTAGTTTAGTAAATAATCCTAGCTAAAAATGCACAAACCCACTCAATCCAAACTCGACCCTGTTATTCTTTGCTATAGTGCTAAATATTACTCACATCGAATTTCGTTGCGAATCCCTCGGGTTGCTGAAGAATCTTCAAGCCCTCGTCGTTGTAATTCCTCAAACACGCACGTTAACACTTTGCAGCCTCTGAGAATCCCTCTATTGTAAGCTATCACAATAACACGCAAAAGTGTCCACCATAAAATATATTTTAAACGGTTAACGAGTCTATCAGTCGATAAATCTCTTAAACTCCTACACCATGAGGGATTACAGCGACGCCTAATATGCGCGCTGTGAATTATCGCTAATTTTAAAAAAGCGAGAATACACGAGCGAAGGGCGTGGTTCGGCATTATGTCCGGGAGACTGAATACACTTGGATCGTCACACGGCTGTCACAAGAGTGGTGATCTTTTGTATTTCCAGTCCATATAAAATCCTGACATGTAAACGATATCCCGCGATTTCTCGAGCCTAGCTATGTTTTACTAAATTGCAGATTTGAGAGCGCCCGTGTTCTTAGCAACGCTACCCGCGGCTTCACATATTAATTGTACAACCGTGCAAATGCTGCCTATAGTATTTACTATGACCCACAGCAACATCTTCGCGACAATTTTAAAAATAATATCGTGTATATAGACTATATGTATGCGTTGTGTGTTTGTATGCGTACAGATACACAGATTACATTCGACGCTCATGCAAGATCACCCGTGCAAAAATGCTGATGATAGTATTTACCCCCGCTCAGAACAGCATCTTTGTGGTGATGCGTACATAGGCCTCAATAAATTTGTATACATATATTGCTGTACGCTCATCGTAGACAAAAATAGCCAAAATATAATCCTAAATTCAGAAGCTGTAATTGTAATGATAACGCGCATATACGCCGATGTATAGATCTACTTAACGGAGATCAGCGTTCGAGCAAAAGCATCAGGCGTTCGCGCTGCAGTCGTGCAAAAATGCGCATCTTCGTGACAATTTAAAAAATAATATCGGATATATAGACTATATTTATGCGTTGTGTATATGTATGTGAGTAGTATACGGTGCGCTATGGCGACCCCCAGTCCTATCCCCACTCCTATTCCCACTCTTCGGGCCTGGTCGGACCGTGTTGAGTGTGGGTGTGAGTGGAGGTAAGTGCCCCCTCTCCTACCCGCGCTCTTCGTGATTGGTCGTCGGTCCACGGCGAGTGGGGGGTAGGCGGTGAGGTGTTGCCATAGCGCACCGTGTGTTATTATTGATATTATTTAATTCATAAAAATTAATTTTACCTGTTACTGCTGCTGCTGCTGCTCGTCCTGCCAAATGCGGAAAATGTTTTTTTGCTGCTGCTGCTCGTCCTGCCAAATGCGGAAAATGTTTTTTTCTTATAAATAGCACACACACACACACACACACACACACACACAAATGTTTTTTGAATCGTTCAATCGTTCAAACAGTGCGCAGTCGCTGGCGCTCCGGAAGCGCATGCCCCTCCGCAATGAGCTCGCTGCCGAGATCGGCCCCCCGGATATTGAGCCGTACCCAGAGCGAGCTATTTTCGCGTACTTTCATAGAGATATGAGCCGTCGCAATAACACCCAGTGTTACGTCACTCATATATCTCTGTGCCGAGCACGACCATTCGGTGTCGACTGGCTGCACGGCCCATAAACCGCAGTGGATTGCGGTGATTGGTGTTACACAAAAACCCTCCTCGAGATGATAAATCTGCGATCTATCGCAAAAAGCCGAGCAGCCAGCGTCCAATAGCCAAATCTCGGCGCAGCCCGTGCTGTCGACATCGATAATTCGGCATCGCCGAACGGTCGCGCTCGAACGATCCGCGCAAAACGCCCCGGCAGCGAGCTCTTCATCCCCAAGGAGCATGCCACTATTATTATCAATATGGTATGCTATCATTGACACTGTGTTGTCAATGTGGAGATGTTTTAACGCCGTCGGGCGCAGCCACATATCCGTCGGGCTGTCGGCGTTAATAATCTCGACCGGCACGTCCTCGTTCCCGAACCACGCAAGATCGAGAGATTTTACAACAATTTCCATTTTTCTTTTTCTTTTAACACGCGAATAAAATTTGATCTGGCGCGTTGAGACGGCAAGAGAATACTGAGGCTGATTCTTTGCTCTGCCATCGTTGAGATGCAATGATCGGTCGAATAGCAGCATCAGCAAAATTGCACGTGCCCATATTAATTTCTTGGATATCTCATAGTAAATACTGTCGTCAGCATTTTTTGCACGGCTGCAGCTCGAGCTCGCGATGCTTTTTGCGCCGATCTCCGTTAAGCATATGTATAATGCTCAATTAAGCACAAGCGTTGCCTGTACAGGCGGCCTGCAGTATATAGTATATCTACACATGTGTATATACGCGCCAATTATTACAATTACAGCTTCTGAATTTAGGATTATATTTTGGGTATTTTACAGGCGGCCTGCAGTATATAGTATATCCACACATCTGTGTATATACGCGCCAATTATTACAATTACAGCTTCTGAATTTAGGATTCTATTTTGGCTATTTTTGCCTACGATGAGCGTACAGCAATATATGTATACACATTTATTGAGGCCTATGTACGCATCACCACAAAGATTCTGTTCTGAGCAGTGGTAAATACTATCATCAGCATTTTTGCACGGGTGATTTTGCATGAGCGTCGAATGTAATCTGTGTATCTGTACACATACAAACACACAACGCATACATATAGTCTATATACACGATATTATTTTTAAAATTGTCGCGACGATGTTGCTGTGAGCCATAGTAAATACTATAGGCAGCATTTGTACGGTTGTACAATTAATATGTGAAGCCGCGGGTAGCGTTGCTAAGAACACGGGCGCTCTCAAATCTGCAATTTAGTAAAACATAGCTAGGCTCGAGAAATCGCGGGATATCGTTTACATGTCAGGATTTTATATGCACTGGAAATACAAAAGATCACCAGTCTTGTGACAGCCGTGTGACGATCTAAGTGTATTCAGTCTCCCGGACATAATGCCGAACCGCGTCCTTCGCTCGTGTATCCTCGCTTTTTTAAAATTAGCGATAATTCACAGCGTGCATATTAGGCGTCGCTGTAATCCCGCATGGTGTAGGAGTTCAAGAGATTTATCGACTGATAGACTCGTTAACCGCTCAAAATATATTTTATGGTGGACACCTTTGCGTGTTATTGTGATAGCTTACAATAGAGGGATTCTCAGAGGGTGCAAAGTGTTAACGTGCGTGCTTGAGGAATTACAACGACGAGGGCTTGAAGATTCTTCAGCAACCCGAGGGATTCGCAACGAAATTCGATGTGAGTAATATTTAGCACTATAGCAAAGAATAACAGGGTCGAGTTTGGATTGGGTGGGTCTGTGCATTTGTAGCTGGGATTATTTACTAAACTAAATTCATCGTTTAGTATATAGTTAGCTGCCAGAAGCCTCAAGTGATGAAGAAGCAGATCTCATAGAAGCGACGCGGGCTGCGGAAGAACAGGATTTGTGGCTCCGAACACACCCCGAAAACCGTAAGTATTGAAAACTGCTAGGGGGGCGTGGTATATTGTATACGAACAACAATAATAATGAGGATAACTTCAACAGAATCAGCGACTTCATCGGAGCTCAACTTCAATGATGATGATGATGATAACCCTGTGATAATTGCCGTCATAGAAGCAGCGCAGGCTGTAGATGATGAGGCGGCGCAGACGCAGCATACAACAAAGATACAAAATCGTAAGTACTTAAAATCGTGAATGATCTTTAAAATATTATTATGAATAATAAAATTCTTTATTCAAATATCAGCATCTCGAGTCGAGCACGGAGAAGAAGATGGCGCCGTGGCAGAACCATCAGGCTTATGCAATGAAAGCAGCAACCCGCTCATCGCCGGTGCTGAACCAGAAAGAGCAAGGGTTCCTGAAAACGCTCAACGGACCAATAGCTCTGCTGATAATAATGGGCGTGATGCAATTGAAGAAGAAGATGTATCAATCATGGCAAGGGAAAACCAACTATAGGAAGACCAATTATGGGAACAACGGCCTCAGGAAATATTACCGACACAGCAGGCCCATGAAAGAGCTGACGCGTGGTTCGATCACCTCATGGTCGATGACTCGGGTAAATATGAATTTTATCCTAAATTATATCCAGCTTCCTCGGTGTGAAAATAAGCGTGTGTGTGTGTGTGTTTTGTGTTAGGATATTCGACAACTGTCTCACGATGAAGATACTCTACGGCTCTACAAATCCTTATTTAAAAAAAAAAGCGCTGAGATACTTTCATTTCTACGAACATCATCATTGTAAAAAACGCTGAGATAATTTAATTTCTGTAAACATTATCATTGGATGTCAATAAATATAATAAAATTTAAACCCTCATACTCTTTTCTTCAGGAATACAGAACGGCGCTGGAAGCACACGGAGCGCGCATACATATAGCGACATACACCCACCAGGGGTTCGAATCGAAATGATTCAGGACACTGCGCGTTATTTCAAGCGTTTTGAACTCCGCGGTCGCGAGACAACTATGCGTATTCGCGAACCACCGCCAGGAACGAGTGTAATGAGCTGGCTCGAAGTGGCGTTCAATGATCTACTCACGCATATAACTAATTCGTGCGAGGGTGGCGATTATGTAGGAATATCGTTCACCGCGAGTACTTTCACGCACGGCCCCGTATGGCTTTCTTTCCGCCCTGCCCGCGATTACGTGTTTCAAGACATATGGCAACTCATAAGTAGAGTTGCTCAAAGCGCCGAATCTCTTAATATCGACGACGAGTGTAATATAAAAACGTGTGTTGTCAAGGGTGACAGAGAAGGGAGACAGACAGACAGAGAGACAGGGAGCTAGAGAGACAGGGAGCCAGAGAGACAGAGAGACAGAGAGACAGAGAGACTGAGACAGAGAGACAGAGAGTCAGAGAGACAGAGAGACAGAGAGACAGAGAGACGAGGCGACAGAGAGACAGAGAGACAGAGAGACAGAGAGACGAGGCGACAGAGAGACGAGGCGACAGAGAGACAGAGAGACAGAGAGACAGAGAGACAGAGAGACAGAGAACGACATACACAGACACAGACACGAAACAGACACAGACACAGACACAGACACAGACACAGACACAGACACAGACACAGACGCAGACACAGAGACAGACAGAGACAGACAGAGACAGACGGCGACAGACGGAGACAGACAGAGACAGACACATAGTTAATCGTTGAATGATTTTTATGAATGAATTATTCATTTATAATAATATAAAATTGTAAATTATTATTTATCAATAAAAATGTACTAATTTAATAAATAAAATGATTAATTTTATTTCAATTTTTTGTCGTTTGGGTTTCTTATTTTTCCAATTTTTTTTTTTTTTGGTTTTTCGGGTTCAGTGGGTTTAGGTTTAGGTTTAGGTTTATGTTCGGGTTTGGGTTGAGGTTTGAGTTTGGGTTTGGGTTCGGGTTTGGGTTTGGGTTTGGGTTTGGGTTTGGGTTTGGGTTTGGGTTTGCGTTTGGGTTTGGGTTTGGGTTTGGGTAATAACAGAGAGCCAGAGAGACAGAGAGAGAGACAGAGAGAGAGACAGAGATAGAGAGACAGAGAGACAGAGGGACAGAGAGACAGAGAGACAGAGAGACAGAGGGACAGAGGGACAGAGAGACAGAGAGACAGAGAGACAGAGAGACAGAGAGACAGAGAGACAGAGAGATAGAGAGACAGAGAGACAGAGAGACAGGCAGCCAGAGAGTCAGAGATACAGAGAGACAGAGAGACAGAGAGACAGAGAGACTGAGAGACAGAGAGACAGAGAGACGGAGAGACAGAGAGACAGAGAGACAGAGAGACAGAGCGACAGAGCGACAGAGAGACAGAGAGACAGAGAGGCAGAGAGACAGAGAGACAGAGAGACAGAGGGACAGAGAGACGGAGAGACAGAGAGACGAGGCGACAGAGAGACAGAGAGACAGAGAGACAGAGAGACAGAGAACGACAGACACAGACACAGACACAGACACAGACACAGACACAGACCAGACGCAGACACAGACACAGACACAGACACAGACGCAGACACAGAGACAGACAGAGACAGACAGAGACAGACGGCGACAGACGGAGACAGACAGAGACAGACACATAGTTAATCGTTGAATGATTTTTATGAATGAATTATTCATTTATAATAATATAAAATTGTAAATTATTATTTATCAATAAAAATGTACTAATTTAATAAATAAAATGATTAATTTTATTTCAATTTTTTGTCGTTTGGGTTTCTTATTTTTCCAATTTTTTTTTTTTTTTGGTTTTTCGGGTTCAGTGGGTTTAGGTTTAGGTTTAGGTTTATGTTCGGGTTTGGGTTGAGGTTTGAGTTTGGGTTTGGGTTCGGGTTTGGGTTTGGGTAATAACAGAGAGCCAGAGAGACAGAGAGAGACATAGAGAGACAGAGAGACAGAGAGAGATATAGAGAGACAGAGAGACAGAGAGACAGAGGGACAGAGAGACAGAGAGACAGAGAGACGAAGAGACAGAGAGACAGAAAGACAGAGAGACAGAGAGACAGAGAGACAGGCAGCCAGAGAGTCAGAGAGACAGAGACACAGAGAGACAGAGAGACAGAGAGACAGAGAGACAGAGAGACGGAGAGACAGAGAGACAGAGAGACAGAGAGACAGAGCGACAGAGCGACAGAGCGACAGAGAGACAGAGAGACAGAGAGACAGAGCGACAGAGAAAGACAGAGAAAGACAGAGGAAGACAGAGAAAGACAGAGAAAGATAGAGGAAGACAGAGAAAGACAGAGAAAGACAGAGAGACAGCGAGACAGAGACGAGGCGACAGAGAGACAGAGAGACAGAGAGATCTATCTTAACGATTCGCAACGATGATAATTTATGTTTACCACGCTCGTTGGTAGCAGCCCTCGTGCATGCGGAACGGGGTGAAATACGCACGGGCGACTTACATACAAAATGGCAGAGGGTGAGACAGGTTAATGGATCGGCTCAAAAAATGACAGCACTTGATCTTACGCGACGCGCAAATGTCAGGATACTGCGAAAAGGATGTCGTGTAAATGAAATCGGTCATTATCAAGATTACTTATCGCGTGATGGTGTTGCGATTGTCGTTTTCGCGTTTTTCGACTTGGGGCGGCGTAAAAAAAAGCCCATCTTCAATGGCACGCAAAGCGTCTTGAACACCGTAGGAAAGGTGCAGCACACGCTGTATATCTTGTATCACGAGCGCTCGAACCATTTCGAGCCGATTCTCAACCTGAGAGGACCGACAGGCAGTACAGGTTTTTGCACATCGTGCGATACACTATATCGTAAATTAGATCATCGATGCAGAGGAGAAAGATGCGCTCGTTGTTTCACGATACCTCCATGCACGCCGGACTCGTCAGATACGATCAGATGTGTGGTGTGCAACCGCGTTTTTTTCGGGGAGACATGCTTCAAGAATCATAGTAGCGCCGAAGCGACCCACAAACCCACTGTTTGCGCGACCATTAAACGCTGTCGCGACTGTTTTGGCATAATAAGGCCGTTAGACAAAAAGAAGAAGCACGTATGCGGTAAGGGGTACTGCAAAACTTGTAAATCCGATCGGCCATACAATAATTCATGTTTTATGAGACCCCTTGTAAAGGATAGAGATCTGAATAAAAAGCTATTCATCGTCTATGATTTTGAAACGCAACAGTGCAGCCCTTTGGAGGGTACCACAGGCACACGCGTACACGAGCCGAATCTCTGTGTAGCTCAAAGGGTCTGTACAAGCTGTTGCGATAACGACTCTATAACAGAGCCTTGCGAGTTCTGCGGTGTACATGAGTTTGTATTTAAACATAACCCAGTAGCTCAGCTGGTGGAGCTTGCTATGCAAGATATCAAAGGGTTTTCGCGTACAATATTAATTGCTCACAATGCTGGAGGTTTCGATGCACAGTTTATTCTACGCTATCTTATCGATGAAAAAAAGACCCAGTTGGCATCGCTAATAATGAACGGAACAACAATTATCACCATGCGTATTGGGAGGCTCGTCTTCCTCGATAGTCTACACTACTTTCATGTGCCTCTGACCAAATTACCGAAATCCTTTGGGTTAACTGACACCCCAGCGAAAGGTGTTTTTGCCCACTTATTCAATAAACCCGAAAATCAGTATTATGTAGGAGAATTACCACCGAAAGAGTATTATTCTCCCGATAGTATGTCAGCAACCGTACGCAATGATATATTCGAGCCGTGGTATTGCGAATTGAAAAACACAAATTATGTGTTCGATTTTCAAAAAGAAATTGTAGCCTACTGCAAGAATGATGTTACGATATTGCGGCAGGCGTGTATGGTTTTTCGGAAAATGTTCATAGCCATAGGGTGTGTTTGTCCGTTCGACGAGAGCACGACGATAGCGTCAGCCTGCTTTCGGATTTTCCGGAAAAATTTCCTCGAAGATGATGCGATCGGGATCATACCGAGAGGTGGCTACAGATGGGCGGATAATCAATCGAGAAAAGCAGTTTCGTGGCTCGTATGGATGGAACATTCCCTAGGGCAACGTATTATTCACGCAGACCGGTCTCATGAGTTCAAGCTTCCTCAGAATTTAACGGTAGATGGTTATTACGAGGCCTCTGAAACGTCACATGTATTACAGTTCCATGGATGCTACTGGCATGGCTGTCCGCGTTGCTATCTATTGAACAGAGACCGGATACAGAGCGACGGTGTGTCTATGAACGAGCGTCACGAGAGAATGATAGCGGTAGCTTACACCATACGGAATAGCGGGTACACACTGACGGAGATTTGGGAGTGCGAGTATGATCGTATGCTCGAAACAAATACTCAGATGCAAGCTCTTGTACGGGATCATGCGCTCGTTACAACGGAGCATCTTAATCCGCGTGATGCTGCGTGATGCCAAACCCAAACCCCGGATTGCGTCAAGTAGCTAAATTATGTCTCAACTCTTTTTGGGGAAAGTTTGGGCAGCGCGAAAATCTCCCGCAAACGGTTATAGTTTCGACGCACGCAGAGCTCCTGGAAATATTGACTAATGCCGAGTACGAAATCACCGGTATCTTACCTGTAAACCATGAGATATTGTATGTCAGCTACATAAAAAAAGACAATGTCGTGACCCCGTCAGGTATAGCGAATTCTGTAATCGCCGCGTATACAACAGCTCAGGCTCGATTGAAACTTTATAGTTATCTAGAGCGCCTAGATAGGCGCGCGTTGTACTGTGACACAGATTCAGTTATTTACGTGACGAAGAATAACCCTGCTGGATACGAGCCGCCAACAGGTCAACTTTTAGGAGATCTTACAGACGAGCTGGATACGGGGTGTTATATCAAATCTTTCGTTTCCGGAGGGCCAAAAGTCTATTCATTCATAATCAGCGGCCCCGATGGTGCCGAAAGCGAGGTTTGCAAAGTCAAAGGTATAACGCTCAATTTCGCAAACAGTCAATTGATTAATTATAGCACAATACGTTCGTATATAGTTGACGACAAGGTGGAACCTATCGAGCTGCAATACGACGCTATACGCCGTACGCCGTTTCATCATGTTGTCACGCGTGCAGAAAAAAAGAAATGTAAACCATCGAGCGTCAAACGAAGACGTTGCGGTGAATACGGCTCGCTCCCATATGGCTACAGGGGAGAATAAACTATTTCATCTAAATGTAAATAATGTAAAATATTTATGCTGTTATTGTACAATAAAAGGTTTATACATATTCCGGCTCTTCGAACCCTTTATCTTGCCCTGTTGTATAAACATTTACTCATTCGTACAGATGGACACGTGGAGGAAACATCCCTGGACCTCGATGATCTGTGGCCCCACCGGCTGCGGCAAAACGTACTTTGTGAAAAAGTTTTTGAAGTTTATTTCGGGTATGAGCAATGAGCCATTCGAGAGAATTATTTTCTATTATTCCGAGTGGCAGCATGCATACTCGGAGTATGATACGTCGATAGAGTTTCATGAAGGCCTACCGCAGAGTGCCGATTATGCAAACGACCCCCGTGCAAAACTCATAATAATCGACGATTTGATGCGTGAGGCATCGAACAATAGCATTATAGATCTTTTCACTAAAGGTAGCCATCATAAAAATCTGAGCGTTGTTTTTATCACCCAAAACTTATTCCATCAAGGACACGGACAACGCGATATTTCGCTGAATGCCAGCTATATCGTCGTTTTCAAAAATCATCGTGACCGTGCTCAAATACAGCATCTCGCACGCCAGGTATATCCGGAAAACCCGCGCTTTTTACAGGAGGCTTATCACGATGCAACGTCCAAGCCTCATGGTTATTTGTTGCTCGATTTGAAACAATCAACACCTGACAACTGTAGATTTCGCACCGGTATTTTTCCCGACGATCCTCATCATTTTGTGTACGTACCGCGAAAAAAGTTGAAAAGCAGCTGCAGTGCTGGCGAATTGCCAGTTCAGCGCATGTAATGCCGTCTAAAGGATCGTCGCGTTACGATAAATGCATCACCGTATTGAGCGCGTTTCAACAAACCAGCACGATACGAGGAGAGTTTGACTCGCGCAAATCAAATTCAAGCACAACTCATTGTATTTGTCAGTGTGCGTGGCGCATTCTTAAGGGTAGCGCTATCCCGAAGACTCCACTTTAGAAAAGAAGTTAAAAGAAGTAATACATCTAGATGATCGACAGTTCCACACGCGTAATGGCGCGAGGTGGTTCACCGCTCTGCAAGAAGCACGTTGCAATATTGCGAGCTCTTCAGCATCACAATAAGGAGCAGCGCGAGGCTATTTTGCGTAAGGCAGACCCGGGTATCATCCGCTGTATTTGTGAGTGCGCCCTGAACGTTCTTTGCGGCAACTTGGCTCTGAAGGCCGATCAAAGAAAAAAATTACGTCAGTACGCCCCCGTTCTGGGTCGTTTAGCCTCAAAAAAAGGCTGCTGGAAGAGTAAGAAACGATTCGTTGTTCAGAGCGGTGGGTTTCTACCGCTCTTACTAGCACCAATACTAGGCACTGTTCTATCGAATTTGATTGGTGGGCGTGGATAATGGAGCACGCATGAAAAATGGTACTCGTACCAGAGGAACATTTATCGCAGCTGGGCCCGCAAAGTCATACTCAGCCAGCGTTTAGCACGGCTACGTATCAAACGCGCCCAGCGCAAGGAATTGATGCTACGCTAACTAGATTGGATACAGAGATGAATGAAATTTTGAAATCTAATGCATACAAGGATGAGAGGGAAAAGTGGGCTGCATACTTGACTGTACTACAACGTTATCTCTTTTTCGTCGATGACAAGAGAGCTCAGCAGTACCGCGCGCTTATTCAGAATAAACATACTGTAGAGCCTGGTTGTGATAAAGGAGAAACCGGTAATGACATGAACGATTCCGTCATCATTGAGAGTATACCGGCCAAATTTCGTATTAAAGCGAAGCTGCTACTTTGCCGCTTACGTGACGCACCACGGGCTAATTTTTCTTGGGATTCTGCCGGGGTCGTGTCGGTCGGCGGAAAACCAATCAAGGATTCAATTATTGTTGATCTCGTTAATGACGCCATGAGGGCGCGGAAAATACCTAAACCAGCGGGGCGCGGTGCCTTCGCCAGATTTCTGAGAGCTATGCAGACACCGCGAGAATTCATTGGCAATGAGGAGCTGTGGATGGAGTCAAGAGCTAGCTCAACACTGCGACAATCGCAGACCGACGATAGCAGTACAGGCAGCGAGGGAACAGGTGAAATGAGCCAGTCATCGTTTTTCAGTGGTCGTGACAACAGATCACCGGCACCACTGGCAGATAGCCCCCGACAGAGTGGCAGTGGTTATAATAATAAGAAAAGACGTGTAACCTGGGCTAACCTAAAATTATAATCATGAAAATCTTAGAAAAAGTGTACTTTAATCCAATCCATGAAGCATCGTTTTCAGGCGCCACCAAATTGTTACACCAGGCGCGTCAGAAGGAAATTTCCAAGATAAAGGCGCTGCATTGGCTTGAAGCACAGGATGCTTACACAAAACACAGGCCCGTGCGTCATCGCTTTCAGCGGCGTTTTTATAACGTACGGAACATTGATGATTTTTGGGAGGCTGATCTCGTAGATCTTCGCTCGATTAAGGCTTATAATGATGGCTATGTTTATCTCCTCGTCATTATAGATGTTCTTCGTAAATTTGCATGGGTTCAGCCTTTACGCGACAAGACCGCCGCATCTGTGGCTAAAGCGTTTAAGCTCATTTTATCTAAAAAAAATAGTAACGCTCGATCGCCCGTTTGCCTACAGACCGACAAGGGTAAAGAATTTATCGGCGCTGTATTTCAGACACTCTTAAAGAAAAAAAATATTCAGTTTCGTGTTGCGAGAAAGCCCGATATAAAAGCGGCTATTGTCGAGAGATTCAACAGAACGCTGAAAGAAAGAATGTGGCGTTATTTCACGTATTCTGGACAAAAACGTTACCTTGACGTTCTGCAGAACATCGTTTCGGCCTACAACCATTCTACGCATAGCGGTATAAAAATGGCTCCTGCTGCCTCTGTGACGCTCGCTACAGCCGCTAGGGCTCGGCATCACCTGATGCAGCACTACAAGAGAACCGAGCATTGCTCTCCTAAATACAATGTGGGCGACATCGTACGTATCAGTAGCGCGAAGGCAGCCTTCGCAATAGGTTACGAGGGTGGATGGAGCAGCGAGCTATTCAGCATTCACCGTGTATCACACAGTATTTGCCCCGTGATATACATCCTGCGTGATCTCCACGGTGAGGACATTGATGGTATATTTCATGAAGCTGAGTTATCGAGAGTGCAAACGAAGAAGACTAAGAGAAACGGCCGGTAAAAATAAAGGACGAGTTTTACATTGTTTTACCCAGCAACAGTAGTATGAGTTATTATCCCGATAATATGACAACACGGTATACCACTCATTTACCGCAATGTGTGTCTCTCCATGGTAGCTGGGCCGTTTCTTTAGCGGAAATACACATACCCATGATAATTTTGCATGTACCTTCTGAGGGTAAGCGGAACTTCATTAATATCGTAACGAACATTACAACACCGGGCGTTGATGCAGACATCGACTATAAGGAAGATCGTATCTGCGTACCGCCCGGCGTATATCATAGTATAGAAACATTACTCGACACTATCAACGAAATACCATGTGTTGCGGGTCACCTGAAATTTCATTACGCTGACAACGGCTATGTGACGGTGACGCGTATCTGTGAATCATGTAAGAACCTGGAGCACTTCTTCTACTTCTCCGACGTGCTGAGCAAGGTTTTACGATTCACTCAAGCTGAGGAAGGGGTAGTAGTTCAGAGAGAATACGCTGCTCAGAGACCCGCCAATATAGCCAATAGGACACCCGATATGATGTACGTTTATATTGATATCTGTGAACGCTATATCACTGGCGATGTGGACACGCCTTTGCTACGCGTTGTACCAGCCGCTGCCGCTGAACACCGTAATCACGGGTCTGTGAAAATAAGAAGTTTCTCACCACCACGCTATGTTCCTCCATTACGCACTAGTTTTCAAACAATAACCATTGATATAAGGGATGAATTTGGCGAGCCGATACCATTCGAGTACGGGACGCTGACGGTGACGTTACAATTCAAACGTACAGATTAACTTGAACTGCTCTAAAATGGATTACCATGACGAATATTTTCATATGCAAACGGGAGGTGGTGGTGGTGGTGGTGGTGGTCGAACAGGTTATGGGGGTATCAGCCATGTGTATATTGGCACGCCGAATCAACGAGGTCACGGCATTGGAAGTTTCCTAGGGGGCGTCTTTCGTCGTATAATACCTCTCTTGAAACAAGGTGCTCGGACTGTCGGTAAAGAGGCCCTTCGCTCGGGTATTAACATGGCCACGGATATCATGGATTACGGTATGCACCCAACAGAAGCATTCAAAACGCGCCTTCGCGAGTCCGGGGAAAATCTGAAGCGTAAGGCTGAAGAAAAAATTAGTACGCTCATGAACGGCTCCGGCTATAAAGCTAGTAAAATTAATAAACTGATGCATTCTCTTACCGAGAGCGCATCACGACCCACCGGTGTGAAAAAAAGAAAGAAGACCGTGAAGTCGCGAAAACGTTCAGGCAGTGTGAAGAAGAAGCGGAGTAAGAGGAAGCCAGTGAAAAGAAGACCGAAAAAGCCAACCGTCAAGAGACGTAACAAGAAATCGAGAACACTGAGGGATATTTTTGCTTAGCCTAAACTGAAAAAATGGCGTTCCTGCACGCACACTCGTGTGAGTGCCTTGAGTCGGAACTTGAACTATTTACACTACCACCGACCCAGACAACAATTAAGGGAACACATTCAGTGTATTATAAGCCAATCTCATCGTTGACGGATGATTCGCCGACAGAGTTTGTCATACCGGGGCAGGGGGATAAGTACATTGATCTTGCACATACCATGCTGAGCATGCCTGTTAAGATAGAAACTTCGGCCATAAAGGAGGGCGAGCTCGTCAAAGTAGGACCAGTCAATAATCTTCTGCACTCAATGTTCAACCAGGTCGATGTATTATTGAATCAGAAGCTCGTTTCACCTCCGAACAATGCCTATGCATATAGGGCGTACATTGAAACACTCTTGAATCACGGGCATGCTGCGAAGACCTCGCACCTTACGAGTGTTCCATGGTATAATGATACAGCTGGTAAAATGGATGATACGGGCGATGATAATAACGGTCTTGTGTCCTGGCGCGCTGTATTAGGTAAGAATAGAACAGTCGACCTCCTCGGCCATTTGTACTGCAATATCTTTAATCAAGAGAGGTTTTTGCTGAACGGCGTTGAAATGCGTCTGCGGCTCGTACGGACCAATAACGCTTTTTGTCTCGAGAGTTCTTCGAAAGATTGCACGATACAGAGGCATCGCTACTTGTACGTCGCGTTAAGATAGCTCCAGGCATACTTCTGGCTCATGCAAGAGCTCTGTATAAATCTACAGCAAAATATCCTTTGACGCGTGTCGAGGTTAAAGCGATATCGATGCATGCAGGGGTACACGGGGATACTCTTGATAATGTCATATTGGGCCAGTTACCCAAATGTATAATTGTCGGTTTTGTCGATAATAAGGCTTTCAACGGCGATCGCGCCATGAACCCATTCCATTTTCAAAATTACCAAATTAATTAACTTTCTTTGTATGCGGACGGCTTGCAAATACCGTCAAAGCCTCTACAGCCAGACTTTATAGATGCTAATATGTGTGTGGCCGCCTATCACACATTATTTTCCGGTACAGGTATTCATTTTCTCAATAAGGGTAATTGTATTTCACGCTCAAGCTATCCGTGGGGTAATTGTCTTTTCGCATTTGATCTCACACCCGATCTCTCGGCCAATAGTAGTACTCATTGGAACCTGGTGAGCCACGGTAGTGTGAGGATAGAAGTATGTTTTGCGGGAACCCTAGCTTCAACAATTAATTGCATTGTATATGCTGAATACGATAATGTACTGGAGATCGACTCCTCGCGGCAAGTGGTCATGGATTTCAGCGGCTGATGCGAGAGAAGCGCCTTCAGTTTGCGTTCATCGTTTGGAGTGCGACGGTTGAAAAAAGATTTCATCATGATATACAGGGTATGATTCGTTATTGATATACAGGGTATGAGGGATAGAGATAATCAGTTTATACCTAAAGAAGTAGCTGTCATCTCAATACAGACTGAGGACTTTGATCATTGGCTTGTAAAACCGCCCTTCGCGTATGACAAATTGTCACCCTCTGTAAAGAGAAAAAACGTGCGCCTATGCGCTGATATTCATGGTACAGAATGGCCTGAAGGTGATATATCATTACATTCGCTGGACGCAAATCTGAAGAGATTTGCGACCCAGGCTGTACGGATCTTTATAAGAGGCTCTGAGAAAGCGTCATACCTAGCTCAGCTCACGGGGTGTTACATTATAAATCTGGAATAAGATGATGAGGCTCCTTCATTCCGCCACATGCCACGAAGTGACACACGCTGCATGTATCACGGCGTGATAAATAAAAAACACAGATACAAATACGCTCTGAACCACGCTACCAGGATCAAGGCATGGCTCTGTCATAGCGAGCGAATCGCCTCCTTATGGGAGTATAGAACTACTACATCGTGGCACGTCGGTTTGCCTGAGTACGCGTCAGAAGAAGAAGAAAAGCCCTTGGGCCATGAACAGTGTTCAAATTCTGCAATCTCTCCAGAACACAAAGGAACATACGGTGGGAGTGTACCCAGCAAACCATATCCCGAGGGTGTGGACGAAACTGACGGCATTCGTGGTTAACACCGATGGCCACAAACTACCAGGGGCCCACTGGGTCGCCATGTATGTCGATCGAAATGGACACGGATGGTTCTTCGACAGTTACGGACTACCACCAATCATTGCGCAGCATCTCGCTCGTCTCCAAAAAAACTGGAGATTCTTCCGCTGCAACGCAACGCAGCTTCAAGGCCCGAATTCACAATGTTGCGGACAGTATTGTGTTATGTTTTTTCATTATATGGCTACTGGTTTCGGTATTCACCGCTTCAGATGCGTATTTTCGAATGATTTGCAGCGAAACGATAAAATAGTGGATGAGTATTATAATGCGTATATCGATAACCGCAGCAAATCTCCGGGTGTAGTTTCTAATATGAATGGTTGCGCTGGTGGGGGGTATAGAAATAAGCATCTATATTGTATACAGAACTGCTGTTCCCGTGTACAATAATAATAAAAAGTTACATTGAAATTTTACACTTTTTTTCCGTTTCTTGAACTGCGATCACGTGCCTTAGAGTCAGCGTTCTTTTGGGTCCAAAAATCGCTTTCAACGACTATCATATTTTCGAACATCGCATGTGTCAAACCAACGATCTTTCGAAGGTTTGCAAAAAAAAAAAAAAAAAATGCTGATTCCATAGAGTATCATATATAGACGATCAGATTTCTTTTTGTCTTTGTTATGTCTAACAAAAATGAGTAATCTTTATAGGGTACCATATGTAGAAGATCAGATTTCTTTTTGTCTTTGCTATGTCTAATAAAAATGAGTTATCCTTGTAGTGGGGGTCTAGTGGAGGGGCAACTGCAGAGTATAATCTAGAGCTTGGAGAACGACCATCATTCGCGATCTAACCAGTGGTCAGATATCGAAGTAAAACTTCAAAGACTCTCTCATTTGCTCTCGTTTGAGGTTTATGCGAAGAAAACGACGCGAATTAAAACGGCGGATAGAAGCGCTTTTACAAGACATCACGTCTATAAAAACAGTAATACAAGCGAGATCGCAATTTCTCTCTTTAACACGAAAATTCGACGAACCCAATATTTACGATGGATTTCGCACGAATCAACAAAGTGGGTCAGACGGCGGCATTCTACCGGTGAAAAAGTTATCAGAACTAGAGCTCGAAAAAGACTACGATATCAGCAATTTAAGAACTGTTCAAATTAAATGAGGTTCGCGTATCGTCATCGACGTGGAAAACGTATTTGCGTGTTTCCTGCCAGCCAGATTCGATAAGCTGTTCGAAGAAGATGATCATCTATTTCAACACCCGATAGTCGCAGCCCGTGAAAATAATCTGGCGGTGCAATATCACGGTACAAAATTCAATAATTTGGAACTTAAGCCGTCTACAAAACATTAAGCCCTGCGATGTCTGCGAAGCGTGCCGAGAATATACGTCCGCTATTGGAGTCATTCGCATATAAGCTAAATAATTTGTGGACAAAATCTGTGTGGGTGGGCATGGATATTTGTCGGATTGGTACGTTACGGCCTGTGATTAGGTTCATATGTGATATCCACGGCTGCTTAACTCTAGACGGCGCTTCTTGGCACGATTTTCAAAATCATTTTAACACCATCGTGGAGTTCATTGGCGATATAGAGGAGGAAGAAAAAGAAGAAGCGTGTATGGCGAATATACCATTCGGTCATAATCACATTTTACAACGTTATAAACGCACGAAACAAATTTCTGTAATTATTCAGTGCGCAAATGAACAGTGCGCGGCCCCTACACATCGTTGGTTACCGATTTTCTATCTCGCAAAAGAACAATTCATTTTACTCACATTTTTACAAACTGGTATAAACAGAAATATTTAATGGCTTTATCGTGTTTGCAACGAGGTGACAGCTTGCAAAGCCTCTCTTGTACACACAATAGCATCAGAAATATCCGTTTTTACAACGAGTTGCATAGGACGTAATATTCGCACAAATCGTGCGAAAATGCGAGTGAGAGCTATCCAAAAAGTAACAACGTCAAAAAACTCATATAGTGAATTGCCTGCTTATAGAAAAGCAACGATAATTGACAATCTATTGATGCACCATTTGGATCACATCGTTAAAACTGTTATAGCCTGTAAGGAATAAATCTCATTGTATTTTTTCATTGTATAAAGCATTACGTATATTTAAGTGAAAAAAAATGTATATAAAAAATATTAAATAAAAAGAAAAAAGTATGGATTATTATTATTATTTGAATAATAATAATAATCGAATTGCTCTGGTTATCCCGCAGAACGCTCCCCCCCCCCGACCGCCACTCCTTATCGCTGCCCCACTACGCTCGGAAAAGAAGCTCCGGTGTGGGGGAAAGTGGAGGGGATAGGAGTGGGGGTCGCCAGAGTGGTCCACATACTACTAATATACTAAGCAGATATCAAGTTAAAAACAACAAAGAGTTTTGGCAAAATTTAAAAAGAGTCCTTAGATATATAAAAGGTTTCTTCAATCTTAAATTAATATATAAAAAGGGGGATTACACCGATATCTTAGTTGGATATGTAGATGCCGACTGGGCAAATAATGAATCTGATCGCAAAAGTACAACTGGCTTCGGTTTTAAATTGTTTAATCAAAATACAATTTGCTGGAACAGTAAAAGACAAAACTCAGTAGCAACTTCTTCAACAGAAGCTGAGTACATGGCTGTTTTCGAAGCAGTTAAAGAAGCTTGTTGGATTTAAAAAAAAATATCGTGTATATAGACTATATGTATGTGCTGTGTATATGTATGTGTACAGATATACAGATTCATTTGACGTTCGCGCAAAACCACACCTGCAAAAATGCTGATGATAGTATTTACTACCGTTCAGAATAGCATCTTTGTGGTGGTGTGTACATAGAACTCAATAAATGTGTATACATATATTGTTCTACACTCATCGTAGGCAAAAATAGCCAACATATAATCCTAAATTCAGAAGCTGTAATTGTAATGATAACGCGTATATACGCCGATGTATAGATATATTGTATATTTCCACGCCGATGCTTACCTGGGGGGCGGGGGGGGATGGGGGGATTTAAATACAAAATAAAAGAAAGCGATGTAAAGAAAAGAAATAATATTTATTATAACGTCCGGGTCTCGTTGCGAATGGACCCCGGGAATAATCTTCGAGATCGGGAAAATAGCCCTCAAAAGAAAATAAAGAAAATATCGCAAATAGTGAAAACAAAGGCAGTATCACAGATACCAAAAATAAAGCAAATGTTGCCAGTAAAGAGCAGGCCGCGGTTAACGCAAATAAGCAAAGGTCACCAATAACGAAAATCACGAAGGTGTCGCAGATACAGAAAATAAAGAAAATGTTGCCAATTCAGAAAATAAAGAAAATGTTGCTAATACAGAAAATAAAGAAAATAGCGCAAATACCGAAAATAGAGAAAATGTTGCTAATACAGACAATAAAGAAAACAGCGCAAATACCGAAAATAAAGAAAATGTTGCTAATACAGAAAATATCGCAAATAGGGACAATCGAGAAAGCGTCCCCAATAACAAAGATAACTCAAATATTGCAAATAGGGAAAATACTGAAAATAATGCCACTGAGGGAAATACTGAAAATACCGCAAATAATCAAAATACTGGAGATAAAGCAAATCAAGAAAATGAATAACCAATAAAATCAGAGAACTAGAATTATACGGCCATAATTCTGGCGCGAAATGGGGTGATGGGAATGGAGAACTATAATATAATATTTGGGAAGGGTCGCGGGGAAAATTCTCAAACGAGTTAGTTCACACGCAAATCTCAACAACGCGGACCAACGCAAAATCACAATACACTCGGCCTTGGGCGCCAGTTATTTTTCTGCGGGCATAACTGCCTATCGCACGCACTCTACAGTTGCGTGCGCTAGAGATGCTCTCTCTCTCTTACTCACGCTATCGCCCGTTCGAGGCTCTCCCTCGCTATCACACGCGAGCTACCGGCTGGCACTCCGACGCGGGGAGTTCTTAGGGGGGTTCTTCTCCGTCGCTACGGCCTCTTAGTTATTACCCCTGCGCAAAACAGGGGGTGAGAATCACTGGCTTTAGTTATTACACAGAA